>OX421844.1:41854023-42454023 GCA_949127995.1 Suillia variegata
CGCACGCGTACACACACACACACACAGCGGCAGGCTGTCAATGTAAGTGCGCAAATTCTTGCATCAAATGCACACAAGGTTGCAGCAGGTTGCGCATGCGCAGCAAATGCACAACAAACGCGCGCGCGCACTCGCATTCTATGCCAAACAACAACAAACATTAAAAGTAATGAGCACAGCAGCAAAAGCGGCTTTAGGGTTTAGGCTAAGTACGACGAGCTTTAAGTTCATTATGCCTAACGCAAAATCAGGCCAAGCATTTCATTTTACGGGCATGACATGATGACCGTGATGTGCTGTTCCATACGATTTGCGATGTGAAACGCTTTCAAAGTAAATTGTTACTTTTTTTCTGCTTGTTTTTGGGAGCTATATTTTGGCGAAGTACTCATCTTAAATTAAAGAGTTAAACGTTTTTTTTATTATTAAAAATTTATATTTAAAGTCGCCTATCCCGAAAAGTCTTCAATAATGTTATTGAACTTGTTCGAAAATGATCGGTAATCTTCCCGGCGAATTTTCAATAATTACATTGACCGGGTATTGTAATCAGTAAACATTTATAAAAACGACAAGAAGCTGGCTTAATTTTAAAATGCAATTAACCATTATCTTTAACCACTTTTAGTATATAATAAACTTAAATTAACCTAAAAGAAAACTTCGGCACAGAAATCTTACAATACTAAAAGGCGTATGAGTATAAATAAAATACGAAAATAATCCAGGCTCCCAACTGGAAACATTATTTAACAGCCTTATTATGAAACTTTCGTTTGCCTTCGTTTCGTTTTGCAATATGAGTGAAACGAAAATTGCTATTATGAAAAAATTAAAACAAACGAAACACTTCTCAAATGAATTTTTGATAGAGAAAAAAGCTTTTTTATTCTAAACGAGGAATTATACAAAACGAAAATTAATGAAACAAAATTTCGTTTCAGTCACATAAATTTTTGCTTTATTATATTCATCAACACAAAAATGTTTGTTGTTTTCTTTAGAATACTAAAAAGCTTTTGCGAGAAATATCTATGGGCAACGGACATACGTGACTACAAAAAATTCTCAACGAAATGAAAACGAAAGAGCTTTTTTAAAACGTAATAATAGCAATTTAAAACGAAAGTAAATGAGTTTCGAACGAAACGAAAACTTTCGTTTCGATTATCATAATAAGGCTGTAATACTTTGAAAGTTGTCAATGAATTTGGGAAACTTGGAGCTTTTACAACTTAATGAAAAACAATTGTTAATTGGCTTAAATGACTGTCATTAAGAAACTCAATTTAAGACACTTTTATTAACAATGTTCTATTAAGTCTAAGAATAAAGTTTAGGACGACCTTTATCCGTTTGTCGTCAGAATTACCAGCCAATTCTGAGTTTGTAGTCACAGTCAAAAGTCACAAAAATATTGTGACTTTTTAGTCAGTGCATTTTGTGATGCTGATTATAAAACAACTGTGACAAGAATAAGCTTAAAAAATTCACTACAGCGAGGTTAAAAGCCGAAAAGCTCGGTCGGGAAATCACAGCTGCTTGCATTTGTGACCTATATCACAAATGTCACAAATTTGCTGACAGTTGAGTATCAATTGTCAATAGAGTATCAATTGATATTTTGGCTATTATTATAACTGCGGCAAAGTTGTCCTTGTATTCATATTATTTTTTTTTTTCAATTAAAGCTTTTAATTAAAAAGAGCTTTTTAATGAAAAGTTTTTATCTTGTAATATTGTAAAAAGATTTTAAATATAAACTTTTTCAATATTAATTGCGGACAGATTGAATAATGATATCCTGGTCAGTTTACACTGGTTTGAATCAGTTGACGATGGACAAAATAGCCTAAATGACACCAAAAACAGTTTTTTTTAAGTTATTAATGTCAAGAGCTTTTACTGACATCGACAAAAAGTCTTTTAACATATTTTAACCGGTAGTTATGGTCAACGAGCTTTTGACTAAAGGTCAATCATAGGTCCAGACAGTTTTGCCCAGCAGTCAAGTACTCAATGAAGTAAAAGAGGGAGTGTAGGTCATCATGTCGAAGTAAAAATGATTTGCAAGTGTTTAAACAGAAACAATTAAATTGATTTCATTAACTTTAAAATAAAGTTTAAAAATAATAACAAAAGTTAATACAAATCATACCTGAAAACTTTTCATTCGTTGGATTATCTTAAGCGGTATCAGATAATTTTTCGCCATGCGTTCTCGCTGCGTTGCATTTCTAAGGTACAACAGTGCGGCGCGGCATCTTATATCTTCAGATAACCTCTTTAGACAAATCAATTCGTTAAACCACAAAAAGGAAAAGAAGCAGCAAAAAACGACAACAATAACAAAACAGAAAAGCCAACTTTAACGATTTGGCTAGCGAAAATCTCTGCTGGAAAAATTGATTTTTCTACGCTACCATAACTCTCGAATGGAAGCTATGTTCGCACACACACAAACACAAACACTAAACAACTTTGTGCCTACATACATACATACATACATACATACATACATACATACATACATATTACACCCATAGATAGAGTCATCGACTTAATGCGCAATTGCGCAAAACTTTGGAATTTTCAACGTTACCAAACCGAACCGTCGTCGAACTTTTCCAAACACCAACGAACTAAGCCAAGCAGCTACCAAAACCGCCAAACCAAAAACGAAAAAAATTACAACAAAATAAAAACAACAACAACCGCCAAGCTTAAAAGAGCGTATGGAACACCGCAATAAACCGTTCATTTGTTCGTTGGTTGACTTGGCTCGGTTTGGTGTGGTGCGGTGCGGTGCGGTAAGGTTGCTTGGAGTTTGGCTGCCTAGCTAACATAGCTGGATGACTGCCGCAGACTGTGCAGAGCGCATAGGCGCAAACGCAAGAGCAAACGCAATGCAACGCGGCGGCAATACAATACCAATAACACCAACAACAACAACAACGCAATGTGGTGCGGTGCGGTGCGGCATTGCGCATGCGAATTTTCCATTGAAACCCATTCAGCCATTAAATGCCGTTATCTGTTGATTACACAATAAAAGCACAACAACAGCGGCAAGAGCAATAACAACAACAACAAAAACAGAACAACAACAACAGGAGCAGCAGCAGCAGCTTCTCAAGCACCAGCTTTAGACCCAATTCCAAGTCAAACCGCGACGTTGGTAAAGCGCGCACGAGACGCGGCGAGGCGAGGCGTTGATGCCAATAGCAGCAGCAGCAACCGATTGTAACGTAACATTTAGAACGCTACTGCAGCGATTCCCAAATTTTTAGACCCTTAAAATTTTCGAAAATCAAAAAGTTTGAAATTAAAAGGTTTATATATTAAAAATTTTCTAGCTAAAGAAGTTGGATAAGTAAATAGTATTAAGCTTTAATAAAAACACAACTTTGTAATAAAAAGCTTTCAATTCAAAAGAGCTTTTCAATGAAAT
Organism: Suillia variegata; assembly: GCA_949127995.1. Taxonomy (NCBI): domain Eukaryota; kingdom Metazoa; phylum Arthropoda; class Insecta; order Diptera; family Heleomyzidae; genus Suillia; species Suillia variegata. The sequence continues at coordinate 41,857,475 of OX421844.1, forward strand.
TTAAGACCCTTAAAACTTTGCTAAAATCAAAAAGTTTGAAATTAAAAAGTTTATGTATTATAAATTTAATAACAAATGAAAAATTTAATAATATTAAGCTTAAAAAAAAGGTTTTTTATTAAATAAGCTGTAAATTTAAAAAAGCTTTCTAGTAAAAAGCTTTTAAATACAAAATTCTTCAAACCTTTGAAACGGGTTTCACTAATTCCACATTTTAAATTTGCTTAAAGAAATCCAAAGCTCAAAGCTTACTCCTCGATTCCTCAATTTAAGAACCACTGCGCTCTGCTCGACCACATCAAGCGGATGGATATTGGCGTCTACTGCAGCGCGCTGCTCGGCGCATTCTTTCCAGTTTTCTTTCACAAGAGAAGGCACAGTCAGTGCGTTCTATACGCTGCTGCAAATATAATCTCGACAACAATAACAACAACAGCAGCAACAATAACAGCAGCGACTAAAAACCATCAGAATAAAACAAATAAGAATCGCTGGTACGAGTGCTTTTTCGGTTTTTCACTCGAAGATATCGACAAAAAAAAAACGGACGTACATATGTACCCAAAGCGCCAAACAAACTTTAAGGTCGTTTGGTTCTGTTGTTGCTGTTAAACAACAACAACAGCTATAGAAGTAATAGGTGCAAAAATCTCGCCACATGTTGTTGTTGTGGCCATTGTTAGTATGTGCAAGAAACGCCAGCGAGCCAGTGAGCTATGCCAGCAACTAACTTGCTGCTGCTGCTGTTGTTGTTGTTGTTGCAGTTGCTGAAGTTGTTGCTGCTGCTGCTATTACTAGACTGGTCATTCTGGCCACCTATCGCAGCACCGTCACCGTCGCCGTCGTCGTCTTTAGGCGCTTTCGACAAGTCCGAGTCTTGTGGAATTTTAACAAGTTCGCTGCGGCGCATAGCTTACGCTTTTTTTCTTTTTGTTTTTGTTGTTGTTTTTTTTTAAGAAAATATGGGCTTACTTAAGCAGGTTTCAGCAGCGCATTAAGAAATATTTTGTTTGTTGTTTTTTTTCCCCGATTTTTTTGATTTTCATTATTATTTTTTTTTCTTAAGCGGTTTAAACTAAAACGGCGCCTAAAAAATAGCTGAGCGAGCGGGTGAATATTCTCACAATCACGACCATGTGCCATTTGAGACTTTTGCAATACGTTCTATTGTAGCGCCGCGCATATTACGACTTTAATAGCTTGCTTTTATTTGCTGGCGTTAGGAATTGTTTGTTGAGAACTCTTTGGTCGTTCTTAGGGGGAAACTATTTCGAAATTGTTTGAAATAAGCGTTGGCTGATCTTGTACTAAGATTTTAAAAGATCTTTATATACAGGATGCCAGGTTGGCAGTAGTTAACAGAAAATTATCATTTGAACATGGTCTTTAAACCCTTTAGAGAACCACTGACTATCGGTCATTATCGATCTGTATTGGTCAAAATATTTGGTCATCCATAATGGCCTTTGCCGAAGCAAATTGGTCTCTAAAAGTAGCATACTCGTTTAAATCTTAATTTTGATGCAAACTAAAGAGACAGATCAGGCATCTGTCATGTTAATGAAAGCTATATACATGAACTTTAAAGCTATATACTAAAACTGTGACCCGCCTACATAATTCCTAAAAATAAAATCGCCAAATCCCCAGTCTTAAGAAAAATCTTCAAACTCATAATGACCAAAAGCAAAACAGTCAAACAAACACATAATACCCAAATTTTGTATGGGATACAAAATTCCAAAACCTTCAATAAACTATTTCGCCCTAACATTATCTAGAAAGCTGTTGGTTAAGCCTAATAATAAGCAATTATTTTTTACTTCATCCACTTTTCAAGAGAAGGCGATTCCGAAGCAGTAGTTTAAAATATTTATGATGCTGAAAATTTGAGCGAGGCGTAAGCGAGTAAGGTAGCATATTATTGCTGTCAATATCGCTTACAAAATGAATGCCTTAGGTCAGCAATAACATAGCTATTGCTTCTCCGATAGAACTATTGCTGACAGTTTGCTATACTAATGCTGACATTTTTTCCGTCGTTTTTGCATGGTATACAAAATCCCAAAACCTTCCATAAACTCTTTCGGAATAAGACATCATTTATCGAAATTCAAGATTACGTTCTCACTTTCTCATCCATTATTGTCACAATTTCGAAGAGGATAGTTGGTAATCGAATAACTAGAATCGCATTTAATTGCAATGTAGAAACAAATTGGTTTAAAAGGAAAAACCAATTCTATTGATATACCTCCGAAAGGTTTTGGCTTAGAAATGAGGTAACCAATTCTATTGATATACCTCCGAAAGGTTTTGGCTTAGAAATGAGGTAACTTGATTTTGGATTTCAGCGTAATATTACTTCAAAACTATATGGAAAGATGAGATGTGGTTATTTTCCTCTTTGAGCTTCAATACATTTCAATACATTTGTTAGAAATCAAGTTTAAGTTTTAGAATAGGTCTAAACATTTTTGAACTCTGACCAACCATGGCTCAATGACATTTTCCTGCAAAACCAAAATTTCCTAGTAAATTTTTATTTACAACAATTAATTACTGGACAGACTTTTGATGTGCATTTTGGAGGTAGCCATACCAACCTCATCAGTTGTCCTTTGCTAATTTTAAAAGTTTTTACTATACTTACTATACGCCCTTTCCATTTCCAAGCCGGTTGAGATTATATATCAGACTGTTAAGAAAAACCGAAAAGCTCGAAGGAAAATAAAAGTTTGCAAATTATTGCCATTAGTTGTTGTCTAACTTTACTTGAAATTAAAGTACAACTTCTCTCGACTAAATACGACAGCACATTAATTTCGGCACCGTCCAACTGCCAACATATTGTCCGGATAATATTGTCAACGATTTGTATGCTGCAATGTGTGTGCAAAAATGAGAAATCAATTAACCGATTTTAATAGTAAATCATATTGGCCAAAACATTCGCTTTTTTTTAATTTTTTTGCTTTAATTTTTCGATATTGCATGCAGCGCGGCTTTAAAACGCAAATCACCGCTTTTGCGTTGCACACACATACAATATTTATTGAAATGTTGACATATTGATAATTTATATCAAACCGAATGACTGACGGACGGACGGACGGACTGGCTGCCGACAACAACGTATAACACAGACAGACCACTAGCTCCGCCATCAAACGAGCGGCAGCAACCATTTTTTTTTTTTTGTTGCTTTATTGTAATTTTTGTTTTTGTATTTATGCCCACATGTGTGCACCATATGCAATTTTTTAATTGACAAAGCCCAAAGATTTCTTGCAGCGACTTACTTTGCCGTATACACATGTATGCATACATATTAATATGTCTGTCTGTCTTTTTGTCTGTCTGTTTGTCTGTCTGTGTGTGTTTTTTTTTTTTTTTAATGCCGTCCACTTGTCAGTTTGGCTTGTTTGAAATTTCAATACATTTATTATACATTGTAATTTTTCGCAATGTCACTAAGCGAGTTCATTGTTCGCGTGCATTCAAAATTAAATTACAAGAAGGCAACAAATAAATGAACAAAAACAACAAAAGCAACAACAACAAAAACAACCTAAACGTCAATCAAACCAAAAAATTAAGCAAGATACAAAACGGCATTTGTGACTGACGCTGCTCGGGCGCATGTGACTCTACAATTCCAGCCATTAATTTATTTTATCGCAGCGTTTCGATGATATCAAAAGTTTGATTTGATGAGCTTTAAAGTTTTCTTTTTTGTTTTTTTAATGTTATTTAAAATAAGTTGAGTTTTTTTCTCTTTTTATGGCAAGTCCATTGACTTTTCTGAAGCGTTTGGTTTGAAAAGAGCACATATCGAATTTGTGTTCGTCAAAGGTAAAAGACCTTGGATTAATGTGGAAATCTAAATATGATTTCAAATTATTAAATTACATTTTTGTAAAGCAGAAAAACTTGTTCTATTTGGGAACCCCTGGAAACAGATATATTATACTTTTGCAGTATATTTTTTATACAAAAAAAAAAAACGGAAGTTAAAAGATCGATTTCAAATTTAAAAAAAATCTAAATTAACAAGATGCAAATAAATGACGTAAACAATTTTTAATAGAGAAGAGCACGAATAAGCTCAAAAGGTTATTTTAAGAAAAAGTGTTTTTGTTAATTTTAAGGCAACAACAATTATTTCTAAAAAGTTTATTGATTTTTAAACCAATAAACTTCTAGATCTCCAAATGTATCCAAATGGGGCCTAAATCAGATATCAATATCGTTTGCAACACTTAAACCAAGTTTCAATTTTTATCAATCTCAGTGGTACGTTTGGACCATAATTTCCGGAATTTCTAAGCTGTAAATTAAAGTCAATGAAATTCTACGCCGAATGATGCCTAAATTGTTTGCTGAGAGGTAATTTTTTTAAAATTTAAAACTTTTTCTAAACTGAATTAGCTGCCAGTATCTGCTGTAATATGTTTCAGCTTTTGGCCGAAAATGGCGAATATCTCGTAAACTAAGAAACAAGTAGTAGAAGATAAGAAATTGCATATCAAAATCGGCATAAATGGTAAATTTATAACAATTTAAAAAGCTTTACTCAATCTCAATTTACTTGATCTAAGTGTTAACATATCATCATGATGCACTGATAATTTAATACGATAATTTTTAGATAATTTGACATGATGTAGTACTAATTTAACATGAATTGTAATGTAAAATGCACAATGGTCCATGAGGACTGAGAGCTATGGTCCCATATCAGCACAAATCAACTCAAGCTCTTTTCTACTCTCAAGTTAAATTTAGCCATTGAAGAAAATTATCAAGGATGAAGTGTTCATTTAATAGTGGTGCCAATTCAAATGTTGATACATTGACACTTGCAAATTAAAAAAATGTATAAAAAAAATTCGTTTTTGAGCATACTAAAATTAAATTTTTAAAAATTCAAATTTTGATACATTGACACTTTCTAAATTACGCAATAATTAATAGAAAAATAAAACTAAATGAAAATGTTCAACATGCCCAACTGAAAATTACAAGATTGTAGAGTAATCAATCGAACGGGCATAAGTCGACAGTAGATGAACGATACATACATACATACATACATACATACATACATACATACATACATACATACATGTTTAATGTACTATGCATATACATATGAATTTCTAACTATGTGCGTAAAACTGCGAACCGCTGAAAGTTTCAAATTGATATGCCTGTTGCGATGACAAGTCATCAACGCCAACACACACATACACATACACACACACACACTCACACATACATGCCATAAATACGTATAAAAAAAATGAAATGAAACACATGCAAATCATTTTTAACAACGTTTATAAGCCTAATTTATTACCAATGCCGCAAACAATTTATCTTCAATCTATTGAAGAAATAACATAGAAAAAGAAGTGCAGCACTACATACATATGTACGAGTATATAAAGAAAAAGAAAAAAAAAAAAACGAAGAATTGAAAAAAAAATGCAAAAACCTTTTAAAAAACTTTTAAGTTAGCGCCACGCAAACATGTTGGCCATGTTTATGTTGTGTCTTAAATGTGTCCACCCCACGCATTTCATTTTCTTGATGTTGCTCTTGCTCTTGTTGTTGCTTTTGCTGTTGTTGTTGTTGCTGTTGTTGTTGTAGTTATGACAGTCGTTAAGAGCCTTTGTCAAAATTGCAACATCATTTGGTTTAAAAATTGTTTTAAAATGATTGACTATTACGGGCGCTCTTTTGCCGGGCCTTTAAAAAAAGAAAAAGTTAAGAGTTTGGCCTAATCAAGCCCGGCTTTACTTGGGTTTGTTGTTACGTCATATTAAAAGAACATAAATTGTTATGCTAATTTGTTAAGCATATATTACAAAATTGTAAAAAATCTCTAAAAATTATAAACAATTATTTCAAATCAAAACTGAAAGTTTAAAAATTGTGTCTAGGATTTAGTGAAGTTTTTAGGCAGGTGTCAGGAGTAACAGTTACATGAGCTATATGAGACATTTTGAGACACCATTCCGGCACCCTTCATATTTTTGTTATGAGTCGAAAGATACGTTGGCATTAATTTTTAGATATCTAGATATGTGTAGAGTACTCATCGGTAATAGTACGGCTAAATGTCAGCAATGGCAAGGCAAAATGTCAGCAATAGTATGGTAAAATATCAGCAGTAGTCCTATCGGAGAAGCAATAGCTATTGCTGACATAAGGCATTCTTTTTTAAATGTATCCATAGGACATGGAAATGTAAAGGAAACTTTTTTATATTCCCTTTCTAAGCAAGGCTTGTAACTTTTTCGCTTACGTCTGGGTCAAATTTTCAGCATAAGAAATATTTTACTCTATTGTTGAGGTATCACCTTCGCTTGGTAAGTGAATAAAGAAGTAATAACAAATTTATTGCGAAACTATTTTTGTTAAAAGGACCTTAAGCTCTTATAATATTTGTTTATTAACAATTCTAACTTTTAACTGCTTTGAATGCAAGCAAATCGTGATGACCCTCACGTTTAATTGATTAACGTTAAAAATAACCCGCTTAATTGCATCTTACACCTTTCGCCCAATTTCGAGCAATCTCCCGTGTTGACAAAGTCTCCAACGACTTCAGCTGCATATGCTGCATGCCGCATTTGCTGCCCTCATGCTCCTCCGCACGCATGCGAAATGTATCTTTTGCGAGCAGCTAAAGGAAGAGGGGCGGTGGGGAATGGGGGGGAATAAGTGCGTAGTTAGCATAATTTCTGATAATTTTCTTTGACAAGTTAATCGCTGCAATTTGCTTGGAAATTTATCATAATTCAGCAGACAGAGTTTCTCTGTGTTGGTATGGCAAACCGAAAAAAAAGAAACATAAAAAAAAGTATCTACAAGCTATGTAGATACTTTTTTTCCAGCATCTTTTTTTGTATATTTTTGTTGTTGTTGTTTTGTTTTGCATACAAAGTGCACAATTTTAATTTGGCTCTGCACATCAACCGGAAAAGTGTAAAAATGCGCGCGTTCGCTCGCTCGCTCGTCGCGCATACAACCCGCACAGCGCAGCGCAGCGCGGAGCAAAAGGCAAATCAGGGAACTCACTCGCAAATGCAGCAGCAGGCATGGCAAGGTAAGGCATGTAGAAAAATAACTAAAAAGAAGCTGGCTGGAGGCAGAGAAGAGCAGAGCTGAGCAGAGCAGCTTGCCACTTGTGCGAGATAAGAGATTTTTGCATATCGCCAAGAAGCGATGCCAAGAAGCGACGCATTCATAATGATGACTTTGCGTTGATCGTTAAACAAAACACAACAACAAAAGCAACAACAACAGCAACACTTACAACAAAAACAACAAGCAAATGATGATGGCTGCACTGAAAGAAAAATAAATTCGGAATAAAGAAAATTTTAAATTTTTTGACTTTAATCTAGATTTTTTTTTTCATAATCATCCTCTCTCTCTATATCTTTCTCTGTTTTTGTCTCTGTCTCTGTCTCTCTCTCTCTTGTTCATCTCTTGTCCATCTCCTGTTCACAACTATTTTCTCAGTGTACATCTCCACCACCTGATGAGTTCGAAGTTAGGGCAAAGCATGTTGCGAGGCGGAGTCACTCCAGTCAGCTTTTGCTGGCCTCAAATGAAAAGCCACACTTGATGCTGATGAAAAATGTTGTTGCTGCCAGGAAAAATGAAATGAAATGAAGGTGTAACGCAGCAGCAGCCGCCGCAACAACAACGACGACGACAACGACGTCGGTACAAGTTCGTTGTACTTGAACGACGCACAGCTGAAAGAGGGGCGTGCCGAGGCGCAAATAAAATGCGAAACGGAAGTGTTTGCAACGCTTTTGTGATTAAATCAGCAAGATCATCAGCATTGCCCACTGACAACGACGACGACGACGACGATGACATTGACGACGCCAAATACAGACAAGGACGGACATGCACTATGTACGTCGTTGTGGCAAGTTGCGTGTTGCATAAAAATGTTTCAAAAGGCTTCAAAATAATTTTCAAACGTTTTTGGAAATATTGAAAAATATTTTAGGAACAAACGTCGATCGTTAAAATTCCACTTCTTTGTTTTGCCAAATACCCCCGCCATTTTAATTTGCCACATTTTGTTGCATTTTATTTATTTTTTTGTTGTTAGTATATTTTTGTTGTTGTTTTTGCTATTGCCGCTCTGCGCGATTATAATGTTGTATGTCGTCCTGCGACCGAGATGCATTTGATAATGAAATTGATAATCACAATCATAATCAGAAATGTTGATTGACAAGCGACTCTGCTGGTTTTGTGGCATCGCATCAAATCGCATCGCATCGCTTAGCATCGTTAGTGAGCGACGTTACGCTGCTTGCTGCTTGTCTATTTATTTGCTGCTCGCTTGCTTGCTCCTGCTACTACTGCGGCTGCGACTGTGACTGCTGCCGATATAAAATGCCAGTTTTATTATCAGTTAAAGTAGCTGTTTTTATTAATTAAACCAGGAAGCATTTGCAGCTACTTGCTCTTGCTGTTTTTTGTTTTTGTTGTTTTTTCGTATTTTGTATTTTTGTTGTTGTTGTAGTTTCGGTTCAAGCGGTTAAGTGGTTGTTTACGAGTAGGTAAAAATTCGTACTTGAGATGCTTTAGTTTTTGTTTTAGTAGTCAAATGAGAGACGATCAATCGTGAAATTTTTCAAAAGTTGAAAAATTTCGATTTTGATACTCCGATAATTCAATATATCAATATTTTCATACTTCAATATTTAAATATATCAATATTTCAATATAATATACAATAACTATTCAATGTTTCTATATCTGAATATTTCAATGTTTGAAAATTTCATTTAGTTCAATATCTGAATATTTCATTATTTCAAAATGTCTATATCTGAATAGTTTACTAGTTCACAATTTCAATATTTCAACATTTCAATATTTCAATATTTTCATATTACAATATTTTAGTTTTAAGTATCCCAATATTTCAATATATTTTCGTTCATTATTTCAATACTTTAATACATATTTCAATATTTGAATATTTGAACATGCCAATATTTAAATATGTCAATATTTCAATTTTTATTCATGTCAATTTTTCGATATAACAATATTTCAATATCTGAATATTTCAGTACTGCAATATTTCATTATTTCAATATTTCTATATTTCAATATATCAATATTTTAATAGTTAAATCTTTCAATATTTCAATATTGCAATATTTGAATAGTTAAATATATCACAATTTCAATAACTTAATATTTCAATATTTTCATACTTCAAGATTTTATAATTTCAATATTCCAATATAATGTAATATTTCAATATTTCATTGTTTCAATATTTCGATATTTCAATATTTCATTGTTTCAATATTTTTATATTTCAATATTTGAATAGTTTAACATTTCACAATTTCAATATTTCAATGTCTAAATATTTCAGTATTGCAATATTTCAATATTTCGATATTTCAATTTATCAATATTTTAATATTTAAATCTTTCAAAATTTCAATATTGCAATATTTGAATAGTTAAATATATCACAATTTCAATAACTTAATATTTCAATATTTGAATATGTCAATATTTCAATATTTCATTATTTCAATAAATCGATATATTATTAGAATAGTTTAATATTTCACAATTTCAATATCTGAATATTTCAATATTGTAATATTTCATTGTGTCAATATTTTAAAATATCAAAATTTTAATATCTCATTATATCAATATTTCTATATGTCAATATTTCAATATACAATTTTTTCAATCTTGCAATATTTCAATATTTCATTATGTCATTAAGTCAATTTTTCAATATTTTCATATGTCAATATTTCAATATATCAATATTTTACTAATTCAATATTTATACAATATTTTTAAATATATCACAATTTTCTTCATAGTTCAATATCTCGCTAACTTACTTAGTTCACCCTTTTGTTGAAAAATATTAAAATGACCCTTTAACCCTTTATTTCTATCGCATGCGCGAAGTTTCAACGAAGCAGTTAAAATTCAAAACCTATCAAATAGATTTTTCCATTTTACCTCAGCGTTTTGTGTTCTTTTTACGAGTGTAAATAATGATCGTTTTTTTTTTTAAATAAAGTGCACTCGCTTACCACTAAGCGTTTTTTATATACAAGTGTATATATGTCGTAAGTTGATTTTTATGCTTCGTTTTTATAAAACCGATTCACTTTGAACTAGTGCAACTAATGCACATCGTAAAACTGATTTCATTTCTGGACTTATTAACAACAAAAACAACAACAACAACGACAATAGCAACAAAAGCAACGGCCAAGCCAAGCCATGCCAAGCCAAACGACTGCGAAGTAATTCGCTCTAAGACTATAACTTAAATTATACAATCTCAAGCACAGACCATAAAAATAATCAGTTAGCAGGCAAATTACCATACAAAATGTACAACAACAACAAGAACAAAAGCAACAACAACAAAAACCTTGCCAAACGAAATTGATATTTTTAGCATATTAAATGCAATTATGGGCTTTTAATAAATTATCAGCCGGCGACATTTAAATTGTGTTCGACATTTTCAATTTCCTCAACGGACGCGTTTTAATGTTGTTGCTGTTGTTTTTGATTTTTTTTAAATTTTTTATATGTGGTTTTTGTTGTTGTTATTGTTTTTGTTGCTATTAACTATGGTGATTATGACACTAAAATCACTTTTGACACACATAATTGCCTTTTGCTTTGTATCTTTATACGGGAGGTACGTGTAGGCCTGGCTAACGACAAATATTTTGCAATATCAGGTCGAATTACTTAAGGCCGACAACGTTAATAGGCCAAGTAAGGCGGGTACATACTTAATTTACCATAAGCATAATGAGAATTTTATATTGATTGAAGTCGATTGCCGACTTTAAATGGGCGTCGCAGAGAAGTGTGACGACGATGCGTTGACAAATAAAGGAAGTACAGTACTTAAATAGTCGCGCACTAATCACTTAAAATTGTTAATAATAGTGATACGTCATTTGTGTCAATAATTACACGCTGAGCATGAAAATTTTTTGTTGCTAAGCTATCTTTAAAAATAGAAAAAGTAATAAACTAACTTTGTTACTTATGTGAACTTTTATGGATATTGATTTTGGGTGTTTACTTTAGAAGAACAAAGCATTGTGCCGGGTGTCTTTTAATTTACCCGGAATATTTTATTGTTTCCCCATTCCGTGAGTCAGTTAATATAGATACTATTTCCTTATCTAAAATTATTAATCATGTTTTCAATCGAAGTATTCTTTTACCAATCAATACACTGAAATAAATAATTTTACTTTTTAATCAGAATGGTCAAATATTAATTTAAAACTTCTTCAATGTTAAACGATAACTACGAGGGTGGTCCGATAAGTACTTAGTCTACAAAAGAAAATCGAAAATTTTGAAAAAGTGGCTATTTATGTCTCAACATAATCTGCTTTTAGCTCGATACGCTTGACCCAGCAGTGCTCCGAAAAATACGTTTTCTCGCGGTCTGCAAAGTAGGCCTCATTCGGGCGGTGAGGCTAAGTACTTATTGGACCACTCTCGTAAAATTGAATTAATTTTAAAACCACTTAATCATCTCAAAATTATGGTTGGAATATATTAAGATTAAATATGCATTTCAAATTAAAGTAACATCGTGTTAAAACAAATATATATGAATTAAGCTCGCAACCGTGGTGTTATATACACATATAAGGTGAAGAAAATATAAACATTTCCCTCTTCACCTCGATATTGTTGCTCTGATTTGAAAATTTAATATTTGTGCAGTGGGTACAAAATTATTAAGTAAATAAAACAACAACGTAGTTTGTCGTTAAAAATCAAAAAAAAATACAAAATTCAAAATTAGAAAGAAATCGAGGTGAGTTCGCTCAATATGCATTCTCACCTCTACTTTTTGACTTTGTTATTCAACAATTCTCTAAAGATCTTTAAAATATGTTGGATTTGAATATTAAAATACATTCAGCATGAATATAATTAAAATTGTTTATAGTTGTTGTAAAATTTGTCAACTTCACAACGTTTTACATTGATTTAAGGTCGATTTTTACATTATATCATGTTGTTGTTTATTTTATAGGAATTCCATATAAATGCATTTTTTACTGGCCAAAAGAGAAGTGGTTAAACTATCTTTACGAAACATAAAATTGCCTTTAAAATGGCATTCAATCGTTGGTGCATATTTTTGCATATTTTCCAATAAATGCATATTTTTTCGATTAGTTTTGCATATTTTTTTCGAAATTTGTATATTATTACATATTTATTTGTTATGAATTTAGATAACTTTTTACCATACATTAATTTTAAATAGAAGACAAATCAGAGGCTCTTAGGAAGGTGAAAAAAACACCTTGAGGACTAAACTTACGCGTTACGAGCAATTTTTTTCTCAAAGCCCAATCACGACATTAGAATCTCTTCTACCTTCCTTATGAAGGATAGTTTAGACTTTGTCGAGCCTTTAATAATGGAAGCTGGTGTTGGAAAACTCTGCTGAAAATATTTAAGACGAAGTCAGGTCAAAGTCGGACAGATTATATGTAATGATGTTTCATTTTCCTGTAGGCACAGTCTACATTCCAAGTCGGAGGATGGACCCAAAGTTTCTCTCATACTGCGAAGAATTTTGGCAAAAAGAACACTTATAATATGTTGATCCGAATCACCCTGTTTATCATTTAGTATCAATTTTTTGAGATCGTCCTATTGTCGGCATCGATTAGTATCGCTGGAACAATGTTTTTTTTTAACGAATCTATTCAAAATCTGAAAAATATATTTCAAATAATTCAACTTAATTTTATATTTTTATTGATATTGTACAATTTTTTTATATATTAAAATGAATTACTTTGTCAGCTCTATTTATTTCGATTTATCAATATTTGTTTGTAGAGTAAACTATTAAATCCAAAAATTCTTTTTAAGTGCATATTTTAAGCGTTTTTAGTGCATATTTTGTTGGCATATTTCATTGATTTTAAGTGCATGTTATATGCGCTTATTTTCGATTTGTAGTACATGAAATGCCTTTCAGTACTACTTAGATTATGTTCACAGTGTACCTTTTGTAATTCTAATATAAATGGAACATTCGAATTCGGAAACGAATATTTAAATTATAAGAACCTTCAGAAAATGAAATTAGCAAATACAAACCCGTATCATATCCATCCGTACTACATCGTTGACTTCCTTAATAAGTGGGCCAAAGCAATGCCAAACTCTGTGATGTGAAAGTGTTAACCCTAACTTTACTTTGCAAAAGGTAGTGTAGGATTAAGGAAGTTGGCCGATAAGTTGGCAAGGTAAACAAAATCGACTTTGTAAATAATTTGACAACGTTTACTTACACAGAGACAAACAGCAAAATGCAATTACAAACAAAATTGTTAGTATCAGTTAAGAACGCTTGTGCCAACAACAAACACAAACAAAAAAAAAGTGTCGGAAGTGGCGAAGCCTGTGGGCGGCTAAAATAAATAAACGAACAAATGGCAAACAAGCTTAAAATGTTTTTTTCTTTCAGTTTATTAGCCATATTAAGCGTTAGCTGCAATTAAGCATAAGGCTAATTTGCAATTTGTTTGTTGTTGTTGTTGTTTTTGTTGTTTTTGCTGCTTTTGTTGTAATTTTATTCTTACCAACAAACAACGTTCGGAGATCTTTTTGTTCAATCATAAACAACAATTACAATAACATTCGTATAAATCGTTGGAGCCGTCAGTTTTGTAATAAATTTAAAAAAGCAGCAACAACAACAACAACAATGACAGCAAGACCAACAACAACGTCGTCAACTTATTTAAATGAAATTCCATTATTTTTATCTAAACGTTGGCTGCATTTCATTCATAAACTAAGAAAAATGTGATCGCGCGGCGGCAACACCTCCAAATACATATGTTAATTTTTTTGTTGTTTTTATTTTCGCTGTTAACTTAACTCTCGTTACATAGTATGAAATTTTGTTTGTGGCATTTCAGGCAAGACTACAAAAACAACAACAACAACAAAAAGTTAATTGCAATTATAAAGCGAATTTGTGCGGCGTGTGGGCTCCGATTGCGCGATTTCGAATGGGCGCGTTAATTAATTGCCCAAGCTGTCGGAAAATATTACGAAAATATTAAATTCCGCTGGAAATACGTTTGCCAAAGCAAATTGCGTTGAGCTTCTTTGAGAAGAAATATTTAATATAGTATTTAAAAGTATAACAGTGCGCTGCGCTGTCGAAAACTGCAATTCTGTTAATCTAACATTCTGTTAACATTTTTAAGATTAAAACTGTTGGAATTCTGGAAATATAAAATTTGTCTAAATTTGGTAGCCTTGACAGTGGCTAGAATTCAGTTTTAAATCTTAATTTTTATATATACATACATAAAGTATATATACATAAGTATGTTGCATTATGACTTAACATAATTTTAATACCAAAAACGTTCATCGAAGAAAAGTTATGGAAAATCTTTTTTAAAAATTGCCTTAACTGTTGGAAAATATTGTTAAGGCATTAGCTTTTGTAACTCAAATTATTTGAGAAGCTTTGCAAGACACATTTGATTAGGAAAAAGAAATTGTATAGCATAACAGAGTAACAAGCTGCCCTGATCAACAATTCTGTTAATCTAAAATGACGTTTTTTAGTATGTTAAAATTAACATAAATTAAATAGATGGTAAAACTCGTAAGTTTAAAAACTTAAGAGGAAACATTTGATTCCATTTAAAAATATTTGTTATAGCATATTAAAGTACTTATTGATGTAATCACGGGGCATAATACAATTGGGCAACATATGACCAACATGGACGACATCCTGCCTTGAGAGCGACGACACTGCAGAGCATTACCACCGTATTTGTTTAGCTTTTTTTCCTTCGACTCAACCCCACGTACAAAGTCCAATTATACAAAAGTATAATAAAACCCATTTGGATATATGGAATTGAGCTCGGGGGCACAGGTTCTCCATCGAATATTGAAAAACTCCAAAGAGCTCAATCTAAAATTTTGCGACAAATAGCCAAAGCTCCTTGGTATATGTATAAGAAATACAAACATCCACAGAGACTTTAAAATCCCAACTGTAACGGATGATATCTTAAATCTTACCCAGAAGTACAAGACGAAGATAATGTTTCACCCTAACATTCTAGGAAGAAATTTATTAACACCTCTGAACTCTTCACGTCTTAAATGTTATCAATAATATTTCCCATATATTGATTGATATACGTGTCTATTTATTTGTCAATCATGATGATTGAGTGTTATGGTCCAACTCCAAATTTAACTAGCACAACAGCGCACAGTGGTGTCCAAATCAATTATTCTGTTAATCTGAAATAATTCTGTATGTTAAATTTAACATAAATTTTGGTGTCTCTAAAATGACAAAAGGTATTTAAGCTTCGGCTTAGCCTAAAATAATTCTCGTACAGATCTTAAATTCTACTTGACGAACATCTTTAACGATGGTTTCTTTTTTCATTAACAATTTTACGATATTTTCCTATTGCATAAGTTTTGTGTTCGATGTTCTTCGTATTACTAAAAATTTATTAGCACTTTAAAAGTTCATTATCTTAAAATAGTTTCCTAAAGTACAGCGAAAACCGCCTTAAACAGACACGCACACTAAGGCCAACAATAAACAAAACAAAAAAAAAACGAAAGAAAACAAAAAGCTGAAAAACAGAAAACACTCACCGCGTCGGGTTAATAATACGTTTTAAATTCAACATGCCGCGCGATTTTCGCATTCAGATGATTATCTTCAGCGAACAAGTGTGACTCAAGGCGACAAATTAATAACAAACATTTTCAAACAAATCACGACAAGTTCAAGCTGTGGCCTGCACTTCGAAAAATTTGTCCATTAAAAAATAAGTTTAATCTGAGGTGGGGAGAGTAGACAAATGTCACTCTTCACCTCGATATTGTTTCTCTCTTTGAAATGACATTTTTTTTTGTAGTTGTCATGGTAACTATAAAATTATTAAGTAAATAAAACAACAACGTAGTTTGTTGTCAAAAATCAAATCAACATACTTCAAAATATATCAAAAATCGAGGTGAGTTCGCTCAATTTACGTTATCATTTCTACCTTCCTAACTTTATTAATCAACCATGTAAATTATTAACTTTACTCAATGTTGAATTGAACTGAATTTTAAAAATAATGACAATTTGTATTTGTTATAAATAATATGACACTCATAAATATAAACAGAATATGTACAGAGCATGGTGTAATAAATTAAGCTATGGAAATTAGAAAAATTTCATTCTCCGCCTTTATAATTTTTCTCTCTTTAAAAATTTAATTTTTGTACAGTTGTCATGGTTGCTAGAAAGTCTTTAAGTAAATTAAAACAACAACGTTGTTTGTTGTCAAAAATTCAAAAAAACAAATTTCAACATAAGTCAATAAAATAACGCAGAAATCGAGGTGAGTTTGCTCTTGAATTTCAACACTTATTTATCAAACATTTTTTCTTTGATTCAAAGTATACAGAATTTTGTAATTTTTTGTAGTGTACTTCTAACATTCTATATCGCAACAACATTCTTAAATTTTTTTAAATTAGTGGCTTTGACGAACGACATAAGACAACCACAACAACAGCAACAACAACAGCAACAACAACAGCAACAACAACAACACTTACCCCAAAGCGATATTATACAGTAGTTTTTGTTGAGAAGAGAAAAACAGAGATAAAAGTGCACATAGATACAGATAAATACGGGTACACCTTGGTACACACATTTGGATGCGAGTCAGATTGTTCTCAAAATTATTTTAGTGTCTAGCTTAATCTTTTAAGAAGGAACTTGAGAGATGTAGATTTAAAAATTTTAGACTTACAGAATTTTGCATTTTTGACTACCAAAGGAATACAATTTTTTTTTAAATATTTGAGATAAATTTATAAGCATAAAATTGCTTTGAAATTTTATAAAATTCTTGAATTAAGTATTCTTGTCTTTAACATTGACTAAAAAATTACCATCTTACAGAATGACCCTATATCAGTGACCAGGCCTGTATGCATACTCAAAGCTATACGAGCAAATAACAAATGTAAACTTAGAAGAAGAAAAAAAACCAAAAGAATTTTGCTACACACACATTGATCGTAAAATCATTTGCTTCGACAACAAAACACATTTTCACAAATACCAACACAACTGTGCAAATGTTTTTTTTTTCAAGTGTTTGTAACTCCATACGTTAGCAGGTTAATACTACGGTGCGGCACAGCGTGCGCGCGCCGCGCGTTCCAATGAACGAGACGAATCGAGCGGGCGCTTGTGCTAGCGCTCTATCTTTGAGAAAGAAATTAATAGCGGTTTCGTAACATACTTTGATGGACAACCTGAGTCGGGAATGTTGGAAGCAACTCGCAGCTGAAGCAACAGCAGCAGGCAGCAGTAGCAGCGCCACGTACTCAAGACACACACACCACACATTAGCTGCAAAAATTGTGCTTAAATCAAGCTAAACAAGTGCCACCCAAAAACTTTTCAATGGTTCGTTGGGCTAGATTAACCTTGCTTGTTGTTGTTGTATATTGCCTGTAAGTGGGCGTGGCAGTTTAAAAATACGTTTAGATGAGGACGTACGATTGCTGTCTTTATTTTTTTAGGTTTAAGTTATTAATTGGCATCTGATCTTCTTTTTTTCTGGCTTTTTGTTATATTTGGAACATATTTGAAAGCTTAGAAAATGTTGACATATCGCATTACTTTCCAGGATCCAAAATAGTTCTACCAAAATAAATCATTGAAAAGAAAAAGAAGTCCCAACTTTTCCGGTATTGAGTTCAGCGTAGTACCCACAAATGATCGCTTGATAGGTCCTATTGAAAGCTACCGAAGTTAAATTTTTCTTCTTTGATTTGCCCTGAGCAAGATCAGAATACGCCGGTTTGTCAGTAGTCAGTCAGTCAGTTGCCAAACAATAACCTTGGTCATGCATGTGTGTGTGTGTGTAATGGTAATGCAATCCATTGCAGTCGGTGTCTGTCTGGATTGGACTTCAATCAAAAATCACAAAAGCGCTATGAATTATGTACCTACTACAAACATACACACCATGGCAACTGGCAACTGGCAATTGTGGCAACTGGCAACTGACTCTCGTAGACATTACATCGACACATGCTCCATAGAATAAAAATTACTTCCTGATTGTGTTACATGCCTGCCTACTTACATTGCTGCAAACTCTTGAAGTTTGTGGTATGAGTTGTTTATTGTTGTTTGCTGGTTCTTAGGTTATATGATAGGGTACACCGAGTAATTGTTGGATTTGATGTTCTCTTTTATAATATAAATTCAAAAAAAAAATAAATTATATGCTTTTAAAATATGCAAGAAAAAACAATGAAATATGTTTGAAACAATAGAAATATGCAAGTACATAATTTTTTATTTTTAACAAATAAATTTGATTAACAATAAAGAAAATAACACTGAAAATGCATTTATATGCACATAAAGTTGAAATATGCAAATATGCAATTATTGATTATTTTATTACCAGAGAAATATCTTAGAAAAAACTCTTTATATGCGCATAAAATATGCAAAAAAAAACTAATACTTTTAACAAATAAATTTTATTGTTTTGATATTTTTTATAATAAAAAAAGGAAGACTCTAAAAAGCATATATATGCACAAAAAGTTGAAATATGCAAATACATATGAAAATATGCATTTAATGATTTTATCTTATTACCAGAGAAATATGTAAAAAAAAACACATTATATGCTCATAAAATATGCAAAAACAACTGGAAAAATATGCTGGAAACAATAAAAATATGCTCAAAGATATTTTTGATTTTTAAATAAATAACAAAAAAAGTTTAATTGCCTTTTTTTATAATGATAAATGACATTAAAAGCACTTATTATAATAAAGAAAATTATACTAAAATATGCATTTATATGCACGTAAACTCGAAATATGCATATGCCTATATGAAATTGAAGCTTTTATCTTCTTATAACCAGAGAAAATATTATAAAAAAAATACCTATTATAATTAATAAAATAAAATTAAAATATGCATATACAAATATGCAAAAGCATATGAAAATATGCACAAACTACTTTCATCGTCTTATAACACATTACTTTATCAATTTGTCAACTATATTAAATCCGGGTACTTATTGACTTTTTAATATAAAAAAAAACCGTTTTTGATAGTAACTTTATTAAAATTTGTAAACCAATTTTCCCCTGGTTTACCCTACAATTCAGAATGACGCTGCAGCGATCTGATGTTTGAAGTTTTAGTTTGATATGCTATTATGGTGGGACTTGGAAGCTTGCACAACTTGATTGTTGTTTGAGACTAGTTGTTGTTGTTGGTGGTAATGTTGTTCTTGTTGTTGTTGTTGTTTTTGTTGTTGTTATTTTGACTTAAATCTTGATATATGTATGCATGCACGCAAAAGATTCTTGTTAAAGTAATGGCGCAGTGAGTGGTTCAAGGCGAAGCAGTTTGTTACACATATTTACATACATAATTATACATACATATACATAGATATACATATACTTAAATCTGTTATAAGATTTCGACAAAATATATTTTTTAAGTGCACGCTAAATCTTCTAAACTTGTTTATTTCATTTTTAAGCCATGTTGATATCTTCGGAACTTGAGAAATAAACTTCAAATATTGCTTCTTCTTTTTTAAAATGGAATGTACAGGGTGTAGAGAAAATAATATAACATGTCTCGAAAAAATCACTTAATACACCTACATTTTTTGTGTTGGCCTTGAACTCAAAATTTATGTACAAAATAAATTTTATTCACTAAAAGTTTCATAACTTTCAGGGAAAGAAAAGCTTCTTGAGGAACCAACTTTGAATTTGTACACTTTAAGTTTTAAAGCTAGGTAAAAATTAATTTTTTCATAAAATTTACATAGAAATTTGATTAAATATTTTTAATTATTGACTTATGTTTGCCAAAAAATGTTCCATTTAATTAAAAGTTTAATACTTTTAATGAATTTGTTTGCTGAATTGACTTATCCAAAAAAATCGTGTTTGTATTGATTAAAAACTTAATTGATTTTAATAGACAAAGAAATCGAACATGTACAGGGTGTCCTAAGCGCCCAGTTGGTATCACCACGTAATTAGGTTTTCATGGCTTATCTCCGCTTATCTCTGCTGCCATATGCCGCCGCCGCTGCCGGCGCACGCAATATTATTTAACAACATTTTGATTGAACTCCGCCCACTTTCCGTGCGCCGCCGTGCACCGCCTTGGCTATGATTTAACTTCCTGAAAGTGGTTTTGCCGCTTTAAAGACTTCACAATGAGTGCCCATAAAATATGGGCACTAACAAATGCCACCACACTGCCCAGATCTGTAAGATACTCGTATTTTTTTCCAGTTGCTTGCCTGCCTACAATTTTGCCCCACGAAATTAATCAAAACTTTTTTGTTGTGCTCTACGCGACGTAAACTTAAGGAATCTGCCTAGTTGTTTTTTTTTTTTATTATTTTGTTTTTGTATGAATTTTTTCGCTCGTACTGTAGTTTGTGTGCTCGTAAATGAAAAATGTTCGTCAATTGCACGGTTCGGTTACGGTGACTAATCGATTTTTGAATTAAGACGCGAAAAAACTAACTAACCAACTGAAGAGTTACATACGTGCATGTTAGGTTGGTTCATATTTGATAAAAATAATATATATCAAACTAGTTGGGAATAATCGTCTTTGCTGCGTTCAATTTATTCAGTTTGTCTTGTCTTTTCAGTCCTTTATCCAGTCCAATCAGTCCATACAGCTTCTCTAGCAAATTCATTTTTTTTCTATTTCCTTCAAGTTTATCTAATTCTTTTAGTTCATCAAGTGTATTCAATCCATTCAGTTCATTTAGTTTATCCAATTCAAATAGTCCAACCAGTCAATGTAGTAAATTCAGTCCATCTGGTCCATCCCGTTCATCCAATCCAGTACTTTTAATCAAGTCAGTCCATTTGGTACATCTAGACCATCTA
Organism: Suillia variegata; assembly: GCA_949127995.1. Lineage (NCBI taxonomy): Eukaryota > Metazoa > Arthropoda > Insecta > Diptera > Heleomyzidae > Suillia > Suillia variegata. The sequence continues at coordinate 41,878,572 of OX421844.1, forward strand.
GTCCTCCTATTCAATCTTATAGTTCATCTAGTCCATTGAGTTCATCCAGTCTGTTCAGTTCTTATAGTCTATTTAGTTCGTCTAGTATGCAATTTAGTCCTTCTATTCAGCCCAGTCCATTCAATACAACTAGTCCAGTCAGTCCTTCTAATCAATCCAGTTTATCTAGTCCATCCAGTTCAGCCAGTCCATTCCGTTCATCCAGTTCAACTCAGTCCTTTTAGTCAACCCAGTTTATTCAATACATCTAGTCCATTCAGTTCTCCTAGTCAGTCCAGTTCATTGCGTTCATCAAGTCCATCCAGCTCATTCAGAACAGTCAGTCCTTTCAATCCTTCAATCCACCTTATACATACAATTCAGTCCTTTCAGTTCATTCAGTATATTCAATCTGTGTAGTCAACTCAGTTCATTCAGTGTAACGCGTTTATCATATTCATTTAGTTCATTCAGTCTATTCAATCTTTATAGTCAATCTAACCCGGTTATCATATTCATTTAGTTCATTCATTCTATTCGATTTTTAAAGTCAAATCAGTTCATTCAGTGTAGCCCGTTTATCATATTCATTTAGTTCATTCTGTCTATTCAATCTGTATACACAATCCAATCCATTTATTCTAATCAGTCTATTAAATTCATTCAGTTCATCAAATCCATCAAACCGAATCGATTTCATTCCCTACATATTGACACCACACAAACTTCAGTTTATACTTAACAGACTTCTGTGAATTACGAACCACCTCAATGCATAAGCAGATAAGTTTCGATGCCACTACCACATACAGATGCAACAACATACGGTATGCGGAAAAATCGCAAGAAGCCATACAGTTTTCTTTTTCGATTTTTTTTTTCCGTTTACTGCATTTTCTTCTTGAATTTTCTTGTATTTTCCATTCTCCCATTTTCCTATTTACAGCTTAAAATAGTTTTTCTACACACCCTTGTAAATATTGTGAAAAACTATCTACGAAATAGGAAAATGTCGTTGCAAACTAACCGCTCGCAATTGTTGCCCCCGATTTCTCTGCTTTACGGTATTCGTATGAGGAAATTGGAACCATGCCAGACCGGCCGTATTTTCGAATGCATTTTCGGGTTCAATTTTTTTGGGAAATTCCAACATTTGTGCGCAATTAAAAACCGTTGGCACTCGTAAATATTTACATACGTATGTAAAACTATCGGCTATAAATATTGTGTGCCAAATAAATAGAGCAAAAGTTCACTGAACTTCTTCGGGGTACACTTCGAAGATTTTATCGTTTCGTTTGGGAATGCATAACTAAACTTATGATGAAATATGTGAGTTACAAGAAACGTTGTTTAATGTTATTTTGATATCAATAAATATCAAACTTTAATTTTGTTTCACATTAAAATATCCACTAATTTCGCATATAATTCACAAACTTATCGTCCATCTGCCAATTCTGCTGTGGCTGCACCAATTCCAGCCGACCCATGTCAGCAATCCAAATCTGCCCATTTGCACCACACTCAATAGCCTTGACAATATTTTGTGCACAAATTGCGGTCTCCTGACATGGTGCACCCTTAAGTTTGTCGACATATTCCTGACCGTATTCCAGAAATGCGCTCATATTGTGACGCACAAAAGTCTTTGTCGGTCCGGGACAAATGGCCATGACAGCAACGCCCGTCTTCGCATAGTAAAGTGGTTCCTGGGGGAATTAATTTAAATTTTTAAGTACAATATATGATAAGGTAAAGCCGCGTCACATACCGCCAAACTACGCGTAAAGCCAATCACACCAAACTTCGCCGCACTGTACACACAAAAGACCGGTGACGGATCCAAGCCCGTAACCGAGGCCACATTCACAATCAGACCACCACGTCCGACATCCCTACTCCTGTCCATGTGTGGTAGAACCGTTGCGATGGTATTCACCAGGCCAGTCAGATTGACATTAATCGTCGCTGAAATATCCTGCTCGCGACACAATGTCGCACCATTGACCAGCACATCAATGAAGTCCATTTGTATCATGACCTCATCGAAGTATTTCTTCATTGCCGACTGATCCATCGTTACGATGAATTTCCAAAAGAATATTTGCGTTTTGGGATTGATCGCCTGGAGTTGGGCAATTGCTTTGGGATTCTCGACGCTGTGCAGTATTGCCAATTTCTATAAGAAAGTTAAGCAGTTTAGGTTAGATCAAGCTTTATGAACTGCAATGATTCATCTTCAACTGCCGCTGCTTTTGTATCTCACATGGAAATATTCCATAGATAACATACCGCAATATTTCTGGTCATCAGAACTTTACACGTTTCCAAGGCAATACCGCCGCAATCCGCGACATAGCAAACATTTTTACCCGTCAAATCCATGGCTAAATTTTTTACTACCTTCACCGCTCAGGGGCTAGAACCCAACTAATTCTTAACTTGTTTTAATAAATAAAAATCCACACCATTATTTGGAATTCCAACTTTATTTATCATTTTAATTAAAATATTTTTATCACCGCGACATTTACATTTCTCATATCGAAAAAGCTTTCGAAAGCATTCACGCATTGTGATATCTCCTCGGGTTTTTTAAAGCAACTCCGCTGGTATTTCATACTGTACCGGCTGTTTGCTGACCAGCTCCATTTGTCCCATATCCAACATCCAAATTGCGCCGTTCTTCCGCGCCTCAATGGCGGTCACAATATTCGCCGCACAAACGACGGCGGTTTGTTTTGGCGCCCGCGTAACGTTCGCCGTCAGCTTGACATCGAAGTCCATAAATGTGCGCAGCTCATCGAGAATTGGCGTGTCTGTGATGCCGGGACAAACGACAAAAGCCGCTACACCCGTTTGCGGTTCAAGTAGCTAAACGCGCGAAAGATAACGTTTAAAATTTAAATTTGAAAATTTTCAGTTGGGCAAATATTGACGAACAGATAAGCTCTCGGTGAAACTGATAACAGCGGCCTTGGTTGCACTATAAACCGGAATCGTTGGGAACACTGTCAAACCGGCAACCGATGCAATATTGACAATAAGACCACCTCGACCGCCATGTCGCTTGTCCAGCAGTTCCAACGCTGCCGTTGTTGTTTTTATCAAGCCAATCAGATTGATTTGTACCGATAGTTCGATTTGGTGGTCATTGCAAATGCCCGCTCCGTTGATGAGTATATCGATTGTTTGGATTTTAGACAGTATCTCATTGAATACCCGACGCATGCCGTCAATATCTTGGGTCACATCATACGACCAAAAGTGTAGTTCAACGTGGGCGTTTGATGCTTTCAATTTCGCAAGTAGTTGTGGATTTTCCTTTTGATCCAGTATTACCAAATTCTGTAAGGGAAATTGGTTTTTCATTAGAATGTATCTTTCAAATACAAATATAAAGATACATTTTAAAATTAATAATAATAATAAAATATTTGCTCTAGTTTAATCTGACTCAAAGTTTCTGAAAGAAAGAAACTTAAAAAACTTTGAAAAATGTATCTTTTGTCTCGTGCTACTCTAAGTATCTGTTGGATATCATTTAAAATATCTTTTAAGACCTGTCCAAAGTATTTAGCATATTTATGCATATACTTAACTGATTCCAAGACTTGGAAGAAGTTTTTTTTTCGAGTAACCAAAACTAAACCGATCTCCCATCGCTCTCTAGAGAAGATTTCAGCTAACTTGCTTAAACTCGCAAGATTGTGGATCACTTTTGAACTTTGAAGACCTCTTCTATACAATCTTGGTAACACTTTAGGACCTCTTAAGGTCTATCACTCGTTCTTGTTAGATCAGCCAGTGTAACCTAACCTACATGGTAACAAATACTTCAACTTCTTTTAAGCCTTACTGCCACATACCGCAACATTCTTCCGCAGCAAAGCTTGACATGTTTCATAGCCAATTCCTCCGAAGCCACCAACGATGATGACATTTTTGCCACTCAATTCCATAACTTTTGTGAAATGTGAAGAACACGAACTACCACCGCCAACAAATGTTTGTCTCAAACTGATTAAACAGAGTTTGTTTGGCGCGAGCGAACCTCGCGGCAGAGCTAGCAAAACTTTCAAAATATACAAAATAACATACAATATAATAATAATACATAACACAGTGATTATAATTTAAATAAAATTTCGACAAATTTCGACACATTATGAAACTGGTTGATAAGAAACGACCAAGTCACATTCGATGATATCGCTATAAATCACAACTTAATCACAGACATGAACGCAACTTGAGTGTAGGGGAATTTAGTTCCCGAGTTTAAATTTAGTTTAGCAATGTTTGTTGTAATATTTTCTTTAAATTTAATTGTCATTTTAAAAGATTTTGAGAGAACTTTATACACTGTTAAACACTCATGAGAGGAGTTTTTTATTTCAATGATTTTTGCTAAGCGATAAAAAGATAACAATTTTTATTCATTTCTTAATCATTTTTTAATCACATTTGTTTTGTGTTTTGCTTCGTTTTTTTTTTCATAAAAAACATAAATTATAGATAAGCAAATTTGGCAGAGCTTATCTTAACGCTTAAAATAGATGCCCAAAATAAAAAGTCGTATTTAAGCAAGCGATACGAATCGGATATACTCCCAGACAACAGTCCATAAATGTGGCTAGTTGAGTAATTCAGAGTAAAAGTATAGAAAGATACAAGCCGAAGGGCCAGCCTGCTTAATGTAAGCCGCTTATGAAACAAGTAAATCCTAGCTAGCTTGTGCTTTTGCTGACGTCTGAGTCAGCGTTTTGTTATGCCTCTTGTGTCTTACGAGTCAGTTAGCCATAATCTAATTAAGTATCGTATGTATGGCATGTTCTAGATTTGTATCCGCTAGATACAAATTACAGGCAACTCATGTTGCAAATCGATGGCTTTGCTGTTATACAATCGTATTAAAAATAGTTAAACTTATATAAGCTCATTATTCTCTCTTGACATGTCAACGAGAAAAGTTTAAATATATAGAAAAACCGTTGAAAAGCGTTTTAATTGCATTTCGCATGATAAATGTCGCTTAATTTTACGCTTGTCAGCGGAAATTTCATAACAGTGCCGCACGACATCAACGAGCGACATGGCTGTAGATTAGAGTGGTTTTGGCAAAAATTATATATATTTTATATCGCTTTTTAAATAAACATTGTTATAAGATTTTCTGTTTTTTACGATTTTATATTTTAGATTGATTCTTGCTAACAATTTTTTTTTTATAATTTTGAGATGAATTAAAAGAAATACTTTTTAAATTTTATAATTTTATATTTTTAAATAATTTTTTTGTTTAGCAAAAACTAGAAAATTAACTTTCTAAACCAGTCTAATGTGTGTTTACAAACCGATAAGTGCACAATAGATACAAAAATACTGCAATGTAGTTAGTGTGTGTGTGTGTTTGAGTGTGCGTGTATCTGTATATGTATGTTTGTATGTGTGTTGGTGCGATTACGAGCCGAGTATCTCACATTAATTGCGATTAATTTAATTTCACACAAAGTCAAAAACGCAAAACAAACAAACCGACTTTTTTTTTAACTTTTTCAGTGAGCGCTCCTCATTGCAAAAGCGCAGCTCAAGTTTCGCTGAAAATGCATTATTATGTATGTAAGCATGTATGTGTGTGTGTGTGTGTGTGTGTACGTGTGTATCTCTTGGATTGTTTTTTTGTCTCTGTATTTTTGTTTGCATTTCGTAATTAAAGCCACTTAGAAAGTTTTGCGGTTAATTTCGAACCGTGTGCGGCAACCGAAACGAATCAAACCGAATCGAACCGATTTAAATTTCATTTTTAATATTTTTTATAATGCAATTTGCTTCTTTTTTTTTTTGTCTTTACGAATTTGTTGCATTTGTTTTTGTATTTTTACATTTGATTGATTTCGATCTTTTGCAGTTCTTAAACGATTGGAGAGAATTTTTTTATTGGATAATTTGACTTGGTTTTGTTTATGTTTTCTAATATCTTAAAAATTAACTTAAAAACTCGTAAGATAATTATTTTCAGCTATGCCGAAGTTCAAATACCCTCCGCCATTTCAGTGGAACCAAAAAATGTACTAATTTAAGCCCACAAATGGCTCCTAGCCTGAGTGGGTCTCTTTTCAAGAGAAAGCTATTACAACCGAGTACATAAGTGCTACATGTCTCTATTATAAGTGGGCGTGGTTCTTATCCAATCACGCCTCTTTTTGGTTAGTAGATTTTTATTACTATCAAAGAGTTAAATACCGAATTTAAACTGGTTATTTCCACTGTAACTTATTTTAATAATATTTGTTTTGGAAAAAACTTTAGTTTCTATAAAGGTGGGCGTGGTTCTTATCCAATCACGCCCATTTTTCAGTAGTTTTTTGTTTCCATTAAAACGATAAATATTGAATTTGAATTGATTATCTGCAATTGAACTATTTTAACAAATTTTTTCCGCATGGAAAGGGCTGCTTTGTATGGAAGGTGGGTGTGGTTCTATCCGATTTCGCCCATTTTTTGTGAACAATTTTGTGTTACTACTAAAGTTCTAAATATTGAATTTAAATTGATTATCTGTAATTGAACTATTCTAATTAATTGTTTGTATTATATGGAAAGGAGTGGTTTTGATCCGATCTTGTACATCTTCGAACTTAGCCTCCGCTTAGAGAATTTGATCTTACATACCAAATTTCGATAGATCGATAGCTCTCAAACTACGGCTTGAATCGCTTCAGAAATCGACTCATAATCCGACACTGATCATTTAAATATGTATATACGTTGTCATTCCCATCACGCCACCTTCTGGGCGTTACAAATGGAAGAATAAACTACATATACCCTTCGAAGGGTAAACAAAATAAGAGTCATTCATAGATTTCACCGGAAAAATAGCGCAATGCAGCGTGATAGCTTAAAAAAATACGTTTCGGTATGTTTTACATTTTTTTTTTTGGCTTAATGCTGCATGACGGCACGGCACAGCAAGGCATGGCTTTGCTCTGTCTTCCTACTCGATCAATCGATGTCGATGTCGACGGCTGAACGTGTTTTTTGTTGTTTGGCGTCTCCATTTGTGACTTTTGGTATTTTTTTGCTGTTTTGTGCAATTTGTGAATTTTATTCAAATAATTGCCGAGAGTCATTTGCAAACACACTCACGCACAGTCAGACAGACAGACAGACAGACGAACGCATTCAGGTGTATCACTCGATTTTTTATGCGTAGCTATGTCGGTCTGCTGGCCTTATTGCAACATAAAAACGTAGTTTTTTTTTGTTTTCAAGCTGCACCTTTTTCGAAAAAAAAACTTCGAATACTGCAGCAAAAAACTTTCAATAGATTGAAACAGAAAATTTCAAAATCAAATTGAACAGTTGAGGAGCTTTAAACCAAAGACCATTAAATACAATTTTTGTATAAATAGATTTTTTTTTTGATGTGCTGATTAAGTTGAGAATGGTCCCCACACTCAGAATTCTAAAAAGCTTCAAGTTAAAATGACGATTCCTTTGGATAACTTAAAAAATTCGCATTGCTAAAAATCGTTTCAAAGGGGTTAAAGCTTTAAAGATCTTTTTTGCAAACTATTTTTAACCGCTCACAAATTTGGGTTTCAATATCAAAAGTCGGTAGATACGCAGATAGATTATTCCACAATCGCACAGACCGACCATAGAAGAATTTATCTCGTCGTGATCTGGAATGGATGGGTCCCCTTTACAAGTCGGGTTGTTCGTAAAAAATGTTTAAACTTCAGGAACGAGTTCAACAATTTTGGGGGAATATCTACCGTGAAGATATCGATAGAAAAGACGATGTCTCCAGGAGACAATAAAGTTAGATAACCCTACTATCTCCGATAAACCGAATTGCACGGTTTTGGATACAATCCAGGAGCTCAAAAGGGGGCAAGTGCTTTAGCCTAAAGGTGCAAATTGTATTTCATTTTTTTAATTTAAATTCAAGGACGTAATGATGTTTGTTTTTGTGATTATCTAATTGGCATATTTTTTCCCTTTCCAATTTCCAATTTGACAAAAAATATTTTTTTAAATCTATTTTTAAATATAAACATTTTCGAAAAACATCAAAAAAAAAGTTATATACAATGAAAAATAGTTTAAAAAAATTTATGTATATAACTAATCTTATTTTCTACAACTATACCCAACAGGTAAATGAGTATTGCTTATTTTTGTATGACAAATATACCTCAATAAATTTTTTATTGCTACTTTATTTACTTCCTAAGAGAAGGTAAAACTGCTGCAATAGAGTAAAATACTATTTTTGAATATTAATGCTACCAGTTTCGTCTACAAAGTTAAAATAAAAAAGTATGACTTATATTCCAAAGGACATGGACCAACTAAAAAGAAATGACTTCAGCAATTGAACTTTGCTACTCGCAGAACTATTGCTGACATTTTACCAACCTACTGCTGACTTTGCCTCTCGAATTGCAAACTTAGAAAATACAAACAAAATCGAATTCCACATTACCAAAAATTATACAAAATTACAATTTTCATTCGATTTACTTTTTCGCTTATAACTTTCTCTCAAGCTCGAGCGCAGCAATTTTCAATCGTAGTCAAAAGATATTAACTTAAATCCTTTTAACTACATACGAGTATCTATGTACATGTGTATCTGTGTTAATGTATGTTTAAATGCGCCATCGTAGGTGATCAAGTCACCCTGCTCGTTACTCTTGATGCACCTAAACGAAATGTCTCAACCACACCTTTGGAACGAAAGAAAAAAAAAACACGCACAAACATACCGAAACACACACACACACACACGCACACACAAGTACACGCAACTGAAAAGCACCTTCAACGACTTCGCCAGCTTGACTTGGCTTGGATCGCATCGCATCGGATCGGCTCACACATTTCAACGTTATCTTCAACTTGAGCTTAATTTGCTTTGACTTTTAGCAATTTGCATAAATATTGTACGCGTGTGTGTTTGTGTGTGTATGTGTGTGTGTATGCATGTTTATGCGAATGTTTGTATGTTGATGTGTGTTTGTGTTGTTGGCATTTTGTTATGATTTTTGCATTAATTTGCACACAACCAGGGCAGGGCGTTGGTTGTAATTTCCGAAATGACAACAAAAGTCTCTGCTATTTCTATGAGTGACTTTTTTTCTTTACATCACGATGCACCACAACTGGCGAGCGTGCGTATTGTTTCTAAGCAAGGGAATTTCGCATACTCATACTATATTTATTTTTTAAAATAACTTAAACTATTTCTCTATAAACATTTATACATACACTAATTTATTATCGATATTGAAAAATTTACCAACCACAAAATTTGCTCAATCTTTTAATTATGTGGTTAATTGGAATGTCTGTGTAGTGTATTGGCAAAAGTTGTTAAGACCAACAGCGACGTTGTTGCTGATCCGGCAGAATAATAATAATTTGTGTGCTGCACCACAAATTGCTCTGAGATATGAGTGTGGGGGCTGGCATTGCTGACTGGCATCATAAAGACGCTCTCCGCTTCAACTGTACGACACAAACCACACACACACAAACCACACACACACACACAAACACACACATAAACACACACACAAACACACACACAATCGCACAAATCAAACTGAAAGAAAGATCTGATGTTGAGCGAATTAAATAAAAATGTGTAATGCATATAAAAAAAGGCCAATGAGTGTCTACTTGTAGTATGTACATATGTATGTACCTATGTATGTAAAGAAAAGTTATTAAACAATTTAACAAAATTATTTTTATTTTAAAATTTTTGTTTATAAATTTTAATATTTATTTTTAAAAATATTAATAAAATTTAAATGGATAAACGAAAATGTCATTTGGTCTATGAAGAGAAGGCGTTGCTATTTGATCCTTTGATGTCGGCTCATCCTATAATTGTGCACTTGATCCTTAAAATGTCATATTCACATTAAAATTTATTTAAAAACTAGCTTATAGTACACGGCGTTGCCCGGTTTTTTTGATATACAAATACTAGCGAATGCCCGGCATGCATTGCAATGCCACTTAAAAAAAGTAAAGGTTTTTGAAATTTATGTATTCAAGTACATTCATTTATATATTTAGTGAGCGGAACTTCCCGGCACTCCCCGTTAAAGTGCTTCTAAGTTATGACGGCGGGCGTTTAATATATTCAACCACGCCTATTTTTGGTGAAATTATCGAGAGTGCCCATACAAACTATGATGCAAAATTTGATTTTTAGTAACAATAATAGCATAAAAATTAAATATTTTCACTATATTTCACAAATTGTGGGCGTAAAAAGTGGGCGTGGCAGGTTTATTATAGCCAATTATTCTTCCCGGTGCATTCCTATACATATATGTTTCCTATATAGTGCATCTAGTTCCAGAGTAATGTTGGTAGCCCTAAAATTCATCCGACATATTACTAAAAGTAGGCGTTAAATTGATCCAACCACGCCCATTTTTGGTGAAGTGGTCGACAGTGCCCATACAAACTCATATGCATAATTTTGGAAGCACTATTGGCGAAATAATCGAATATTTATACTTAGTTTTACAAATTGTGGGCGTAATAAATGGGCGTGGCAAATTTCGTTTAAATTACTTTTTTTTATTAATATTTTTTTAATTTTTTATATAAAATATTTTATTTGATTAATAATATTTATCATGTTTTTTATTCTTTCTTCCAGCGATGGCAGCGAAGGTGGTTCGTACTGTACGACGACGGCGAACTGACATATTCGGTGGATGAACACGTAAGCAACAAAAACATTTAAATACATATTTATATATACGAATATTTAAACACACGATATTAATTAAGTAATTTAGCACATTTATCATTCGCGTTGTTCATCAAGACAAAATCGCTCCACAAATAAAACAGCTTTTATAATTTATCAAGCTCCTTTAAACGCTTAAGAAATTTTAAGCGACAACATAAAAAAACAAAAACGCAGGCAAAAAATAACTGGTAAAAAAAATACAGACGAAAAAAAAAGTGGCAAACCTTTTTGGCGCGCACCGCCGAGGTTAAAAACGTAATTACTGCGTAACATATATATAAGGCCACCTAAAGACCAGCCACCAGCCACCAAACATCCTGTCCTAAAAGTTAATAAATTAAAATGATAATTTATGCGTCAAACTAAATTATAAAAAAAAAACAACAAAAAAACTTGTTTGCCACCAAAATCAATGAAACCTGCTGTAGCTGGCAAACAAGTCAAGTCCACTTTCGATTATGATGCGTAGCGCAGAGTAGCGCAAACATGTCTTACGCATCGCATCGCATGGCGTGGCTAAATTTTTCAACTCTTTTCATATTGATTGTTTTTTTTTCTTTTCATTTATTAAATAAATTATGTGTTTTTTTTTTGTAACTGACATCATTATTTATGAACATTTAAGATTTTGTCGTTTTTTTCTGTTTCTCACTGCAACAACAACAACAACTACAACAAGAGTATCAACAGAATATGCTGCACACATCCAGCAGATACAAAAAACGAAATATTTATGCGAAAACACGATTTTTCAAAGTGATAACGAGCCGACATTATTAAAAACTGAAATAACGAATTTCGCGCATCTACGGGATATGCGCAAATGTATCTACACCTCGAAAAAAAAAACAAGATACTCACAAGTATTTTAATGTTAAAATTGCATTAAAGCATACTCAAAATTTATAATAACAATTTAAAAATCAAATCAAAACATTAACTTCATGTTCAATTTTTGGAGTGTATCTGCGTATCTTTTGGATTCATTTTCACGAATGCGCCGCTGCGGATTTAGTTGTCAGTTTAAATTTTCAGAAATATTATTTATAGTAATTTCGATCGGTTGGCTTGGCTGGCTGGCTGGCATATACGAAATGGCACACACCATACCATACCACGCCATACGATGCCATGCCATGCCACCAACTTCTTCAACTTGTTTAAATGTGGCCAATAATATCTTTAATCTTTTAATCTCCGCGCTCTGTGCGCGTGAGAAAGGTGTAATTGCTGGGATACGAACGATCGACCAACCGACCGGCCGAGATACATTCGGTTGCAATTTCAATGATAAAACACATTCGGACATATGCATTTAAAACGTATTAACCTAATTGAGTTCATGAAACAGTTTTCGAATGCGAATGCGAATGTGAATCCGAAGCGTATTTCTTTATTTTATTAAATGAAAATAAATTTTAAGTAAAGCAACAAATATGCCCAAAGCGATTTGGTAAAGAATTTGTTACAGTTCTCTTTTCAATAATATTATCAGCCAGTTTAATCATGTATCAAGCGGACATGTAATAATTTTATAGAATTATGTCCTACGTTTAAGGTAAAATCTACTTTCGATACGTTTGAGGTGTCATTTGGCAGTAATTGCATAAAGAGAATCCAGCGAAAAAATAAACTCTCCTTTGAGAATAGACTTAAACTTAATTGAAACACTTGCGAAGGATAAAGAATGTTAATATCTGCAAACAACGTTAATAAAACCAGACTTTAAACAATTAGGGGATTCCTTCAAACACGAAAATGCCTCGAAAGCCTCGAAACTTTTCGACACACGAAAAAGTACTGTTAAAATCGAATATTTTCGAGGCAAATTAGACCCGAAAATGAAATGGAACACTTTCTCATATGCAAAATAATGCCATGAAAAAAGGAACTTTTAAGGAAAAATTAAACAAATTGTGGGCGTAATAAGTGGGCGTAACATATTCCACAAGTATATAACCTGGTTTTCTTCCTGGTGCAACACTCTACATATTATCTCTATATCGCATTAGTAGGCGTAAAATTGAGCCAACGTTTTTTTTTAAGTCGGCGTTAAATTGATCCAACCACGCCCATTTTTGGTGCAATTGTCGACAGTGCCTACACAAACTCAGGTGCCAAATTTCAGATTTTTAGGTACAATATTAGCGAAATATGCGAATATTTTTCATAAGTTTTACAAATTGTGGACGTAATAGGTGGGCGTGGCAATCGGATTAATGGTTTAGACGCCCATTTGGAAAGGAAAGAAAGAAGAATTCATTTTTATATATACAGATATTTTACGGCTTAGTAAATCAAAACAAAAGACAGGCAATACTAATGACAATTGGCAACACTATTCAAAAGCAGCTGTTGATTTTAAACAGCTGACTGAACTATTGAACTGCAAAATTTCACAAATGTTTTCGAGGTGCGTTATGGAAAAGGCTCGAAACTTTTCGAGTTTTTCAGTTCTCGAGTTTAATGGAATATCCTTAATAAATGCAATTTAGACCAATATGACAAAATTCTTTGCTTCAAGCAGTTCATTTGGAACTCGAGCCATGTTGAAAAATGTTCAAACATATTTAACAAAATTCAAAATTCGCTGCACGCAAAGGAAACTCATTAAGCCCACTAGAATTTGTAGCTAATTTAAAGTTATTGTAGATACTTGTTAAATGAATAAAAAAACAAAAACCAAATCACTAGCGACAAGAAACCCTTCTGTGAAAGTAACATCGATCGAAATGGCACTTTCTCGAACGTTTACTTTTGTTGAAGTTAGCGCGGCAGGTAGGCAAGACGCAGCAGATTAGCACCGGTTCCCACTTAGCATATCTCATGGAATGTTTGCGTTCAAAAAAACAAAACAAAACTACAAATACAAATACAGCGGGGCTAGAAATAGTAGGAAACTGTATACTAATTGGCACCCTACTGCAACTGCCATAACTTGCCCGAACCTGGTCTGGTCTGGCCTAAACGTGTTGTTGTTCGGTTCGTTATTAAGCTGGAATTTCATATTAAACAACGGGCGACGCGACGGTATTCAAGATACTAGTACCATAGACAAGATAAGAAAGTTGGGTGGAGTCTGGGGGGCGGCGGTGTACAGGTGTACAGTTTTCACACTGATCAGGATAACGTAGAGACAGGTTGGCGATGATAAACCTTATGGTAAAGTATGACATACAGCGATAAATAATCATAAGCAGTTAGTTACTAGATGTTTAGATCGGGTCTGTCCAACGACCAGGTTGAAGGAAATGACAGTTAAAATAGTTAATAAAAGCGGGAAAAATATTTAAAAACAGTTTAAATATTTCTTACTTATTTGAAGTCTTGAGAAATATTAATTTCCAAATTTATTTCCAGCCCGAAACCGTGCCACAGGCCTGCATCGATATGACCAAAGTCCTCGAAGTGACCACCGCTGAAGATGTGACCGGTCACACCTATTCGATTGCAATAACGGCGCCCGATCGTGTGACCTTCGTCAAGGGTACCTGTCACGAAGAATCCAAATGGTGGCTCAACATACTGGCCGCCTTTCCCAAATCGAAGGGTCGTCACAAACGCAACGCCACATTTCCGGGCGGTCAGGCAACAACGATCTTACAATCGAATACGGAGGCCGCGACAATTGCTGGAACGGCACGCAACCGCCATAATTCGTATCACAAGGATGCGCTTACGTCAGCACAGTCGACCGGTGTTTTGATTGGCAGTACTGGTGGCGTCGGCGGTACAAGCGATGATAAAAGCGGCAAAGAGCTATGGAAACGTAGTGATGTGGTGGTCATTGCAACGCATGCGGTTGATGATGATGAGGACGACGACGAAGATGATGACGATGACGATGATGATGAAGATGATGGCGTCGAAACGGGTGAAGACGATGACGACGACGAAGAAGTCAATGAAGTTGATATGGGCACGAGACGCGAGGAGAGTGGCAACAAAACCAAAAGTTCGACTAGTTCGGGCGGCCAGGATGAGAATAATCGAAATGCTGGAAATGAAATTACCAACAGAGGTGAGTCGAAAGAGTGAATTGGATATTTTTTTTAAGAAACTTTTTGAAATTAGTTGCTGGGTATATAGGGGTTCATCTTCAACTGGCCTCAGTCAGGAAAGCCTGGCCGGAATTTAAAGCAATCTAGGCGGGATTTATCATTTAATAGATTATATTGAAATATCATTGAAATAACCTTATACCAAAATTTTAACAATAATATATTGTATATGTATGAGTTTATCTTCAACCGACGTCAACTAAAGTCAGGGAAGCCACCTGACGTCAGGGAAGCTTGACCAGGATATAGAGCAATCTAGACAGGATTTATCGACTTATTCATTATCTTTATAAATATTTCCCTCATATAAAATAAAACACAAGGGTGAATCACCCGGCTTCAACTAAACTTTGTTGAAAAAGTTTAGGTAGGATATTAAAAAAAAAATTAAACCGAAAGTAAGCACTCAACTAGCTCGCGCCGTTGACAATCTTTGAAAATTTAAATTATCTAAAAATTCAACAAAAAAAAATCAAAGAGTCTATAAGCCACTTGTTTCAAGTCAATACACGCATACACACAAGCAAGTATGTCAATAAACTCTGGGCTTAAAAGCAAATTAAATTTTTTTTAATACTGCTTTTTTTTTTTGTCTTAAGTTGACAGATTTTTGCACCGATTATGCACACCTCATTGGCACTCGTGACAGCAATTAATAAGCGGCGAATTAACGAATTTTGAAAATGATCAATCACCTTTTTGTAGACACCACAGTCAGCGCACCACAGTCGAGCGCACCAATTCACCAAATCAAGCCAAACCAAATCAGCCAAAGTACGAGTACACATACGAGCACTCGATTTGTTTTATTAACCTTGACATTTATAACGATTTACGGTTGATTATATTAAATATATGTATATGTATGTATACAATATATATATATATATTTGTTTGTATATCGGCGTACAAAGACAATAAAGAGATTTTAGCCGTATAAGTATTTTGCGTCAATTGCCACTTAAGTTGATTAAAAATGTCATCGAACGGTTAAAATGCCAATTTGATGACTTAAGAGTCGATACGCATGCGCATGTGCGCATATGTGTGAGTGTGTGTGAGTGTGAGTATGAGTGCGAGCGTCGTCTTGAAACAATTGACATTGATCAAATGTGACAGCTCTAGGGGACGGTAGACTATAAGAAACGCAACGACGACTGAGAAAATACTTTTTTTCTTATTATTGTTATTATTATTAGTTTTTCTTGTTGTTGTGTTTTCTATTGTATTTAATTGATTTTGTATTTAATTGAATTAATGACAAATTCAGTTAGAATGTTGCGATTTGCGCGTATGAGTTCATCTTTGCTAGTCTTTAGTCAAACTATTTTTTAACTTAATTTAACACTTTATTTTAGCAGTTGGCGATGTATGTGTGTGTGTGTGTATGTTCAAGGTTAATTTACGCTCGAAATTCCTTTAAAAAAACTGTTCAGTTCGGTGCAGTTCTCGACGCTCGCTCGTGTTTGGTAGCAAGCCCAGACCAGAGATCCAGAGCGTCCCTTTACCTATACGAAACTATAATTTAAGCGTGAATATCATTTTCCATGAACAAGTATCCTGAAGCTACGCAAGTGGATCGTGTGCGTCAGAATATCAAAAAAATACAACAACAACAACAAAGAACACATCCCTAGTAACTGCAATTACTGTGAAGATAGGATGCGAAAGTAAATTTATGAAGCCTGCCATTATGATGTTAAGACCATGAATAACAACAACAATAACAACAACAAAATATCACAACAAAGCAAAAAAAAACTTCAACTAAAAAAATATCTTATGAATTCAAGGTTAATTTCGCGCGCTCGCAAAAATAAACTTAAAAAACAAAAAACGCGCCAACAAAATTTTTAAAACGAGTGAGAACCCTTTAACTAGCACTGGTACACACACATTAACACACACACACACGCATTTCGTCGTTGATAATTTTTTCATATTTCTTTTTGATTGCTCCAAGCTAAAAGATCGTAAAAATTATATCAAGGATATGTTGTGAAAATTCTTTGAACTCAATAGGCCAGCTTCTCGTATCGCATCGCAACGCATCGACAGTTTAGAGTCGTCGCTTCTCTGTTATGGTCTCTCAGACGACACCAAAAAACAAAAACAACAACTAAACACTTTTCGTATCTTATAAATTGAAAATTATCCCAAATTGGCATTAAAACATTTAATGATCTTTATTTAAGGCAAACTAATTGTATAGGGTACTTAAGTGTTATCAGCCGAAAAATCTCGCACTTAATGCGAAAAATTGAATAAGCAAAAACAAAAAACAAAAAAGCTTTTATGAATTTCATTAGCATTAATTCGGTGGTTAAATATTTATGAATACATTTTGGAGAGGCATAGAAATTGTTAGTGTATGTTAGTTTTTAGGAACTTACAAAAATATATACATACATATTTATGTATAGTATTCAGAAATATTCAAAAACGTGTCTGGTACTAGTTAGACATTTATCGATGCATTTCTGTATGATGTATCGAGAAATTGAGACTTTGCATGTTAAAAAAATATTTTTTAAAAATTTAACATTGCTTAAAAGTTTTAAAATAACTTGATATTGAATTTAACATGATGCAGTGTAAATTTAACATGTTGCAGTGTTAATTTAACATGATGCAGTAAGAATTTAACATGAATTCTAATGTAACATTTAGACATCAAAAATATTGAGCAGGATGCTTGTGTTAATTTAACATTATATGGTGTTAATTTAACAAGATATAGTGTTAAGTTAACATGATATAGTGCTAATTTAACATGATATAGTGTTAATTTAACAAGATATACTGTTAAATTCACGATTTTTATGGTAACGTATAAAAAGTCATGCAAAAATCAACACGACCAAACGTGTTAAATTAACATTGGATCCTATTAAGTTAACAATTTCTATTGCAAAAATAATTATAACATAAGTACAAATTTTTGTCTGAGAACTGAACAAAATCAATAACATTTAAAATGTATTTCTTAACACGTTCATTAGGTTTTAAAGATATTTGACTGTTAATTTAACATTCAATATTTCTGTGTATATAGCATTCTAGCTAAGAACAGAATTTACAAACACATATTTAAAAATATTAAAAGTCTGACCACTACTAGGCTGACGTAGTTTAAATATGTATAAGTACATTCGTATATACAAGCCACCACAACTCATCCACAATTCTCTTAAAGTCTAATTTATATATATTAACTTACTTCAACATTATTCAACCAAATTTGTTAGTTATACTACTCGAGTGAAATTGAAAATCACAAAACATTTGATACCAAATGCATGAGAACAAGTAAATCGATTGTAAAAAAGAGCTTTTAAAAGCTTTTTATTCAACTTTCTTTTGGTTGAAGCTAGTTTGAATGCAAATTAGCTATTAAATTCAATAATTCTTAGTGGTACCTTCCGACCTCAAATAATTTTTAAAAGTCTAAGTTGAAATCAATGAGATGCCACCTCGAATGATACCAGATTTATTAATTTGGAATTTGTTTGTCAAACTTAACAAATCGTTCGTAATTTTGAGAAATATTTATTGGAATGCAAATCCATTAAGTTTTTAACTTATATGGTGAATATCTCAAAAACTGGAAAAGGTATGGAAATAGACTCGGATTTAGCAAAGAATTTAGAAATATGTCTTTATATTTATCAATATATTTAAATTTCGAAATAAAAGAAAAATCGTTTCAAAATTGAAAATATTGAGTCTAAAAGTTGATGATAAACCTTCGATAGGTTTTCATTACTGCTAAATCTGGAAAACTAAAATTCTGTAATAACGCATTTTTAAACTAAAGCAAAAATTATGGAGGATGCCCAGAAGGCTATCTAAAAAATATATATATCTAAAAATAATGATATACATACATATATAAAATTCGAAGAACTAACAAACCCAAATCCTGCCCATCAGCGCTCTGAATATATTTTTTTTCGTAAATAAATTCTAGAATAAAACTACAAGAACAAGATCGAATGCAAGACTGACAATTAAAGAATATCCTAACATTTCAGTTAGATTTTTAAAATTCTAGCATGTCTGCAAGACTAAGGCTAAGATCACCAAACGTCGTAAGAACGAAAAGTTGTGGCAGTCTGGATTTTCTGCGTCTTTAATGGATGTTAAATTTGATTTCTATTAAGGCTAAGATCATTAGTGCAAAAAAAAAATAAAAGATCAAGTGACAGATCTTTAAAACAACAACACCAAACCTTAGATATAGATAAAGCTTTTTTCTCAGTCTTGCAATTGCAATTCAATGAACTCGCGGCTATTAAAGTTATCAACAGCAAATAAACTTTCGTTTGTAATAAATAAACAATCAAAGCGTTTCAAGTGTATTACAATTTTATAGCTATACAACGTACAAAACAATAAATTATATAAATAAACAACAACAACAACAAATCGTAAGCCCAATAAAAGAGCTTCTCCGCAGAAAGCAAAGCAAAGAAGATGAAAAAAAAGCGACTGTCGAAAATCGAAAAACCGCCAACTTGACTGGTTAACAATTTAATTTGTTTATTGCAGCGATACAACAATACAATACAAAAACAATTTATGACACCTCAATAAACACCACTTAAAAGCCCAACAACAACAACAACAAAGCTAAAGACCCACTGCAAAAATTCAATTAAGCGTTGACACATTTTCACGATCGCGCTGCACTGCGCTGCACCCTAAACTCAAGTTTTTCTATACTTTAGAAATTTTTTATTTTTTTTATTTTGCCACAACAAAAAATTTGTAATTAGCGTAGCTAACGACAACAACAACAACAAGCAAACTAAAATACTTATGCCACCAGCCCACAACAAAACAACAAGAAAAAATAAGCTAAACTGAAACGAATAGTTTACAAAAAAATTGATTTATAGAAGCAAACAAAAAAAAAGCCGCCAACACGGCACGGCTACTGTGACTTAAGCTAGCATAGCCAACAACCGCGCTACCAACCAAATACAACAACCAACCAACCAACCAATCAACCTACCAAACAACCAACAAAGCCAACGATCGACGGACGGATCGACCGACCGACCGTCCGTCCTACCTATCCAAAAACCTCAACCGAAATGCGCTGCTGAGGAACCTTGACGAGTTCATAGCCAGGCCAGAGCCAGCATTGATAATTGAAAATCCGTTGCAGCAGATTTGTCGCCTGCACAATTCCAATTCGTCAACGAGAAATCAGTGAAAAATTTAAAAAAAAAAAATTCAAAAAAAAAACAAAATTCAAAATTTTTGTTTTTACCTTAACGCTTAGAATTCAGAGCGCGGCAAGTAATTAATTATCATTTAAGTCGAATGGCTAAGAACGAAAAAAAAAACTCAAAATAATGTCAAAAGAGTGGCAACAACTCGCGACATTATGTCGCGCTAGAATACTCGTTGTATCTATTGGCTGCAACTGTCAGTTTGACATTTGTTTGGGTAAAACAACAACAACAAACAAGAGCGTTAAGCAAGCATTATTGTGCGCTTTAAATTCTGCGCCAATTTTTTTCTTTCGATTTGTAAGCTTCTTGTTAATTTAATATGTCGTCATTGCTGCTGCTGCTGTTGCTGCTCCTGTTGCTGCTGTGGCTGCTATTGATAGTCGTGTTGTTTGTTTGTTTGTTCACTCAATCGCACTTGCCAATGGTTAAGCATTGGTTTTTGCTGCTGTTGTTATTGTTGTTACCTTCCCCGCTGCCAGAGTTGAAGTTTAAGTCACATTGCCCGTCGTCATTCGTCGCTAACAGCTAACAGCGCAGTACAAATGACGCGTCCAATTTACAATTTAATCGTCTCAGCTAGCGGAGTACCTCGACACACCGACAGCATCAAACTGAATCAACCGCCAAAAGTTACAGCGCACTGCACTGCACTGTGGTGCAATTGATTTGATTTTCGTGGAGTTAACTAAACTAAACCGCGGTAAAGGCATTCTTGTTGAGATAACTCTTGGATTTAAGATCATAGCCAAACTTTTTTTACTCAAAAGTTAAATCTTTATGTGCGATCTTTTAAACCTTCCACTGGTTCTTCCATGTAGGAAGAACTTGTCCTTATACTGTGAAAAGATCAACGTGAAAAAGGATCAATTTTACTCTTTTATTTACATAACCAAAAAAGGATGATATAAGGTGGTTATATAAAATTATGTGGCGATATAAAATTATCTGGCTTACTTTTGCTCTAGGACGCTCCGGAAAGAAGTTATGGGCATTTAAAGGTTTTCCATTTTACTATTTTATTTTTTACTTGATTTTTGACTTCAATATCTGTTAATATTTTTTACAAACATAAATTTTATTACAAAAACAAAACAAAAAAATTAAAATAGAATAAAAGACTTTCGTCATTTTTCTTTCCGGGTCCAAGTTTTCTTCCAGCGAGCCTGCTCATACCATGCCAATGTCTTCTGGAAAAGTATTGCTCATTAAAAAGCTCACAAACAAAAATATTTTTCTATTTTAAGCAATAATACAAAATGTTGGCGATTCATACTCATACATAGCTCAGTGAGTTAAGTATATAAGATAAACTGAGCATGCTTAGGTACATTTTGAATTCAGGTTCAATTCCTAACCGAGGTCATGTTATAATAAGATTTTCGCTTTTTGACCTTCACGTCTTGGTAACTTTGACAATGTTAGAAAAATTGATTTCCGAGAGTATAAGTTGTGAAAATTTTGCCTGGTCTGCCGTTCGGATTCTGAGACCCAACAATTCTAAATCGTTTAAAATATATATTATTATATACAAATATATATATACGAGGGTGGTTCGATATGTACTTAGGCTACGAAAGAAAACGAAAATTCTGAAAAAGTGGCTATTTAATTTTCAACATAGTCTCCTTTTAGCTCGATACACTTGACCCAGGTCCAACTTCTTTAACCCGTCTGAAGAATACAATTTCTCGAGTTAGGATAAGTACTTATCGGTTTACCATCGGATATATATTTTTTTAAATTAATGCATAAAACTAAAAACTAATTTTTTGGTAAAGTATATTTTCTACTACAATTAAATGTGTTCCATGAGAAAGTCTGAACTCTATTTCGAAATACGCCTTCTTAGGATTTTTTATTAACTTGACTTTATAGTTAACACAGCTGAGAATTGTAGCGAACAATCAGAGTTACTGAAGTAGAAAAATTTTTACATTTCATAGCACAACAAATTACAAACAAATTTATACACAACGACAAATGTTAGCTTACATACATATTTCATACAAATAGTTTCAACTTTTTATTATATTTCTTATCGCACAAAATCATGAATCATACTGAACTTTCTAAGCTTTTGAACCTAGTGAACTTTTGAATTTCGTGAGCTTTTGAACTTTGTGAGCTTTTGAACTTAATGAACTTTTAAATTATGTGAGCTTTTGAACTTGTTGAACTTTTAAATTTTAAGAGTTTTTATGTTTATGAACCACAGTGCAATGACTGCCCGCCCGCCCAGCGACCCACAGTGTTGGTGCACCGCCACAGTTCAAATACAGCCAAACACATTAAGTTTAATTAAACTCTCATTGCGGTGATTAGTGACTGCGGCGTTTGGTGGGTCGCTGCTGTTGGTGTTGGTGGCCAATACATTTCGTTTTTTTTTTTGCTTCTAATTTTGTCATTGCAGTGGTCGTTGTCGTTGTTGCTTTCATTGCCACACTGCAAATGTTCGCTTGTCGTTGATGTAGTACCACACAAGTGTCATTCACCAATGTTGATGTGATACCAAGAAGTTGATGTATTAATTGGGTGTTCATATTTTCACCACAATGAGAAACGCTCCCAAAAGAGAACTTCGGGTCGAATGTTGCCAAAACGTCGTGGCAACTTTATAGTTAAAGTACTCCGCAAAAAATGTTTTTGCGATTTTAACATTATTTTCCCCCAGAGCACATTGAACCGCAGCGAAGCACGGAGCAACTATGAAATTGGTTAATTCAACTTTGGCGCAAAGCGTAAGATCGGTAAACGAATTTTACTAGCGTGAATTAATGTTGGCCGGCGAGATATTTTTGGTTTTGGCTTTTTTGCGTTTCTAACAGTTCATGCAACCAATTACTTTATTGTTGTTTTGTTTCTTCGCCATATGACTTAATGGCTTATGAAAAACTATCAAACTACAGTAAAGCCCTCGAGGAGGTTTTTATGGATTGTTTTTTTTTTAAATATTATGAGAAAACAACAACAAAAAAGTACAAAAATAAAACTCTACGATGAATTTCCAAAATGTCGTTTGCGGCTGGCCATTCGAGTCCCGACTTAGGGTGCTGGTGGTGGTATTTATACGTGTATGTGTTTGTTGTGGTAATGGGCTTTCTGGTGTGGCATTTAAAGTGGCGAAAAACTCTTGGCTTATATTTTGATAAATTGATTTTTAATCACCTTAGCTTAATGCCATTTGACCATGCCTTGGTGATATCTCAAGCACTGGACAACATGTGGACAAAAGAAATTTTAAATCGTTTATCTTTCGACTAGAAATTCTTCGAGTTTTTCTGTTTAAAAAGAAGTGCTCCGCTACACAGAAATGTGTGTCAAAATTTAAATGACTGCGACAAAATGCCACACGCATGCGATAAAAGTGTGAAGAAGAAGAAAAAGAAACAGAACCAGAAAATAAAGTGAAATAAAGAGAAATAAAATAAAATCCATTGACTTAACATTGATTTTACATTTTATGTTCGATATCAATGCAATTTACTTATCGCATAAACACCGAACGGAATTGTTGGCATTGCCAGACAAACAAACGATCGATGTAGCCAGTGTAGCCAGAGTTGTGCTTTTAAAGGAAAAGTTCAAGTTGTTGTTTTTTTTTTAAATAATTATAATTAACCTGTTTTAGTATTAACTTAAAAGTTATAATTGTCATTTTAATTTACGGCTAACAATTTCAAAACTATTATAGGTACCTGCAGTAATTGACACAGTAATTGGTTCAGTTGTCAAAATGGGTGAGAGTGAGAGCAACTCTCTTGCAACTATTCAAAATCATCAATAGATAAACTCAAGAGTTATATTTTCCATTTGCTTTTATTTATAAGTTTCCTTTGTTGTTTATATTGCCTATGTTGTTTTTGGGTTCTTTGACAATGTAACATATTTTGACAAGCTAAGGTAGCTTAGCAAGAAACCGCGATTCATGTGCATATAGCTTTAGCATCTTTATCTTTTAGTTTAATCTAAATCATATTTGGATTTTTAGTATTTAATTGATAGTTTTATTTTTGTTCAACGTAATTGAGAATTGTAGAAAATAAGAAATATAATAGAAAAAAGGAATGACAAAATTTTATTATAATTGTATAAAGCTTTTAAGCGAACTAAATAGTATTTGCAGGTTTCCTTTAAAGTTTTTCATGCTAAACGCAATTGAGAATTGTAGAAAGCAAAAAAATACACAAGAGGTCGAATGAAAAAAGCTGAACTTAAACTTTTTATTTTAATAATTTTTCATTTTATTATTACAATTGTGTAAAGCTTTCTTAAGTCAATTAGAATATAGAAATGTTTATAAATTTATACATATATATTTCTATATTTTCAATATTATGTAAATAAAAACTATTGTTGCCATATGTAAAAAAAAAATTAAGCTTATTTAATTCACTCTCATATGACACCAAACTTGGTTTAAGAAAAAAAAAACACCTTAAACACCTTTTTATTCTTTTCTCAAAATAAGTTCATTTATTTCTTCATAACCGTGGCAACACTACACTCAAACAGCAATAACAACAACAACAACAAAAAAACGCTAAACACTTATGTTCACTTAGGTTCGTCCATTAAGTTCGATGTCATGTATAAAGAGACATACATACATTCGTATGTATTTCTGTTTATACATTGTTGCAAAACTCGGTCGATCAATAAAAGCAAAAATAAAAACAGACGGCAACTTTGTGATTTTACACACATCTCAAACAACAACAACAGGTCACTGTGTCTGTCCACATACGAAGTCATGTGTTTATGAGCTTTATAACATATGTACAGTGTGCATAATATTTATAATGCATAGCTCTATGAAAGTATAAACATGCAATCATATATATACTTGTATATGTATAAAGAAATTAAAAAAACAACAACAACAACTCTAGATAAAAATATTAACGATGTAATTTTCGAAAACTTAACATAATGTGTGCCGTTATAAGACGGCTGCGCACTGTCTATCGATGTTGCAGAAATAGTTTTAACTTGCGTCGATATGCAACGCCCTCGTCCAACGTCCAAGCTAAGAGTTTACTGGCGGCTGCCCGTTGGCGTCGTCGCCTCTGTGCGTTTGCGCATTTCAAAGGGAACAGAGCAGCAGCAAGCAGCTTCCTTTAAGCTGTTGCCTTCATGTTGGCATTACGCGCTGCCACGCCACAATGTGCAGCCTTCGGTTTGGTCTGGTTTGGTTTGGTTTGGTTTCCTTGCCCAAAATGTGAGCGAGCGCAAATAAAATGCTAATTTATTACATCAATGTCAGGGCCAAGTCAGGCCAACGCTGAAACGTTCAAAGGTGCGATCTTTGGCTTAATCATTACCAAGCGAGGAGACTGTGCTGCCGGTTTGGTTATGGTTTCGGTACCTCCTTCTGCTTTTTATGCATATGCATCTATAGTATACATATGTACTGTATGTATAGGGATATATGCATGCGTGCGTTCGCATTTCTGGATTCTGTCTGGTCTCAACATTGTTGCACCAGTTTTGTTTGTGGCGATTAACGTGAGTTTTTACGATCGCTGTGGGATTTTTTTTTTTAGTTTTGCTCTTTTCATTTTTTACTCGCTCTGCTCGTGTAGTTTAATAGCTTCCTTTTACTTTTGCGTGCTAAAAGCTTGTCTATACACTTTAAAATAGGTTTATTTATTTATTTATTTAATCTGGTTCAGAGTGAATGATTTTAATGCATTTTCGTAGAGAATTCGAAATTTAGAAGATTTTACATTTTCGACTTTGAATTCGAACTGGAATTCGTACTTGACCGATTTTGTAATGTGGTTTCTATATGGTAAACATTCTGATTTTTGCATATGCTTATGCCAAAAGACTTGAAATGATCAGATTCGTTAGAACTGTAAATTGATTAAATCTGATTTTGTCTAATTAATAATTGATTAACATTTGATCAATATTCTAAAAAATCTGATTTTAGATATAAGAAGATATTTTATGAAATTAATCTATAACAATAAATTTTTTATACCAATTTCGTGATGTGGTTTCTATATGGTAAAAATTTTGATTTTTGCTTATGCCCACGCAAAAAGTCTTGACATGATCAAATCCGTTTCGATCTGTAAATTGATCAAATCTGATTATGTCTGATCAATGTTTGAATAATATAATCAAATCAAATATATTTTCAGTTATAAAAAAATATTTTAGGAAATGAAAATATAACAGTCAAATCTCTTTGATTATTACCAACAAAAGATCATGTAAAATTTACATTAAATTACACCTTTTCATGTTAATATTTTTGAATGTTTATGAACAAGTTAAAAATATTATTTTAAGTGTGACTTAATTTATTCAGTTGTCAGCTAAATGTATTGAAATATTCTGTCGATATTTAACAAAAGAAAATGTTGGCCCAACAGGAGCCAATGTCAATTTAATAGTTTGTATTGTGTTATTTTTGCATAAACCTTTGACACTATATCAAGTTAAAGAACCAAATTCATTTAGTGAATTTTTTTATATATTCCGAAATAAACACTTCAATTCATGTTAAATTAACATAGCATCATGTTAAATTAACATATACACCGTTCAGGTTATTTTAAACCAAAGTAGATCTACTCAATTAACGATTCCCATGAGAATTTATTATATCAACTATTTCAAGTTATATGCCCAAATCAAGCTATATAGTATACAAAAACAATTGATTGATTCGGTATGAAGTACATAACAATTCCAGTGTGATGAGATTGACATGACAAAACAACTGAAAACGAAAGGATGCCAACCAACACAAGAAATCATTCTAATTTATTTTGCAATGTATGCGAGAGTATCTCGCAAAACGATCGAGATGCAATTTCAGCAGAAGATTTGCAATCGAAGGGCCCCCAAGGGTAAGTCACGCTGTATATTGAAAGAACAAAGTGATTATGTAATTTTTAGATTCTTTATTTGTTGTTTTTGTTTTTTTGTTGATGCTCTGATGATGCACTCGATGATGATGATGATGATGATAATAATAATGACGATCTTGTAGATTTATTCGTCATTGTTGTTCGTTACACAATTCAAGACATAACTTCGTTTTTTTATTGTTTATTTTCTATTACGCGTATACAATATCCAACAATTGTCTGCATCCGTCAGATAATTTCACTTTTCTTTCCTCTCGCTTTACATCTCTCGCTCTCTCTCTCTTAAGTCCTCACTAATATGAAGCCGCTCTTCACGTAGCATCGGTGAAATTAAATTATTTCTTTCATCTTTGATGGATGTTATTCTGCATCTAACAAATATCGAAGTGGAATTCTTGAAGTACTATAAAATAGGAAGTGCATCTTTTGGATTTCTATTGTTCTGAACTACAAATTGTTATCGTGATTTAACACTAACGGTCCTGCGGAATTACTTTTTATGTAATAAAATCATTTATTAGTTTTTATTTTTTTTTATTTTTTAATTTTGTATCTTTCAGATAAATTCGTTGAAAGAGAAGAACAATTTCTTTACAAATTGCAGCGATTCTAGATACTAGTTTTTTGCATTATTGAGGCCGGCCGCACGTGTAGACTTTAATTTCCGTATCAACTTAATCATTTCGTGGAGTCTAGACGCGCTCCGCTCGCTCTCTCTCTCTCTCTGTCTCTTTTGCGAGCTCTTAGAATTATGGGCAAATTCACATTCAGTAGGCAGTGACCACATTTTTCTTTTAACTGTGTCTGTGTGTGTGTGTGTTGAATTTCAGTTAATAAATTTCGTATCGTTTTGCCGCGAATTGTTGTGGTTTTTTTTATATATTTTTATAGTCAGTCAGTCTCTTTTCATGTATATCGTGCAAACGTGATATTTATTATGCGAACGAATCGAAATTGAGTCGGAGGGGCGCCAGTCGACAATTGCCAACTTACTACCATACTAAGTTGATTAAATTGTTTTAATACCGTACAACAGCGGCCAAGTGCTCGGCTTAAGTTGTAAATGCCAACATCATTTATAATATATAAGGAATGTCGTCTGTAGGTTCATTGGAATGGACAAATATTGTTGAATACGAGTTTGTTCGAAATTCAAGATCTTGTTGAAGAAGTACTCCGTTTCGTATTTATTCTTTTCACAAATTATTAGAAATTTTAAATATGAATGCCTACAATGTTTCGAATTTTTAAAATACCGATATGTTATATTCTAATCTATATACATATATCTCGTTACTCGACCCACTTTAAAGATATATTTTCTTCTCTCTACTCAAAATTTTTGAAATTTTCAAAAATGCTTATCAGTAATATTCCGATCTGTATATATCGAATATTCCATTGCGATCTATAAATATTTCTTTGTTCACTTTATCGATTTTATATATATATTTAGTGCGCGGTATAGGGCAATGTTGACCGAGTTTTTTCTGCCCGAACTGGACGAATTAGGACTGGTGGACATGTGGTTCCAACAGGACGGAGCAACAGCACACACTGCACGAGCCACAACCGACATTCTGAAGGCCGGATGACTTCTTTTGCGCCACCTTCTATATATATATATATATATATATATATATATATATATATATATATATATATATATATATAAGGTGGCGCGGCGTTCGGCCCGATGACTCCTCCAGCGTGAACAGCGCACCACGCAGTCACTTTGAGCGGGCGTAATGGTTTCTCGTGCATCACTCGCGGATTTTCGGTTCCCCAGAAGCGATAATTTTGCTTGTTCACGTACCCGCTGAGGTGAAAATGAGCCTCATCGCTCATAATGATTTTTGCCAACACCACAGACAATTATTCCGCGTTCTTGGGGAGTGTATCGCTCCATGGCTTATTCACTTGTATTCTGTATCTGTCTAGTCCACAAATGTCAAAACAGATTTGACATTGGCGGCCATTTGCAAAAATGAGAGCATCTTCCAATAGGGTGATTTCTTTGCGACACCTTGTATATATATATATATATATATATATATATATATATATATATATATTGTATATATATTTTTTTTTAAGTGAATTTTTATCACTTTTTTAAACAAATGCATTTTTGCCACTCTTTCAAGCCCACGTTAAAGCGATCGGCCTTAAGTTAAGTTATACTTTCTCTGTATCCTTAGGATAGCTACAACAACGACTACAATATTTATTTTAACAATTAATGATAACGGAAAAGTGTATCTCTCGGCTTGTAGCACGACTTGGAAACAGTTCCGCAACGTATACGACAGAAACGTGTAAGACGACGTGTAGGCACAGGCAAACGATTTACTTGCATACAATTAGTATCATGAACAACACAACAACAACAACTACCAACAACCAACAACCAACAAAAATTGCAAGTACTTTTTGCAACGAGCAGAGCTCCTTTTCCTTTAAGCAAATACAACAATAACAACAAAAATGCACTGCAATTGCGCTCATACCCTCGCAGATTCGCACCGATCCGTTGCGATCTGGCGAGCCCAGACACTGACTAATTACATTCCATCAATAAGCAAAATGGTGCGCTAAATGAGGCAATTCATTTCATTTCAGCCTCTTGCGCATAGTTCCTAAAGTCAAGAAGAGTGAAACCTCTTAAGCAGCAGCAGCAGCAGCAGCGTCGCACAACGCACAAAAGATTATAAACTGTCTTCACCTAATAGCCGCCGGCTCAAGACCCACAAATAAACAAACAAACAAACAAACGAACAAAAAATAACAACACGGAACGAGACATTTTCTTTGGGGCATGAACGTTGTTTGAATGCCCTGCAAATTGCAAGGGGCATGTCTTATTTTATTTTATTTGTCTCTTAACACAAAACTTCAGAGATACACAGATACAAAGATGCATGCATGCAAAGATATGAAGAAGAGATGATTTCAGTTTTGAAATGAGCTTTGGATCCACATAAAATATTTACCCCCGATATAAACCCCCAACATAAATTCTTTAAGTCATTGAAAAGGATATTCCAAATAATTAATACAAAACTTCAGAGATACACATACTCAAATATACAAAGATATAAATATGCGATGATTGTAATTTTGAAATAAGCTTTGAATCTATAAAAAAAAATTTTACCCCCGATATAAACCACTAAAATATTTTTTTTAAATAAATGAAGAAAATATTAAAATTCTATTAGTAGTACAAAGCTAAATTAATATACCCTAGCAAAATGGATCACGAGGAATTTTGAAATGAGCGTTGGATCCATATAAGAAATATTTACCCCCCGATATGAACCACCAAAATAATATTTTTAAATAAATGAAGAAGACATTCCATTTCTATTTAGTAGTACAAAGCAAAATGTATATACCCCAACAAAATGGAGCACGGAGAAAAATGTGCAAACTTAAATATTCTAGTATTCCAGTGGGGTGGTTAAGTCACTAAAACACTAAATTTAGCGGCAGATAGGAAAGGACAGCCAGCCGATGCCATGGGGTGGTGGAGTGCCTGCAATTCGCCTGCACTCACATGTGTGTGCACAATCGTGCGGGCGCGAGAGCGAGCGTGTTGAGCGTACTGAACGAACACGAACAACTTTTAGCAGCTGCCCACTGCTGCGGCTGTTTGGCTGCAGTTAGTTGCTTTTGCTGCTTTAAAGAATAATTGCAGACAAAATAAATCTTAGCGTTATGGTGTGAGGGGGAAAATTGCACGGCAAGGGTAAGGTAACGAAAGAAAAACAAGAAAAAAACAACAACAACCACACACATACAACCAACCTTTAAGGCAACAGCAACAATTGTTGCACATAGTTAGGTACACTTTTGAAATTGAGCTTGGTCAACAAATGAACACAATCTGACATTTGGTAGTAAGTTAGAAAAACAAAAGAATTAAAAAAATAAAAAGGAGATTTTCCACAAGCTGTCTGGAACTTCTTAACTGTGAGAGATGCCTGATTTTGTGTCAGGAAAAAATAAGAGGGAATTACAATCGATTTTCTCCACGAAATCTTTAAAGTTTCCAAACTAAATTTTGTGTTTAAATTTTACTTTGGGTTTTAATTATTTATTTTAGTTATTTGTCATGCATCCGAGTACTGTGCGACTGTGCATTCAGTATCTATGTAAAGCTCTCTTACAACTTGTCGCTGGTATGCCGTCGTCCGGACGACGACGACGATTCTAAGTTAAATGAATAATCAGCGGACCAACTCGATTGGGGCAAATCATATTTCATGGAATTACGACAAACATGACGATGTTGTTTTTGCTGTTGTTGTTATTATTATTTTTTTTATTATTATTGTTGTTATTGTTGTTGCTGTTGCTGTTGGTTTTGTTGTTGCAATTGCGCGCCTTGCTACGCTTTTATGTGTTAGTTGAAAATTTACAACACTATCATGACCGATGCAAGAGTTCTCGACTATGAACACGGACTCGCACGGTTTCATCCTCTAACAACTTGAAGCTGGAGGACCAACCAGGCTTATACAATTTACGTGTTATTGTTGTTGTTGTTATTGTTGTTATTGCTGTTGCTGTTAGCTTTATTGCAACAACACCGTTTACACTTTTGATTTCAATTGTCTCGCATATTATTGGTTTTTTTTTTGTCGTATACTTTTATACACTTGGAAATTTTTTTGCTTATTTAAAAAATATTTTGATGTTCTTTTTAAGACACTTATAATATAATTCTCAATTATCTTATGTTGCTAATCTGGGTATCAAATGAAAGTGAAAACATTTTGAGGTAACAATAAGAAACGTTAGCAAATCTCTAATAAGAAGATTATTTCTCAACTATTATGAGGTCGGAAGTTATTCTACACCTTGAAATCTTATTGACGACCTACTTTTGGGTATAAGAATAGTCTTCTATTCTTCTTCTCAATGTTTTCCTATATCTATTTTACTATATATTTTCCCAGAATCTTTTTAGCTCTCTCTACTTGTCACAGTATTTTTTTCACAGTCCTTCCGAAGTGCTTCTTTTATTAAAATCAAATATGTGGCAACAAACCCTAAACAAGATTACAACAAAAATAATAACAACAACAACAACAACAACAAAAAACACAAGAAAAACAATTGATTACATAGCGCAAAACTTAGACGGCATCACATACGCTTGCGCTGTGCAAAATGCCTGAACCGAGAAACCCAAGAAACCGACAACGGACGGACGAACGGACGGTCGGACCAAGCCAAGTAAATAGCGCAAAGATCTCAGCGCCGCCGCAGCAGCCTTAGGGATACGTTTCGAAGAAGCGCAGGAAAAATTGCTTGTTGAAACTTAAAATTAAGTGTAAGATTGTATTACAAAGACAAATTATAGAATCTGTTGAAATTTGGTCTAGACTCGGTACCAAACAATAACAATAACAACAACAACAGCAGCATCAGCATCAGCAACATAATGCAAAAATAAACGAAGCAGCAACGGAAAACACTCATGCAGCAACAAATACAAATTGCATACGACAGACGACGACGACGACGGACGACAACGACGAAATATTGTCGGTGAGTCTAAGAAGTTGCACGGGCGCAAGATAGATGCCGAAAATGATGTGCAGCCGCCTCTAACGACTTAAGCCGTTCAAGTCCAAAACCAAAACCAAAACCGAAAAGAAAATCTCAGCTACCAATTGCAAATCAATATTCATGCCATGCCACGTTGGAAGGAAACCTTTGTTCATGTTTGCCTGTTGATCA
The DNA here is from genome assembly GCA_949127995.1 of Suillia variegata. Classification (NCBI taxonomy): domain Eukaryota; kingdom Metazoa; phylum Arthropoda; class Insecta; order Diptera; family Heleomyzidae; genus Suillia; species Suillia variegata. Next base: position 41,911,285 of record OX421844.1, read on the forward strand.
TGTTGATGTTGTATCGTTGTTGTTGTTGTTATTGTTGTTGCTGTTGTTATATTTGTTGTTATATAAGGCGTATGCGCAGCTAATGTATTGAAGAAAGAAAAAAGAAGAAGATTGAATATTCATGACAACAGCAACACAAAAATTAGTAAAGCGCTTATTGAATAACCCAGCAGATACATACAGTACATATGTATGTGTGTGTGAGCCCTTCCCAGTCGGCAATTTCAGGGGTAAAAAAAGCGCTTCCAAAAGCCCTTCCTGACAGAGGGAAGGCCTTCCAAGCCCACTGCTATACTCCTTTCTTTTTTTGTATGAAATGTTCCGTTTTTGAAGGCCTTCTTTTTCACTTTCCATGAGAAGAGTTGTTACTTGGCAGAGAAGAGGCATTCCATGCCCAATCCCACTGCTATACTCCTTTCTTTTTTGTATGAAATGTTCCGCTTTTGAAGGCCTTCTTTTTCGCTTTCCATGAGAAGCGCTGTTACTTGGCCTTCCTTAAGATGGTCTCTCTAGAAGGTGGTTTAAAAGCACCCTATTTTATGTCTTGCTTTCTTCCAACGTCTGTAACTCCGGAACTATCACTTCTTTAAGATTTTATCCATTCCGTCGCCACATTAAATTGCTTTGCACTAGAAAACATTTTAAGTTAAACCTTCCACTACGCCTTCTCTGGAAGAAGGGAAGTCAGAAGGTCTAAGAAAATGCCGACTGGGTTGCTTTATAAATTTGTAGCAACTCTTTTTATATAAAACTGTTGGTCTGTCGTTGCTGTCGGATATTTTCGCTTTCGTTTTAAACAAATTTGTCTGTTGCTGCTTTTATTGTATATTGCTACTTACTTACAAATTATAAATTTGTTGCTCGACTTAATTGACGACTCAAGTGTGCCTTGTGATAACTTATCAAATCTTTGCAATTCTTTTCCTCGCTTCAGACTAAACACAAAAAAAAAACCACAACAAAAAAGAGAACGCTTCAGGTAAATGTCTTAACAAATTGTTGATGAATTAGTTTCGACTTTAACGCGCGCAGATTTTTATTTTTCACATTTTCCAAGCTAAGAGTAAAAGTTGTTGCTGTTGTTGTTGTTTTTAATTTCTGCAAAACTGAGTTGTTATCGGCTTAATTATATTTAACACTTTGCGCTTAAGATGTATCTTTGAAATATCTCTCTCTCTCAACCTACGAGGATAGTCAATTATTATTAATAATAACATAAAGTAGAGCATACAAAATTATCACAAGTATTATAAATTCCATTGCTGACATAGTCTTTTGCCGACAAAATACCATTAAATGCATAGCTCAACCAGACGACCAACCGAACCACATCCAACCCCCCACCCATTTAACACAATAACCTTGAACCCTTTGCTGCCAACAAGCGAGGAGTAGCCCTAGAACGAAGAGTTGATTCAAGCAATATTGTTGTTGTTCTTGTTGTTCATACTGTTGTTGTTGTTTTAATATAGCTACGTCTCAAAGCAAACCCCAGTCATAAAAGCAGCTCAATCAAGATAAACATAGTCTTCACGCTCCTGGTAGTAGTCCTACTAACCTTGTCTTGTCTGCTGCACATGGTTATTATTAGTATTTTGTTGTTGTTTTATGTAGTTTTAGTTTTAGTTTTAAAAGCGAATCTTAGTTCCTTTTTGTTTTTTGTTTAGCGAATCATTTAGCTGCATTTATTTATTGTTATGGATACACTTGTGCTTCGTTGCTGCATCTTCTTCATAGCGCTGCTGAAGTGAGGTTATGTTGCGTTGATTCCTTTTATTTTATGTATATGAAGGCAACTTAGCTGGCTGGCTGGTTTACTTTTAAATCAACAAACTCGTAAAACGTTAAAATGATACGTTTTTCATTCCGAATCGGAAATATGCGCTTTTGCAGCATATAATCATAATAAAGTTTATTGAGTCTCGCTCTGCGTAGTTTTGTGCTGCTCTTCGTTAATTGGATAATAAATATTGGTTGGCTATTTGTTGTTGTTATTTGTGTTGTTACTGTTGTAGGTATGTTATTGTAAATGATAACGCTATTTAGTTTAAGACAAATTCTTTTCGCCATAAAAATGTGCTTCATTTCGAAATGTAATCGATAATTCTTTTGATTTTTCGTTTTCAGTTTCTCCACCGTGCCTGCTAATTGAGGACATCCGTCGAGATGAGAAAACGATCAAAGATATCGCCAATACAATAACGAACCTAAGTCAGCAACAGCAGAAAAGTCGCTGGTCGACGACAACGGCCGTCAACAATGTTCTGAACAGTCATCATCATCATTTGCCGCATGATAATAATTCGTCGCGTGATGAAACCGATTTCCATCGAGCATCGATGACAACGCAAGTGCAAGTGCAACAGCAGCAAAAGCAACAATCGCAATCAACAACAATTGTCAATCTGCGACCGAAGTCATTACCCTTGGCATCAAATTCAACGACGCCTGCCATTGTTTCGGCCATAGTCAAGAAGATACCGCCAGTGTTGGTATCGTCATCGGCTAACGCCAGTTGTGGCACAGCGGGTGATAGCAACAACAACAATAACAACAGCAGCAACAATAATAGCAACAGCAATAAGTACAAATCTAGTCCACGCTTGCAGTTACAATTGAAACATTTACAACAGAAACATCAAAGCAATCAACATCGACAACAGAAACACTTGCAGCATACAACCCAACAACAGCAACAACAACATCAGCATCATCAGCAACAACAACAACAACAACAGCAGCAGGCACATGAACGCGGCGATCCCGATGGCGGCTGCAATTTAGATGATCTCTCCACCAACTACCTGGCCAAGACCGCTGAGTTGCGTGTTAATCCGCCTGTCGAGGAGTCGCTCAATTCGAAAAAAGGTTGGCTAATGAAGCAAGATAATCGCACCGGTGATTGGACAAAACATTGGTTCACACTAAGTGGTGCGGCATTATTCTACTATCGTGATCCGGTCTCCGAAGAACGTGGCGTGCTCGATGGAGTGCTCGATGTGAATAGCCTAACCAATGTGGCCGAGGTGAATGCAAACAAGAGTTATGCATTCCAGTTGACCACGTGGGATAAGCGGCGCCTAACACTTGCTAGTCTCTCACCAAATTCACGCAACAGTTGGATTGCGGTGCTTCGAAATGCCGCCGGCCTGCAAACTCAAACGAAACAAACCCCCACTTTGAATAGCAGCAGCAACAAAAACAGCAGCGGCAGCAGCGCCACGACCACCGCCACAACGTTATCCACGAATGTGGAATCGAAGACGACGACGATGACGACAAGTGCGGCGACAGTCACCACTGAGTTAATAATCAAGGATAATACGAGCGATGATATTAAAAGTGAAATTGAAAAAGATTTCATTAAGGCGCAACGAAATCACGATTTGATTGCGTCAAACAACAACAGCAACAATAAGGAGAATAAAAATCTTGTCTTGACCGTCGATGCTAGTCCACATGTGATCAACACAAACGCCAGTTCAATACCAAAAACCATCAGCACAACAACAACAACAACAACTGCCATTAGTCCACTGACACCGTCACCATCCACACCAAAGGCTGCACACTTCTCCTCCGACGAAGAATATCGCACCGCGTCCGAGGGTGGTCGTCGCGACAGCATCGACTGGGGTTCGCCGTTGTCACCGACGCCACCGATACCTTTATCGTTATTACGTGCCAAAGATCGTATGCGTTCGCGTAACACAACGAGCAGCACCACCAACTGTTCGCACCTACATAAACGCAGTCGTTCCTCGCCACCGAGCTCCAGACGCAGCACCGTGGACAGTGTCGGCTCCGATGAGCTGCCAATTATTCATCCCGTGCAGGAGGAACTCAACATCGATAAGGAACTGCAATTCCGATTGAATGTGGCAGAAAAGGAACGCGACATTTTGCGTGATGAAGCCAAAGAACGTGAAGCTCGCATGTCGGAGCTACTCACAACGCTGGAACGAACCGAACAGGAGTTAACCGCACGCATACAAGAAATGGAAGCGGTACGAGAAAATCTGACAACACAATTGGCGGAAGCAAAACGCAATGCCGAAGAGATTGTCGATCGCTTAAGCGATGAACTGGAGGAGAGTCAAAAGAAAATTAAAGCTTTGGAGGATCGTCTAGCGCGCGGTATCGAAGAGAACGAGGCGCTGTACAAACGTTTGCGTGAACTGGAGAGCTGCAGTCCTTCGAGTTTGTGCAATCTCAATCGAAGCAAACTGAAGCGAATGGATTCGTTGAGTGATCTTACACAAATCAGCGACATCGATCCATATTCGCTAGAGCGTAATTCACTCGCCGAGGAATACAATGAGTTGCGTTCACGCTTTGAGAAGGCTGTCAACGAAATACGTGCAATGAAACGTGAACTTAAGGAGTCACAAAATCAATTTGACTCCTTAGAAATTTCCTACACCTCGCTGAAGCAGGATTTCGAGCGGCATGAAATCGAAGATCGTTCACAGTTGCAAATGATGGCGGCACGTATACAGGATCTAACGTTAAAGTATAGCAGCTCGGAGCGACAAGTACGAACGCTGAAACAGAAACTGGCTAAATCCGAGCGAAGACGTTCGTTATCGCTCAAGGGTAAGGAACAACTGACCGTTTCCAAAGAGCTTGAGTTGAAAGTCAGTGAATTGGAAACAAAAATCGATGAAATGGAGAAATCGACGCAGGACATAAAGTCCGTAAGTTCAGTTAATGTGGAGAGCAACAAACCAGCTAGTAAAAAATCATCACGTCGCCGTTCGCTCGAGAGCTCAGCCAGTGCAGATTCCCTGCAGTTTATGGTACGCGTTCACGATTTGGAAAAACGTTTCGACGGTGTCGTTGGCACGGGTTCGGTTAGCTCATCGTCGACACCGACACCAACGCCATCGTGCAGCGGCACGCCCACCATCGACAGTGGTTCAACACGAAATTCACTAAGTGGTACAGTAAAAATATCCGAGCATCTAATTGATCGCTTGCGTTGTCTCGAAAGTGTTCTAATCGCTAGTAAAGATCGACTAGAACAAAGCCTTCAGCAGTTGCATAGCTTGCGCTCGTCACGTACACGTCGTTCGGTATCACCGATCACGGATCGAAAAGACTCTTATCGGCATGTTGAGCGCTGTTTGGGTGAGGTAGTAAAGTTAATACGCGAATCGTGTGAAACGTGTGTCATCAGCGGCACTGCACACAGTACGCCCAGTGTTATGATGCTGCCCGAAACAAGTCCCGTCAAAGTGGCACTCACACAATTGGAGGCGCAATTGCGTAACAAACTTGCGGATCTGCTCAAACAGCGAAGAGTATTGCGCGAACGCAACGAGCTAACCAAACGCAAAGATCTTGAACTTTTAGCCGAACGTGTTGCATACGAAAGCGTTTGCTTTGGTAAACTGCGTGACGCAGTAGCACGTGCCGAACATCCGGAACTTTTTGGTGATCGACAGACACGCGCCGAAGTCGCAGAAACATCTCATCTGATGACAATGCTCAAGGCGAAACTTAGCGGTAAGTGTGCGCTTAAGCCCAGCGGCAGTCTGGATATTTTGGCTGGCGTTTTGGCACGACGCCTGGTGCTCTCCGCCTACAACAAAAACCAGCAGGACGGTGTGAAAGCGACAATGGAACCGGTCGACCAAAACATACTCGACGATCTGCTACGACAGCAAAACGAAATCAATGTCATTGCTAAACGCTACAAGAATCATGCCATGGAAAACTTGGCCACTGGCTTGGCGGCAGAGACACTCAGCTATATCTCGACTAATGACTTGGTGCAGGGTGCGGTCCAAGAAGCATGGCGACAGGCGCAAGAAACCGTCAATGCCGAATTGGTGCAATCGGAGATCGCGCATATTATGATGCGTAATGCTGAGCGGTTTGAGAATTCCGTCACACCATCGTTTGGCTATACATTGACTGCAGAAGAGCGGCTGTCGTTCGAGAAATTTGCCGATGCCGTTCACGACGGTCTGCGCAAAGAAATGGAGCTGGCCGTAACACAGCTGACACATTGCTACGATGAGGCGATGCAAAAAATGAAGCGTGGCCAATGGCGTCTGCATGTCGAGCAGGAGCGCAAAGCGTCTGAGGGTAGGCAACTGCTGTCCGAGTTTGCGGATATAATTGCACACAAGGCGTTGGTCGATGCACGGATTGCGGTACTGCGTGGTGAGTACGTTTACAGCGCAAGTGAAATCTGCCAAAGTCCGGTAACGACACAAATTGGCATTACGGCACTGCAAAAATATGAAAATCTATTTGAGGAGCTCTCCAACGATCTACAAATTAATAATCCCGATGACATACTAGCCGAGGCTGATTTTGAGTTTATGTACAAACAACATACCGTCGATTTTCTCAACGATCGTCAAGTGCTCTCCGACATTTCCAGCTTCCTCGGCCAGTTGGAGGATTCACTGATTGCGCTGCAATGTGAAGCCGCCTCGACGGCGTTTGTTTCGCGTTCGGCCATATCCATTGAGAGTCTACAAGACGTCTGCGTGAAATGTTGCGATTTGCGACAACGTGCCGATCAGCTGTTGCAGGAGGTGCATCGCAAGCTAAGCGCACCGTGTCAGCATTGTTTGCCGGTGCGCGAAAAACTTTGCAGCATGCAGCAGCAACACGATAGCGAAGTGTTGCGTCTACAGCAGACACATGCCAAAGACATGAACGTGCTGTTGCAACAGGTCGAACATCAACGCACTGCACTCGTGAGTCTCGAAGCGGCAAAGAATGCCATCAACGGTGATTTGCATAAGAGCGAGGAGCTCATCGAGGAGCGTGAACGTGATTTGGAGGCGGTGCAAAAAAAACTTAAAACCAAAGAGATGGAATTGCGGGCGAAACAAAGTGATCAACTTGAATTGTTGCAGCGTTTGAACGAACTCGATGAGAAGTTGCACGCTGCGCAAGAGGAAAGCGATGCACTGACCATGAAGTGTGCGCGTCAAGATGAGGAATATGTGGTGCTGTTGCAGGAACGTGACTATCTGCAGTCCGAGCTGAGCAAGGAGAAGGAGCGAAGTCGACGTTTCGAGAAACGTCTCGAAATGATGGAGTTGGAACACGGCAAACAGTTGGAATGCCTGCAGGAGGCCTATCGCGATCAGTTACTTTCACACTGTTCCGACTTTACGTCGAATGTGGCGGATGAGGAGAGCTTCCGGCAACGATATCAAACCGAGATCGAACAATTGAGGGTAGGTTGAACGCGAGTGTTAGCATATTTACCCCAGAAGGTTAATGGGTTTTCTTTGATACAGACGCTTTGCGAGAAGGGTCTCTCAGCAATGGAATCGTCTCATCGACGTATTTTAGCCGATCTCGAAGAGAAGCACCGTCAAGAAATCGAGCGACTATTGTTGGAGAAGGAAACGGCACTGGCTGAAGAAACACAGGTAAGCTAAATAAATACTTTTACTCTTTTACTAACTTAATAGAAAGCTTTTCCACGATTACCACGTGAGCAATTATACAACAAACAACTAAACAATTTCATTTGACGACGACGCAAATTTAGGCAACTTTAGCCGCCTTAGATGCGATGCGAAAGGCACACCAAAGTGAGGTACAACGCGAAGTGGCACGTTTCAAGCAGGAGTTTCTAAAGCAATTCCAAAAAGGCGAACACCCGTTGGATGCCGCCAAAGTCAACGAGTACGTTCGAAATACATGAAAAAGTAATCAAAGTTTATAAAATGAGAAATTCAAATAATTTTACAGAGAGGATCTGGAGGAGTTGCGTCGGGAAATCTTATCCTTTTCCGAAAAGTATTCCATTAAATGTGTGGAAAATGCGGCACTGGAAGAGAAACTGCGTCTGACAACGCAGAAGCTGAAACACTTTCAACAAATGCAGCAACTGGAATTGAGGTAAAATTTGAGAGAATTTCTTTAAATTAATTAAAAGTTTGGCTATTTAATTGAAATTTTTTTATTTATGTATTTCCTTTTTGTATTTTTTTGATTTAATTCCTTCAATAGAAACAAACAATTTCGTGCACACTTGGCCTCCGAAAATCCCACAACCGATGCCAACTTTGTGCAAGGTCTGACCACATCCAAAGATGATGCCACCTGTCAAGATAGTGAGGTAAGTTGAGTTAATCGTTTTTTGTTGGTCACAAGTAAATTACTCTTTAAATTTATAACCTTCTTGCGGAATGCATGGGACTGAATTAAGTATCTTTCAAAATCAAAACTTGTCACTAATACATTTACCACAACAACAACAGCAACCAAAAGAACCGAACAAACAATTAACCCATATATTACCACTTTTGTTTTTGTTACACAAAACTCCTGCAATATATATATATATATATATATTTTGTATAAAAGCCAAAAACAACGCATGCGCATGTTTATCAATTTACGGATGCAATGAAGTCCAACATAAAGCCAACACCATCGGCAGCGACGACACCAACAGCAACAACAGCAGCAACAGCAACAACAACATCAACGAAACAATCTTTTTTCATCATACCATCAAACTCACTGTTACATACACGTTTACGTCCCAGCTCAGTTGTTGCGATCAATGCTGTAGATATTTCAAATGTCAACAACAACATGCACGACAAGAACAACAGCAACAACAACAACATCAATGACGACAAAGCTGACGATGAAGACGCCGCCACTACAACTACAACGGCAGCTGATGATGATAACGATAATAATTGGCGTTATTCCTCCTATGAGCCATGTTACAAACAAACCAATTTGTATTCCTATAAGAATAGGATGAGCTTCGAAGGTAACAACACTCACTCGATTTTGTTTGTGTTGGTGTGATGTCCGATTCTTCTTCTATATTCGCTCTCTCTCTCTCTCTCTCTCTCTGCACCACTGCACCACTGTCTTATCTTTGTATTGTTTTTGTTTGTTTTTTTTTTTGTCTACTAACATTTTTTGTTTGTTTGTTGTTTATATGTCTTTAAAAGAAAAGTTCTTATATGTATGTATATAACTATGTGCCTCTATCTTGTGTTGTTTTAAATTTTCTTTATATTTACTTAAGTTTAATTGAAATTTCTTGCTTTTATTTAAAAAGTAAGAGGAAAAAGTACGAAGTTTGCTATGAGCTCCTATTGCGTCCTATACATAAATATATATGTATAAATAAATATGTATAAATATATATGTATAAATATATATATATTTGGGAACCTTAAATGTATGTTCAATCAGAACGAATTTAGGAACCACATTAGATCCATTTAAATCACTAAACAATAAGATACTATATCAATTTTTATTATCTTTAGACCTTTGGCTTAGGTTTCTAAGTGACATTTCTAGTCGATTATGAAGTTTCTTTTGGTACCCCATTCGACTAAATCGGCATTAATAACAGAGCTGCCAGTTTTCAACAATAAATCAATAAACGAAAAATTTAATAATGAATCAATTCTGTAAATATAATTTATTGAATCAAAAGATAATCAATTCAATCAGAAAACTCAATTGTGAATTGATTGTCAATCAATAAAATCAATTTTATAACGACAAATCTTTTAGAAACCAATTAAAGGCTCCAGATTTTGTATACCCCACACCACGCGGAGTAAATTTTCATATAAAAACAAATGATCCAAATGGAGACCCGTTTCTACAATATATATTTTAGCTCCCGGAAATCTAGCCCGCCCATAATAAAATTTTTTATAAAAAAATTCGATAAGGTGTCGCCCCTGGTAAGTGGAGACCGGGGCAATTGATCTTTTCTCCACCCCTGAATACGACCTTGTCAGCATCGAATTCTGATTCGATTTAATTACATCCGTCTGTCCGTCAAAACGATTAATTTTAGAGATATCTACCAAAAATTTGATATTTTTGAAACGAAGATTCATTCTAAGATGAGGAAGTGGAGCCCCTAATACGCCCCTGACAGTATCGAATTATGTTCTTCCAAGTGATTGATTCATAAAATATCTAGATAAAATTTGATATTTTGAAAATGTAGATAACCCCGGAGCAATTGCTTCTTTCTGCACCCCTGGATACAACCTTGTCAGCATCGAATTTGGATTCGATTTAACGATATCTGTCTGTGAAGAGGTTTCTACCTTAAATTAGATATTTTCAAAATGGAGATTAATTTATCTAAGGATGAGGAAATGGAGCCACTAATACGCCCCTGACAGTATCGAATTTTAAGTGGATTTAACGATGTCCGTCTGTACTTCCAAGCTATTAATTCAAAAGATATCTAGATACAAATTGATATTTTTAAAATGGAGTGAGCTCCAGCATGAACCCGATCGGATGAAATCCACTCGGAGCTCCCATCCAAACTCCGCCTCCTTTTTCGATTATATTTTGAAAATCGCAGTTTTCGATTTTTTTTTTAAATTCTGTAAATTTTTGTCATTTATGTAAATAAAAGTTCGAAATTGAAAACGCACTCAAAGGTTATTTTCAGCATAAGTATAAAAAATGTGTCGGTCTATTTGGAAATACTTGTTGCCCCACTATCTTTCACATGCATTTCTTGTACTCGACTCTTGTACTCTACAACAAAACATTGTCTGTAACTACCACAATCTCACACTTACAACATACACATGCAACAATGCACACACAAGTCACATGCGACGACATTTGATATCACTAATAAAATGACACCAATTTTTTTTTTTGTTCTGTCTTCCAAACACAAATCACAGGTTTAAAGTCGACAACATTCGGCAAAAATCTAATAACAACAACAACGACAACGGGAAAAACTGCAACTTTAACGCCAATAGCTGCAACAACACAACAACTAACAGCAATACCAACAACAACAGCGCCATCATCATCATCAACACAACCAAAAAGCACAGCAACAACAACCACACTTTTTATCAGCAATAATCATAATAATAAAAAACAAAAACTTCAACAACAACAACAACAACAACAACAAAATCACAATGAACAACAGCGACAATTGTTTCAAAGCAAAACAACAATTAATATTAACAACAATAACAATAACAACAATATCAGCAATGAACAAATTTACTTACAACATGGTAACAACTACTACCAACAATATTTACAAAACCAACAACAACACGGCGATCTTCTAACAATAACAACAACAACAACAAAACCAGTGGAACAACCAAAGATTTTTAGTGCTAATACTTTTAATATAAATGTTAATAAATTAAATTATAAAACACATCAACAACAACAACAACACCATCAACAACAACAACAAAACACAAATGATCAAACGGCAACATTAAAATTAGTTAATTTAAATTTTAATAATAGTAAAGTAAATAATTGTAACAAAACATTGGCAGCATTAAACAGCAACACAAGGGTCGAAACAACAACAACAACAGCAGCAACAACAAAACCAACAACAACACTAAAAATAGCTGAGCACACAGCTGCAATCAACTTGAATAGTTTTGCGGACATCATTAAGAAGTCAACAGTAACAACAGCAACAACAACAACAACAACAACACCAATCGATTATGATTATAGTGACGATGATGATGTTGGTGATGATGATGCGCGACGACTTTGGTATGAGAACAACAACAAGAGCAACAGCAGCGGTAGCACAAAAAGTTGCAGCAACATGTCGTCGACGCGATATTCAACTAGCGATAAATGTTGCTCACCCCCTCCCTTAAGTGGAAGGGACGTCGAGCATGACGAAACTAGTAGTAATGCGATAACAAACACAAAAACAACAACGATGACGACAACAGCAGCAACAAAAACAACAACAACAGCAACAACACGAGCAACAGCAACAGCTTTGCGCAAATTTGAGTTCGAAATTTAGCAGCAAAAAATTAGTAAAAATTTGGTAAAGAATTTTTAAATAAAATTAGTAAAAAAAAAGTTTCAAAAAAGGAAATAAAAAAAATCAAAATTGTCCAATTTCTGTTGCAAGTTTTGTTCACTTTTTTTTAAGACCAAAAATGTTTGCTGTTTTTTTTTTTTTTTTTTGTTTTTACGTAATCTTCTAATAATTTTTTTCAAACTTTTCTTTTAGTAAAAATAAAAAAAAATATTTCAAAAATATTGAAAAACATTTCAAAAAAAATTTCTTTGCATTGCCAAAAAAATTTATACTTCATGTGTCATCTATTTTTTTTTTTATTTATTCGTTATCTAAATACATACATACATAAAAAAAACCGTTTTTTTTTTTGTTTTTGTATAACTTTAAAGTTTAACCAATAAAAATTGTTCTTTTTAGTGTAAGTTGATTTTTTTTTTTCGAAAATGAAAATGTCTTTTGTTATATTTCAAATATTTTCATAAAGTGTATTTTTTATTATTATTATTATTTTTTTGTTGTTGTATTATATTATGGTACAATACATTATTATTATTAATTATTTAAAGGTAAATACTTTATATTTATATATACATACATATATATATATACATATATACATATTATTGTTTTGTTAACCATTGAATTAATTTTATGCTTATCTTTATAAAACTTATTTTACATAATAAAAAAAAACATTGAAATTGAAATAATAAAATAATAAAAAAAAAATAAATTCGAAAAATTGTTCACATAAAATCGGAATGTGTTTTTTTTCGAATTGTATCTGTTGGTTTGTATAGTAACTATGAAATATATCTTAAATTTATATCTTTTTTGAAACGTTTTATTTTGCAAAAAAAAAAAAATAAATAAATAAATTTAAACTCGAAAACTCGCAATGCTCGAAAAGTTTCGAGCCTCTTTTCGGGAACACACCTTTTCGCAATATCGTGAAAAATTTTTAAAATTCAGCAATTTAACAGTTCAGTCAGCTGTTTCTAGTAGAAGTAGTAGTAGTTTTAGTAGTAGTAGTAAAAGTAGTAGTAGTAGTAGTAAAGTGGAAGTCGGTGCAGCTACTCCAACACCAAGTAACACAGTTAGTGCCATTGTGATACCACATTCTCCTAGATAGGAAATGAGATCATTTCTGAAACCACCCTGAAGTGTTGAGGATGTCAGAGAGTTCTTCTAAAGAAACTGGCAAAGCAGAATGGAGAGTGGGAAGTCTGACCATTGCTAAAGCCGGGCACTCACAGAAGAAGTGTAACAGCGTCTCTGTCACATTGGCGATTTAAAACTGCGACAGAGATTTCCCAATCGACGGGCATGTTCACCTAAAGGCCAATGTCCACCGCAGACGTAAGTGACTTGAAAGATCTATTGTGCAGTCTCGTTGCCCTATAAACGCAATTCCAGACTATTTATAAATCACGTAATTGTTGTGGGCTTAATTTTTACTATGTCATTGGGAACTAGAATCCCATTGCCTAAGAATTCAAAACTGCATCTTCACACCGCTGGACAAGTGCAAAGAACATGTTCAGCCGTTTCCTGCTCCTATTGGCAGAGTCAGCATGAATAATTTTCTACTAAACCTATTATCTTCGAATGGTAATTTAGTTTACAGTGTCCTGTTAAGAATTCACTATAGAGTTTTATATCTTTTCTGATAAGGTTGAGAACAACTTATATCTTGATATGTGCTGGGTCAATGAGTCTTCTTGACTGCCGCATGCCTGTTTGGCCTCTCCAATGTTTAAGTAGACTTTTTGTTTTTCACATACTTGTATCAAGTTATTTATGAAGCTACTGTCTACCCCACAGTAGGGTTCCGGAGCTATGAACGAAGTTTCTGCAACTTTCCTTGCGAGAGAGTCCGCTATTTCATTGCCCTCATGCCCTTCATGTCCCGGCACCCATATCAGAGTAACCGAGTTCCTTGCTGCTAGGGTGTTGAGAAGCTGTTTCTAATTTACAGCTGTTTTTAATTAGTGTTGCCTACTGTAATGTTCAAACTAAAGCTTGCCTACTTTGATTTTGTAAGTAGTGTTGCCTGTCTCTCGTTTTTGATTTAAGCAAATATTTATTACAAAACAAATTTTTTTAAATGTATAGCATATTTTTTTGGAGTTTAAAAACAACAACAAAAAAATTGACTTATATTATTCTAAAATTTTATAACTTTAAGACAAAAAAAATCACTTTTCAATATCTTTATTTGAATTTTGTCACATATAGGCAACACTGAAACATAAGAACAACTTTTCGAGGGTGTTTTCGAGATTAATTTGCCACGAAGATTTTCAAGGCACGCCAAAATTAAACTCAAGAGTATAATTTCATAGATTTCGACTATCTTTAAAAGAACTTTTAAGTAATAAGAGCTTTTTAAATGGTTCTTAAAATAATTGTTTGCTTGAAGTTTTTTTAGATGGAATGTTTCGGTTCAAAAAAGTTACTTTCTTACTTGGGCTCGTCCGGGATTTGAACCCGGGACCTCCCGCACCCTAAGCGGAAATCATACCCCTAGACCAACGAGCCGGTTAATGACCCGAACTAAGCTTAAAATTGTAAGGTGGTTCGAAGCTTAAATAAATTTAAAATAATTGAAGTTATACACGATAAATCTAATTAAAATTATAAAGGATTGATTAAAAACAAAAACTTTTCGAATATTAAATTTAGTCAAGATTTTAAATTAATTTGAATTAGATTTAAATTCAAAAATATTTTTTGTTATGGAAATCAAAGTATTAAAATAGTTTTAGTAAGTTCAAGTTTTTATAAAAAAAAAATATTATAAAAACAATTTTAAAGCATAAAAAAATTGTTATCACAATAATAATTAACAAGCAAAATATTTTCTCTAAATTAAGCTTTTATCAAATTAAATTTTGGACCACCTTAAAAAATTTTAGCGTAAGACTTGCCCCAACAGGCTCGTTGGTCTAGGGGTATGATTTCCGCTTAGGGTGCGGGAGGTCCCGGGTTCAAATCCCGGACGAGCCCAAGTTAGAAAGTAATTTTTTAAAACTTTAATATACGGAACCAAAAAGCTCCAAGCAAGTCATATAATACGCCAATAATTAATTAAAAGCTTAGAAGTAGTTTTATCCAAGACTTTAAATTAATTGTATTAAGTAATTTTTTCTTAATACCTAAATTTGATATTTTTTCTTTTTTTTTCAATAAAATAACAATTTAAAAAAAGCGACAAAAAGTTTATTTCACTTGGGCTCGTCCGGGATTTGAACCCGGGACCTCCCGCACCCTAAGCGGAAATCATACCCCTAGACCAACGAGCCAGATGATAAGTGTGCGCTAAGTGTGCTTCTTAAAAGGAGCTTTAATTTTAACAAGTCAGCGGACCGTTTTCACTTCCGAAGCTTTCATCTATATTATTACCACTATGCGCGTATGTACATAAATATTTGGTTTTTAAGTACCATGTGATAATTATAATTTTATGTTTTGGGTTGTAAAAATTAATCGATTATTGCTAAATAATTTGGGTGTAACAATATCAAATCAACAAAATTTAAAAAAAAAAATGCGGATCAATAGGAACAATGTTAACTCAGAAATTCTATTTTTTTAGATATATCAATTTTGGGAGAAAAAATTTCATATCTCAAATAAAAAAAAATTTAAAATATTGCCTTTCTCTGAAAATATCTTCAGGGTTGTGGCAATAGTTTTAGTTTGAGTTTTTTAGTGTAAACGTATTTAAAATACATTTTCAGATTCCTATTACGAAGCCTTGAACAACTTGAGATGTGACGTTCTTGTCGTAAACGAGCGCTAGCTGCAGATATGAATCGAAATCGGAACAAAATTGAGACCTACGTAAATTAAAATTAAAATATGTATTCCGAATCTAGTTTTGGTGCTCTAAAAGCTCTTTAGATGATTGTCGAAGTTAGTGAAAATTGTTTTTTTGTTTCTTAAATTATTACAGTACAAAAAATAAATAAAAAGCTGCCAACTGGTTATATTTGTTCAGCAGTCTACTTTTGTCATTGTTGTCAATATTTAGTTGGCATTGTGATTATTATTATACATATGTCATAGTTATATTTAGTTATAAATACCTGGTAGACCGAGACCGCTAGATAAAGTTTCTTGCTAAAAAAAATCAATTTTCATCAGGTTCTTGCAATATCTCAGTCGAGGTAATTTTTTAAACACGACATGAATTGCGTTGTACTTTGGGCAAATGAAAGCGATGTTCATAAATGCTCGAAGGGACACGCATAAGTTCTGCAGATATCTGTAAAGTAAAAATTTTAAACAACTTAAAATAAGAACATTGACATTTTTGTGAAATAAATTAAAATTTTATATTTATAAAATTGTTTAAATTTCTTTGTTTTCAATTCTAAGAAAGAGATGTTTTTGTCACAAGCACTTTGTGACTTAAACTTAATAGAAAGCAACAAAAAAAATTTTTTCTAAAACATTTGAAAAGCTTTAAAGCCGTTTATTAACTTTCCGATTTTTCTGTCGCATTAACAATTAAATTTGTTTGATATAAATTTGATTATCCACACTAGAAATCACGAACGATTGCTTTGATCTTTATATCAACCCATCCCACAATTCGGAACTGGTTTTCCTACATTCCAGATTTTATCGTGTATTCAGAATAAAATTTGGTCACAAGTCTAAACATCTTAAAACTTTGTGATATTATAGTCACTTAAAGTTGAAAAAAGCTGGTAGCCTTGTTTTCAATTTAACGATCTTTAACGATACAATTTCAACTTGAATTTATTATAAGCTTTGCTCAAAAAGCTTTCAACCGGCTCGTTGGTCTAGGGGTATGATTTCCGCTTAGGGTGCGGGAGGTCCCGGGTTCAAATCCCGGACGAGCCCAAGTGAATTCAACTTTTTAGATTTTTAGATAATTCTAAGAATAGTTTTTCTAAACAAACAGCAAGAAGCTTTTTGGTGATGGTATAAAAAATCAAGTATTTCAAAAAAAACATTCCGCCTAGCTTGAATAAAATTTAAAATAAGTTGAATGAAGAGTTTGGCTGCACTAAACTAACTTATTTTAACTATTTTATTTATATACTACATATCTAATAAATAAATATACAAATTTTTAACTTTATTTGATCATGATTTTATTTAAAATAAAAAAGTATTTTGTCACTTGGGCTCGTCCGGGATTTGAACCCGGGACCTCCCGCACCCTAAGCGGAAATCATACCCCTAGACCAACGAGCCAGTTGCGGCGAGTGTGACAAATGGTTTTTTACAATTTGTGCCAGTATTGCAAGTGGAAATTCAAAGTGATCACTTCTTAAATAAAATTGCTCCATAAATTGGAAGTTTAGGCAGGCAAATAATTATAACAGTTTTCATACATGATGTACCATTCATCTTTGTCAATTTGCAATAATTAAACAATAGTGAGAGTAATAACCAAGTTTATAACATACAAAAAATACACAGTTGAGCTTTTTTTATTTATAAAAACTTAAGCTCGAACAGATTTAACAGTCCAACTTAAATTCAAGCAAGATTAATTCAACAAGATAACTTAAAATTATTTTTTAAAATATGTTTAAAAAAAATATAAATTTATCGTTAAATGTATTGCTTTGGAATGTTTAGTCAATGATGTAGGGTAAAGGATGGTAAACAGCACCAATTACTTATTGCTAGAGCAACAATTAACTGTCTTTAATAAATAACACAGATTCCTTTTTTTTTAATTCTAAAATTTTGCTTCAATAGAAACAAAAAAAAACAATTTATAAAAACTATGTAAAAAAAAAAATGAGTTCACTTGGGCTCGTCCGGGATTTGAACCCGGGACCTCCCGCACCCTAAGCGGAAATCATACCCCTAGACCAACGAGCCAGTTGGTTTCAGCGCGTCATTTGCCACTTTTTACAAAGCCACCCTATTGCGAATTGTCCAGACTTCGCTGGAACGACCGCAAGCATAACTTTTTTTCGTTTAAGCCTAATTACTAAAGTACAATTTAAGTAGGAACATATTTTTACAATTACTTCTTAATCGCCGAGTTGTAGCTCCGTGTCGTGGTTTATGCAGACTATTCGTATTGCACCGTCAAGTTTATTGCTCCTGTTCGTTCATTCTTTTCTCAACGTAAACTAAATCGCCGATTTTTTTTCGTATTGCCCTCTTTTAGTTGCGCTTGCAGCGCCAAGTCCTTTTCCTTGCAGTTCTCCTGTTCCTCAGCGTAAACCAAGTCGGCGATTTTTTTCCGCAAGGCCACTTGACGTTTCACCGAAAATGTTCGAACAATTTTTGCGTGACCCAGAAAAATGTGCTCGTTAGCGCTTAGTTGCTGCATGCAGCAAGCCGCTGATGATTGTGTTGTGGTACCGGTAACGGCGGAAGAGACGTACGAGGAGGTAGAAGAGGAGGCGGAAGAGGAAGCATTATTATTTCGATGGTAATTTTCTTCGTTTTCATCTCTTTGCATCAACATCGCCAAATCGGGAATATCACCCAATGAGCTGTTGGAACCGTTTTGCTGTGTAGACGTCAGCGACGGCTGTTGGTCCAATTTTATGCGCTTCAACATAAGTTCTTCCGGTTCTTCAGGTATTGAATTTATAGCTGGTGGTGTCCTTTCAATTTTGTCCTTGTCATCGGACTCATCACTGCAATCATCGAACGATTCACTTTTCATTATGATAATATGTCTGCCTCTTCCGGGCGACGGTGCGGTGCTGATTGACTGTGGCTGCTCGTCATTGGCCGCAATAAGGTAAGGCCGAAAAGGTAGCATAATTGCTATCAAAGACTCGGAAGTCGTTCTGTTTGTTCGTATGTGTTTGACATAGTCGTCGCAGATCATTTTCCATTTTATCTTCATTTCAATTACTAAATGGAAAATTTAGTTAAAACATTTAATTCCGTATTTCTATTAATTATTCTGCTCTCACTTGATACACCCAGCTTGACGCTCAACTCCTTCCACACTTTATCTTTCTTTTCGGTGTTTTTATAATCCACATGGTCACTGTCGTACAATATCGGATGATCTTTAATGTGCTCAACAAATTTTTCCGGGTTGGCAAACATTTTTTTTATTATTAAATTTTTAATAACTACAATTAAATTTAAAAAAAAAACACGAAAAAAAAGAACAACAAATTTTTTAAATTGCAATAATTGCGATTAAAATGGGCGCAAATAAACAAAACAACTGTAAATGTCAGATACAGCTGTAGTTAGTTAAATCCATATAGTCCTCTCTTTCTTGCACATGTGCTATATGCATCATAGCCAGGGCAGTCAACTTGGTAAATGCCCTTAAAAATTGCAGAGATTCATAATCCTATACTCACATTAATATCAACAACTGCATTTTATTTTTTTTAATACTAGTAATCGATTGGTTTTTTTTTGAGAGGAGGCTTAATAATTGATTAATTGTTTTAGGGAAATCCCACCCTTGATTTTCAACATTGACTTTTTAGTTAACTCCTTAATTTCTCGCTTGAGATAGAAGATAGGTATGACATATGATATACCAAATGAAAGGGAATTTATTCAATTTCTTGACTATAAAGATCGGATTATAATAATGATTAAAACTCGAAATTAAAAAAACTTAAATGCCTTTATCTCTAAAAGTTTAAAGGCATAAAATGACATGAGATATTAAAGCCTAGTTAATTACCTTTCATATGACACTTCATTCGTTTAAATCTATTACTTTATTTCACCTATGCCAGCTTCAAAATCGAAGAGAGATAAATCTCCAAAAAGAGGAGAGGAGTATTCAATTTATCTTGGAATCAAACTTTAAGCAGAATTTCAGGAATTCCTCACGTTTCAGGTCATCTGCAAAAAACTTAAGAAATTGTATCTCCTGACGATTTTCCCATATTAATTTACAACAAATCGAACAACGCCAGATGAATGCGTAATTTCGTTTATCTGCTAACAGAAAACGTTTTGCAATGATTTCGCATAAAAAAAATGTTGTGCGGAAGCAAAAGTCGCTGCCAACTTTCGCTATTTAAAATTCAGAATTAAATCCACTCGCAATAAGGTTGGATCTGGTATTTCCCATCATCAACGAACCAACCAACAAACAAACAAACAGCAAAATGTACGCATTTGGCTACGCACAAAGATCTCCAAGAATGAGACAACATCAACATCCTCAAAGACCATATCGGATGAAAGGCGAAGAAACACAGCACACACGCTCGCACACACACACACACACACACACCAGCACCAGGCTCACATGGAACCAGGTAGACTTTGTGGAATCAAATGGCTAAAATGATGAAATCCAAATGAAAATTCCAAGAAATACGCGCGCGACACTGTATCAATATTCAGTGCAGGAGAGACAACTCCAAGCCGTGCTGAAATCATCGATCAGCACGGCACGGTACTCGCGCGTCGAAGAACATTGGCACAAAAGTTTAAATGTTCATTGAAATCTAGTGCAGACTTCAGCTCGCTCTACGCTGACTTGGATGTGGTCAAAGAAAAAATATAGATGATGAAGAAGCTACGGTGCAAAAGATTTTTGAATCGACGGCCGTTAATCGCCTGCGATAGAAATATCAGGTTGTGGCCATGGTACAGGAATACAAGGTACAATAAGCTGTAAGAGAGCTAATAAATTGACATCCCATAAACGTCAAAAACAGCTGGTATTCGAAAATTTTTGTGGATTTTTTTTGTTTTGAAACCCATTTGGAAACTCTTGTTTCATGGTCTGTGCCTGAGTTCATCCACGAGTGCCATTCATATGCTTCAATTTCGCAACACGCTTTCAAAATTTTACTCAATATTCTTAATTTTAATTTTTCGAAACGTTAACAAATATTTGTCAGCGGAATGAGAACCAACCTTTGACATTCATGTGGGGTCAATGAGAGAGAGAGAATTTAAAGAAGTAGAGAAAAAAGTGAGAGTGTCAAAAGTAAGTCAAAGTAAGGTACAATAAGAAGACCTTACTATCATTGTACCATGGGTTGTGGCTGTATATATATATACATATATGTATAACCAATTAGAGAACTGCTAAGGTAGGCCATATCTCCGCCTGATTATGTCATATAGTCGTCCTTTTTCCTTGGTAATCTCGAGTGCCAAAAATTATTAAAATCCGGTTTTGAGATCTTGAAGCCAAAATTCTAGTTTCAAGTTTTTTTTTAACACCAAAAATTAAGTAAATGAAGCACCTTAACTTTTGTCCATGGAACAATGTATGCAGTGCTTACTGTGCGTCGTCATATAGGCTGATGCAGCTGATGACACCACGACGACGACAACGACGATGTTGGTTTGATAAAATGTTGAAGATGACGTCTGCATGAAAACCATGACAGACTTTATGGAACCAACGACCAATGGCCAAAGCAGCCAAGTCAACTCTTAGCAACTTATCGAATCGAACACATGTGTGTGCTGCTCCAGAACGTTAACCGGAAAACGCACTCCTATTTAATATCAGGCAATTACTTAATATAGCCACAATTGCAAATATGGCTAAAAGAGATGAAACAAAAAAACGAATCGAAAGAATAAAATTCAATTGCAGTTCTCTGTCCGAGAGCGAGTTGCTTTTTAGCGTGTTTTAACTGGTTGCCTTATGCAGCGTTTTTTTGTCGCAGCGTTTTAATATGATTTCTAAGAATGGTTTAAATGAATTTTCATTTCATTTCAGATGCATGTCGGCCCATAGACATGGTCATGAGGCTCCTCCTCAACGATGTGACTTTTGTCTGTGTGACAGTTGAAATCAGTTTGAAATCGGCTGCGGTTGTTGTTGTTGTTGTGATTGTTATTGTTGTTGCATTATACAGTTTCCGCGCCACGACAACCGAGATCGATCGATCAGTCGACCGAGCGACCACCAACCACCTCAGATTACCGACAACAACCACACAGCCGCGGCAGGCCATTAAAGCAAATTACTACTGCCACCAATTATGGTGCAATACCAACAACAACAAAAACAACAACAACAGCACAACATTGCTGGTTGTTTTGTTGCAGCGGTAATTTGACAAATAAAATTGCAATTGTTTAAGCAATTGTTGCTGCTGCTGTTGATGATGATGATGACTTTGTAGTAGTCACTACCGCTTCCAACTCCTGCTTAGTCCAAGCGCCGATGACGCAAACACTTTGAACTTACTTTTAGGTTGATAGAGGGTGGGGGGGGCGTAGGAATTAGCAACAACAACAAAAATGGAACTTTGAAAAGGTTGCTGCATAGTATCAACGGTTGCTCACGACTTTCATCTAATTGCTGCAATTGTTAGGTTACCTGTTGTTGTTGTTTTTTTTTTCCTGTTTACTATGCAGATTTAAATTTGTTGTTGGTGTCCGTGATAAAAGGTGCAACCTCCAAATTTGTAGCAGAAATGGAAAATAGTTGGGATGGGATTAAGGATGATAAAGAAATCAAATTTAACATTGAATGAAGGTGGAACAAATTTTTTTTATTTGTATAGCAGATCAATCGAAGCTTCTTGTTTGGGCGGGAAATTCAACCACCAATTCTAGGCTGAGCTATTGATCCTCAATTAGTCCTGGCCAATTAACTTAATTACATATTTTATCGGGAATTTCAATACTTCTTAATTATATCCACGATCCACTGCCCCTTCATTACTTGGAGGCGAGATGTGGTAACTTAAAGACCAATAGATAATATTATTAGTAATATCTTCCTCATAAAACTAATCACTATCGACGCATAATTAGATCTTCTGCAAAATTAACATGGAAACAAATAAAAGAAAAGGCATCTCCTTATATGACCGACAGTCGTCGGAATCTTCGCTTGATCAGCTGCGTGTATGGAAACTAATCAAAGATATGAAGTTTTACTTTTTGTTTTGTCTCGTATACCTTCTAACCTCCTCACAACGTCCTATTCCATCTCTTATGCGGCGTCGCCTTCTTCGACTCGTATTGCATTATTTCAGAGCGGAGGCTAACATTATCATGGTCGATCATCAATGTAGAAGCTTGTTAAAAATTGCCTGACGACTAGATAATGTTTGTGGGCGATTCCGTGAATAAATGTGAAATAAGGTTTTGAAATTTTATATTCCGTTTTATATTTTTCTTTTATCCTTACAATTCGTTACGTTTTGTATTATTTCTAATTCCGTACTTCTTATTCCGAATCGCTTACTTTGTATTTCTCTTCTTAAGTCCATTTAACAAATTTGTTATATTGTATATTATTCCGACTTTCTCATATCTTAATTCTATAATTCAATAAACTTATTTCGGATTTCTTATTCTTGATTCCAAATTTCTTACTCCGAATTCCTTATTTCTGTTTTCCGAATCTTTTATATTTTACTCATTATTTAATATTCCAAATTCCTTATATCTAATTAAATTATTATTATTTCTGTTTCCATTTTCAAAACAACTTATTTCGGATTCTTTATTTGTTCTTGTTCTTAGTTCTGATTTCTTATTTCAGATTCCTTTCTTATTCCGAATCTATAATATTTTATTCATTATTATTACGAATTCCCTAAGTCTTTATTCAAATTCCCGAAGTCTTTATTCCGAATTCCTTATTCCGATTTCCTTAAATCTTATTCCGATTCTCTGATATATTATTCCTAATTTATTTTTAAAAAATACTTTTTCCGAAATTTTTATTTCTAATTCTTTATTCTCAATTCCTTACTGCTTACTTCTTATTTCAAAATCCATTTACAGAATTTCTTGTGTCTTATTTATAATTCTTTATTCCGAATCTCTTATATTTAATACTTTATTTATTACAAATGCCCTATTCCGAAATCCTTTTTTTATTCTTTATACGGAAGTCCTTGTTCCGAATTTTTCGTTCTCAATTTCATGTCTACTTTATACATTTTTTTTTTATTCTGAATTTCTTATTAAAATGTCCTTATTCCCATTTCCTTATTCCGAATTCGTTGTGCCTTGTTTTATATTCTTTATTGCGAAGTCCGAAATTCCGATGTCCCGAGTTTCTTATTCTCAATTCCTTATTCCAATTTCCTTAAATCTTATTCCGATTCTCTGATATATTATTCCTAATTTATTATTTAAAAATACTTATTCCTTTTTTTTATTTCTAATTCTTCATTCTCAATTCCTTACTTCTTACTCCTTAGTCCAAATTCATATTCCGAATTCCTTTTTTTTATTATTTATTCCGAAGTCTTTATTCTTAATTTCTTATTCAAATTTCCGTGTGTCATATTCTGGATCTCTTATATTTTATTAAATTATTGTATTATTCAAAATTACCTTTTCCGAGATTTTTATTCCGAATTTCTTATTCTCAAAAATATTTATTCCGAATTCCTTGTTCCTTATTTCTAATTCTTTATTCCGAAGTTCTTGTTCCGAATTTCTTATTCTCAATTCTTTATTCCGAATTCCCTATTCCCAATTCCTTATTTCTTGTTTCAAGTCTCTTCTTATATTATTCCATATTTATTATACCAAATTCTTTACTACGAATTTCTTATTTCTCAATCTTTATTCTGAAGATCTTTTTTCGAATTCCTTATTCCGAATTTCTTATTCCAAATTCCTTATTCCGAATTCCTTGCTATGAATTCCTTACTTTTTCATCCATTCTTTTTGTATACAATTTTCTTCATTCCTCTTATTCGTTATTTATTGTTTTCTGTTTTGAATCTTTAGTCGTAAATTACTTTTTTTTCCGCCATGTTTTTTTTTACTTTCTGCTCTAACTAAAAAAATTTCAGTAATCTCACAATTCCATGGCATTACCCCGCTGCAGTTGTTTCCATCTACTGCGTAGTCGTAGTCGTTCTTATTCGCAGTTAACTATTTCGCTTATAATCGTCTTGAACTAAATCTCCGATTTGTGAAATCAATTCTTTTGGCATAGGTTGCCACAGCGCGCCGAAGAATCGAATGATTTGAACTTTCTTGTTAGCGAAAATCTTCTCAAATAAAGACAACAACAACAACAACAAAAACAACAACAATTGCTCTCGGTCTAGTATAATTTTCAACAAATTGCTAATTTGTAATTTTGCCGGCATTGATCGATTGAGTGGCCAAGTGGCCAACTGGCCAAATGACGGCCTAGAAACATGCAAACGCATGATTATTTGTTGCTTTTATTGCAACGCTAAAACCAGAAGCTTCATTTCAGCAACCAACCAACCATCCGGATATACGATGAAAGAGCTCTCGCTTTTTTTTGTTGGATAATTACTTTTCGAAACGCTTAGCAAGGCAGGCGCAGCTCCGGCATATGGTCAGTGTACGCTTGCCACGACAGATTTACAAGGGCAACCGAACAATTGTTGCTGTTCCTGAACGTTGATTTACTATCGACATGCTCATCGGCGCTTAACATAAATCGATTGGGCCACAAACAAAAAAAAAACACAACAAAAAAATCGCGATCATTAAAATTGGCCAAATGTCACATAAAATGTTGCCAAGCCAAAGGAACGTGATCTTATTTCTTTTAACTCTGGCTGATTGTAATAATTGTATTTAGATATTATAGCTTATAAAAAAAAAAATAACCATGTGGGTAAGTGAACCTAAAAGACCCAAACTAAAAGTTTGGCTTGCACACTGAAATTGCAACATATGCTTGACTGCCTCAATTTGGCCATATCCGCTCGCTTAGATTGCGAGATTTTATAATTTCTTTTGGAGTAATATTTTTTTGTATTACATTGGTGCAATCGTGCATGATGACGTGTTGATGTTGTTGTTGTTATTGTTGTTTTTGTGTGTTTGTGTGGGTCTTTATAATTAAAGATTTCCTATCGACTTGTTCAATTATGTTATATGCCAAAGTTTGGTAATTCGATGACGTCGTTAGAGCCAAAAAAAAATCGGATAAACTATTTGAGGTAAAAGAAAAAATAAAAAAAACCGCTATTAACAATTTTAATTGTTAATAAATTGGACTTAGTTAACAAAACTTAAACTCTTCAAAATTTTAAGTCCAAATATCATAACATTAGAATTTTCCTATAGCTTCTAAACCACACGAGAGTATCACCACATACCCAACACCAACAGAAACCAATATCACAGCATAAAATTTAGAACAAGCTCATCACGATCGATTACGCTTGCGCATGTTCGTCTTAAAGCAACGACATCTTGTATGCCAACGTACTACCAATGTAGTACGTACTACCAAGTAGCTGGCAGCTTGTTAGCCACGATTGGGCATGCCTCCCTGCCTGCCTGCCTGCCTGCCTGACATCAAAACGAACTCCCGCCGCCGCTGCGAAGATGTTGCTGCTGTTGGTTAGTTAAGTTGAGTTAAGTTGCTTGTCTGCTGTTTGTTGTTATTGTTGTTGCTGTTGTTGCTGTTGTTGCTATTATAACGGCCATGAAATCGCTTCGCCAAACAATGCCAGCCAACATTGCACGTTGTCCCTCTTGCTTCTGAAAAGGGAAAATTTCGTTTCGTTTTCACAATCGAACTGAAGTTATGTTAAAAACTGTTAACATAAATTTATGCCGCCTTTAAACTAATTGACGATGACAACTTCGGAAACTGTGGCAACACTTTTGCAATTTTGTTGTTTTTTGTTTGTTTTGTTTTTGTTTTGTTTTTGTACATGCCAAGTTAAAAGGTCGCTGATTTGAGGTTTGCGAATTTTGTACTAGCTTACAGTTAGTAGAATAAACCGGGCTCTAAACTGATTAAAGTGATTAGTTTTGTATTTGAGGTTAGATTTCTTTCATTATCTCGAGCAAATTTGTTGTACTTTACAATTCTCAATTGAGTTGAGCAATAATGAATTTATATGGTAAGGAATTTCAGTCATTAACAAATTTTTTTGGTCTGTTTGAAGTCACACGAAATAATTTTGTATATGAAGTTAGCTTTTTTAGCCATAATTTATACCAAATTTATTGCACTCTACAATTCTCCATTGTGTTAAACAATTCGAATCAATTATAGAAGGAAGTTTTAACCATCCAATTTTTTAAGTGTGATATAATTTTAGATTTGGGGAAGGATGTTGAAATCAAAATTGAACAATTCTTACCTACACCCAGTAAAAAAAAAATCAACCCATTGTAAAATCAAAAATATCCACTTTAAATAAAACAAAAAACCTTTATTAACCCTCAACGGTTCCTGAATTTTTTTCATATATTGGAGCCTAGGGTCATTTTTGACCCTATGTCTAGGCAGATAAAATTACTCAGATTACAAAAAAAATTTGTTTTTTTGAGATTGTCTTTACTTTAAGTATTTCGCATAAGTTAGAATATATTAGAAGATATTTTTGCATATTATTATTTTTCCAAATCATTAACAATCGAGATATTTACAAATAAAAAAATAGGGTCAAAATTGACCTTAAGGACCGTGTTGAGGGTTAAAGTCTAGTAAAGTTGAGAACACATTCAAATAGAATTCAGTTGGAAACCATGATACAAGAAGACCGGTACAATAAGTCGCCGACGTTTATGAAATAGACACCCATAAAATGTCAAATTCGAATAAAAAACGCTGCCACCTTGATGGATTGTGATAAAAACCCATTATGGGATTTTTATATTTTGAGGTATTTTGGAAAGATATGTGTATGCTATTTTTAAGGTAAGGCATGATAATCAAGTATATATCATATATTGGATGAATTTATACAAAACATTTAAAATTTTAACCGGAACAAAGAAGATTCCAAGCTTTTAAATTTCTCAAATATCAAAATAATTAAAAACAATATTTAAATACAGAAAAATTCTACTTATATTAGATAAGTGAGGTTAAAGGTTAAAGACAATGGATAAAGATAAAAGAAAATTGTGTTACCAATACCTAAAAAATTCACATCAGTCATTTGTTACTTTTCACCGGATTTTAAGCTAAAAATATGGCATTACTGTTATTTGACATTTTATAGGTGTCTATTTCATAAACGTCGGCGACTTATTGTACCGGTCTTCTGGTCTCATGGTTGGAAACATTTTCCAAATATTTAACGCAGACATTTTTCGAACTTCTTCCGAAACGAGTCACACACGCCACAGAGCAGCGTCAACATGCAGCTCCAACAACTAAGATTGCATGTTGGCGGTGCATCTATGATGCCGCCGGCTAACACAAAAATCTGTGTCACAAGGTAAAAGTGCCTCTTCCCGTAATTTGCAATCAATTCAATCCAATCGAATCGAATCGATCGTATTCATTGTTCTGCTGGCTGACAATAGAAATCGTTACTCTGTTTGCTTGTTGTTGTTTTTTTGTTGTTTTTTTTTGTCACCATGTGTGGTGGCTGCCGCTGCCTCTTGCTGACATGCTCACGCCAGACTATTTTTTGCTTCGTCGCCTTATAGCTTCTTCCCAGCTTTGTCTAATTTCACTGCAGCAGATGAAATCGATCAAGAGCGTTTATCTCGATTGCGGAAGAACGAATTGTTGAAATTAAATTTTGTTATTGCCATACTAACTGTTAGCAACGAACGGCGCTGACTAATGAGTATCTTTCGAAAACTTTTGCTTTTTGTTGTGACTATTTTGTATAGTAGTTGTTGTTGTTGTTGTCGTTCTTAGACGATTTATGTTGGTACACGTTTATGAAAATGGAAATTCAGGCAAACTCTTAATGGAACTTAAAGAAAGTTCTTTCAGTTTCCATGTGCAGACTGAACAATTAACTGCATAAACAATTGAAATTGTTAAAGCTAAGAATAATTGTTATTGAAATATTGTATTAATATTTGCCGTTTGATGTTATTATTTTTTACTGCCTTTATAATGAGAAAAAACGGTTAAAACAATTAGTCAACTCATTAAAAATTTAAATTGCATTTTCATATTTCTACTGGAACACTGGCAAAGCGGGTTCTTATCTTTCGGATACGTATGCTAGACTAAAAGATGTTCCTCGTATGAATAGTATTGCATGAGTCATAGCGATTGTTTTGAATTTTAACAGTCATTTTTTACTCGTCCAGGGCTACTCTAGGATTGATCTTTTACTTAGTTTTATAAAACAGTTTTTCTAGTATAGACTGTAAAACAGTGATTCTATCATAAACTGTTTTGAATTTTTTTCACTATCTCGGAATTTTGACCTATTTAGTTTTCTGAAAACTTTACTTTGTCTTGATTATTGTTCAGCCTTTCTAGAATTTTTGACTAATGACGAAATCCATTTGATAATATTTCTAGGAAGTCATTGAAATCATAAAATTCATTAAATTCACAAGGCCTCTCATTTGAGTATGTATTTAATTAAATGAGCCTTCGATCACTGTGGAATCTTATGATTACTTATATATACAAGTACATGGCCCAAGGAACAATCACCAAAAACAGATAATAAAAAATTTTTGAAAAAAATTGGTCGACCAAAAAAATACGAAATAAAGCCCAAAAAATATAAGAGTAAATAAAATGTTGCCCAAAAAGTTAAAGAGATATCGCCCACAAAGCTGGTGAAATTTAACTTATTAAAATTTTCGAAAAACTATAATTTATTAAATAACTTTCAATAAAATAAATACTAGAAAAATGCATCCCA
Organism: Suillia variegata; assembly: GCA_949127995.1. Classification (NCBI taxonomy): domain Eukaryota; kingdom Metazoa; phylum Arthropoda; class Insecta; order Diptera; family Heleomyzidae; genus Suillia; species Suillia variegata. The sequence goes on from OX421844.1 coordinate 41,940,613, forward strand.
AAAAAAAAATACTGAAATAATCACGGGACTGAAATTAAGCCCATGTTATAGGGCAACTTTTTTAAATTTTGACACAGAAAAACTGTTAAGTGACTTCCCTTGTTTCGAGCTCGGACTTAAGCACACCTCAAGGGTTATACAATGTATATTTAATTTCTCACCATTGACCGGCCACGCAGGAAAACTGTAAGGTGACTTCTGTCTATTCGGGCACGGAGTTAAGCCCCTCTTAAGGTTAAGTTATTTCTACCTACCTAGTTTGATACAAATTCCAAGACAAAATTATTTTGGGGCTATTTTTCGTTAGCCGATTTTCGTTACGAAATATCATCCAGCTTTAAAACTGAATTTCCGCTTAAAAAATTATGAATGAAACATCCAAAAACTATTTTTGATAATCATTTTTTCTCACTTTCATATGGAAAACTTTTTTTTTAAATACTGTTTTTCCTTTTGCAATATTTCGGGGATTCCTTGTACATATTTATCTAATTTAGGGAAACCAAAATCCTTTAATTTGTTTTTAACATACCATAAGTTAGTACAGATAAGTACATATATCGACATAATTGCCTCACATAGGTTAGAGTTGATGTGGGCTGGTATGGGACCATAACTCTCAGTCCTCATGGACCGTTGTGCTGTAACCTCAATCTCGACTGCAATCGAAATGTCAGTTCAACACCAGAGAAGCTGCTCTGAAGACATTTATCTGTCATTGAACTGGGCACTCTCCTGACAATACGACCTCACATAGGTTAATCTAGGCCCATGGCGATGTCATTATCTCTCAAAACATATCAAATGAAAAACAACAACAATAACATATACATATATTTAGATAGTAGACCTACCAGCCAATCTGAAAAGGAGCTACTGCTCGCCTATAATCAATTGAATGCACAAGACAACTTAGAATTATAGCGAGCACAAATGAAAACTAAAGTAAAGCAATGAAAAAATCTGACCTTAAACTAAAAAACTTTATTTTTCTTGTTGTTGTGCACTCGATTAAATTAAAAATAAAATTTAATTATAACGAATTTTTGCATTTCGATCGCTTTAAAAAAAAAGAACAACAATTTCTCTTACAGAATTAATTGCTTGCAGCTGTTGTTGCTATGCTCCTCAGCATTTTCTAAAAAAAAAAGAAAAACACAAAAACAATTTTATTGATAGTTTTCTTTAAACTCCACTAATTAATCTAAATTAATTCTTAAACAAATCATAAAAAGCGATTTGGAATATTTCCAGCCAACGGGCCGCAGCGACCACAGAAGAAAATGCCACCAATAAAGGTTGCCATTTGGCAACACTGGCAAAAGGTGCTTTTGTGCTTTTGTGCTTGCATGCTGCGTGCTGCAAGCCGCCTTTCAGGTGCATGGAGCTCTGGCCAACATTTTGACATATGGCGCTAATTTTTTGTTGTTGTTGTTTTTTTCTTCTGTTATTTGGTTTTCGTTGCTGTTCGCATGTTGGCCAACGGCAGGCCGAAACAAATAACTCGGCTAATAGCTAGAAAATGTTGTGCTGCAGCACATTTGCAGCATAGCGTGTGTGCTACTGCTACGACAAATAATGCAAAAAAAGATGAAGTAGAGGAAAAGAAAAATTGCAAATGGAAAATGCAACACGAAACACTTTTCTTCATTAATTTAAGCGAATTTTTTTACACGTTACTTTTAGTTATTTTTTTTTTTTTTTTTTGAATTTGGAAATTTTTCATTTTCTACTTTTTTTTCCGATTATTGGCAAAAAGGAGAAAGAGAATGCAAGGCCACGTTTCGAAAGACGGAAAGAAGAAAAAAATTCTCTGATTTGGAAATGGATGCAAGTGTCACCCGCAGGTCATCATGCTGGCGTCGTCGTCGTTAAATATTTGCGATGAGTATACGAAATTGCTAACGATAATGTGGGCCACTTCGGTGGCGATTAGCCAAGCAAGAAATGCGAAAGTTCTGAAAACGTAGTTTTTTTTAATAATGGCTTTTTTACTTCTCCAAGTTTCTTTTTTAGAAAAACTTTTAGTATTTTTAAATAAGGGTATTCCCCTAAACACGAAAATTTAAAAACTCGAAAAGCGCGAAAAGTTTCGAGGCTCTTTTAGGAAGATAATTTCTGGGGGAGCTGGTTTCTAGTGATACAAACAAAGTTTAATTAATTTCTTCTCATGGAATTTCGTCGGTCTCCTTCGAAATAACACTCAACGAAGTTCCAGTCTGATTTGAAATATTATAAAATTTTAAAAAAAATTTTGTATATAAGTCTTTAAAAAACGAATTTAGTAAACTAAAATTGTAGGGATATCTTCCGGGGGCGTTTAAACCCCTGGCTATGGTTTTCGTTGAGAGTGACAGAATTTCGTTTGTCAAAAAATGTAAACAATGCTGCTATTGGTTGATTACGAAAATCTAAAAATTTTACGAAATGAAAAAAAAAAAAAAACAATCAGCTGCTCGTACGGTATAACCTTGTTGTTGTGAGCCCTGGTTGCCTCTAACACATTTGAAAAATTTAGGAATTTCACAATTCAGTCAGCTGTTTTCAATTAACAGCTGTTTTTAGTGTTGCCCAATATATAAATAAGTTTCCGCCGTTTTGAGAAAGATGGCGTGGCACGAGGTTTACGTTGGAATTCGCAGATGGTAACCTACTTGAAAATTAGTTTGTTTATTCCAGAACAACATAACCTTATCATGTTATTAAGTTCGCATTAGCATCATAAATTTTTCTTCATCTAAAAATGTCTCAATTTGAGCCAACTAAGTGTCATTTGCGGGAACTTTTAATTTATTTTTTTAATTTAAAAAAATCTGCTGCTGAGTCGCATCGATTGCTCGTAGAAGCATATAATGAGGATGCTTTGAGTGAGAGAACATGTCGTGAGTGGTTTCAAAAATTTAAAAAAGGTGATTTTGACATAAAAGACAAAGATCGCAGTGGAAGGCCGAAAATTTACGAGGATGCAGATTTGGAGAAATTATTGGGTGAAGATCCGTCTCAAACACAAAAGGAACTTGCACTTAGTTAAGAAGTCACTCAGCAAGCAGTCTCACATCGTTTAAAATCGTTTAAATATTATTTTATTAACAAAAAACGGCGGAAACTTATTTGTACACCTAATTTTGAATTTATTGCTGCCTATTGCAATTTTTGATATAAGCATCGAATATTTCACGAAAATTAAGTTTCATAAAATTTTTACACTTATTAAACTTTGAGAGTTTTCGAGTTATTTTCGAGTTTAAGGGAATCCCCTTTATATGTGGTATAAAATGAAAGTTGAATTTTATTGGTTGCTTTTGAACATATTTTGAATTATTTTGAAGTTATTGATTCTATCGATATGAAAATTATTTGATTAAAAACAAGACGATTAAGTGACAATTAAGAGCTTTGTCCTTTTTAATCTGAGCTCAAAAGTATACAAATTATTATTTGACCCAAATTGTGGGCGTTATTTTATTTCAATTGTTGTGAATATTTTGGAACGTTGTCATTTTTAATTTGCCCTAAAAGTATCAAAATCTAAACTTTATCTCAACTGTGATGCATTAATTGAATTTTAAAAATGCAACTGAGTAAGAATATAAAACGTTGTCATATTCTGTTTGACCACAAAAGCGTGTGTTTTTAATTTGACCTCAATTGTGGTCAATATCTTATGTAGAATTTGAGCTGGAGCAATATTTTAAAGCGCTGTCATATATAAATTGACATTTAAAATATAAATATCTTAATTTGACCTCATTTTTCTCCATTATTTTATTTGAATTGTTGCGATGGTGCAAAACTTCGAAGAGTTGCCATATTAAATTTGACCCAAAAAATTACGAATATTTTCTTTTAGTTTTTTTTAATAATTAAATTTTATTTTAATAAGTTATATTTTATGGAGTTGTCATATACACTTTAACCCAAAAGTATCATTGGGTTAATTTTGACCAAAATTGTGGGCTTTATTTAAATTTCTATAATTGCGATTGAGCTTTATCCGAAAGCGTTGTCAACTCTAATTTGACCTGATAGTTTTAATTTCTTAATTTGATCTCAAATGTGGGCATCAATTCATTTCGAAAACTGAGTTTAAAATATTGAAAAACATTGTTAAACATTTAATTTGACCTCAAAAGTATCGTTAACTACATTTGACCTCATTGGTGGTCATTAAATGATTTGAAAATTTAGGCAATTATTTAAAGGTCAAATTGAATATGACAATTTAAATTTGACCCCAAAAATATTCGTAAATTAATTTGACCTCAATTGTGGGCATTATTTCGTTAAAAAATTCTGATTTAACAATATTTCAGAGCGTTGTCATACCGAATTTGACCACAACAGTTTTAACATCTTAAATTTAAAAGAGTTGCCATATTCTATTTAAGCCCAAAAGTATCAATGAAGAAATTTTTAGCCCATTTATGAGCATTATTTAAATTTGAATATAACGATTGAAAAATATTTCGACGCGTTGTCAAATTCAATTTGACCAAAATATAAACTAAGTCAAAATTTTGACCTAAAAAAAAATTTGCAATCTTTCTAATTAACATTAGCACCGCATAAATGCAATACTTAACTAACCTCCAGCCAGTCTAAAATCTAAATAGAACCGAAAAAAATTAAATACTACAATTTCGCAATTTTATGCCAAATATGGCAACAACAATTTACCCAGGCAAAAAACGCTCGCAAAAAAATATGAGAGAACTCTGTGTAGGTTTCGAAAATGTCGACGAAGGCTTCCTTCACTGTTATTAACTGAATGAAATCTTGAATATACAACAACAACAACAAAAATAATCAAATAAAAGCCAACGATAAAAGGAAAACTAGGCCAAATTGTGGCTTTATTGGTTTAGTAGATCATACCAAAAAAAAAAAAAAATTGTTAAGAACCAAACGAGCAAATTATAAACTGAAAATCTAGTTGCGAAAAAAAACAAGCGTACGGCAACAACAACAACAAAAACAGCAACAGCAAAAAAATAAATATAGTTAAGATTATTGGATCAAAGTATTTATAACGGAAAGGAAATTGAAAATGAATACAACGAACCAAACAGAAAAAAAATTGGAAAAACTAAACAACAACAACAACCTGCCATTTATAATAGCAGCAGCCAGAGCCCGCCAAGGAAAATCTGATGTTGCTGCTGCTGCTGCCTGATGATGTTGCTGCCTACTCAATATCGACAGGCGGCGGCGTGGAGAACAAAAAATTTAATAATAGTTAAACGCCCAACAACAACTTGAACAACTTTAACAACAGACTGACAAACAGACGGACGGACGGACGGACGGACAGACAGACAGATAGACAGACGTACAGACGGACAGATTGGCAGACAGACAGACAGTCAAACGAACACGAGTGTTGTTAGTTTTAAATTGAACCGAGGTTCCTATTAACTCAACAACAACAATCCATAACAACAACAATAACAACGAAAACGATAACAACAACGACAGCAACAACATCAGCTGCGCCAGCAACATGCAATTTCTATATATGAGCAGGCAGCAGCCAACAGAAGGAATAGAAAGAAATTCTCTCAAAGCAGAGTGAATTGAATTTTTGATTCATATTGCATACAATTTCAACAAGATTTGTTGTTGTTGTTGTTGCTGTTGTTGTTATTATTATTTGTTTGTTGTTGTTGTTGGCGCTAACATCGAAAACGACGACGCATGCACACGCGCACGCGCGCACCCATTCGATTTATTAGAGAAGCATTAGCCCCAGTTCTCTCTCCTCCACAAGATGAACTGAGGTGAACACTGAAAAATAACACACACACACACTCACAATTAAACCCACACATTTGGGTTTAATTTTTTTTAATATTTAATGTTTAATTGCTGGTTTATTTATTTTAATAAAATCCATGAAATATTTTTAATTACAATTTTTAGAGTGGTTTAGAGTCTGGATCTTAAATAGGGACGACCTTGTCTCATTTGAAATTTTGATGAAACGTTTTTTCTTGAAAGAAAAATTTATTATTATTTAAACTCGCAAATGTTCTCTTATTATACTCTGGTTAGGCTACCCTGCTTTAGGTCAGTTTAAGATTGACCAGCAGAATGGAAAGTATATCAGATTTATTTTAAATAGAAAATATAACTGGCACTGAGTAAGCATCTTTTAAAATCGTTTGATAATTGTGGTCGAAGTGTGAGAAATTAACTAAAATTCACTCCCTTGCACTTGACGTCAGTTAAAGATTGACCAAAGTATGTACAAATTTTTTTGAATACAATTTTTTTTACTGGCGTTGGGTAAAAGTCTTTTAAAATGTGTTGATAGTTGTGGTCAAGGAAATATTTATTAGCACTAAAATTTACTTCCATGACCATTTAGTCAGTTTAAGATTGACCAACAAAACGGAAAGTTTATCATTTTTTTTTTAAATAGAAAATGTAACTGGAATTGAGTAAGCATCTTTTAAATGTGTTTGAGAATTGTGATCAAAGCAAAATTTTACTAGAACCAAAATGAACTCCCTTGCACTTTACGTCAGTTAAAGATTGACCAATATAACATCAAATATGTAAAAACTTTTTTAATGTAAAATTTTTTAAAAAATCTATGAAAAATTGTGAATAGTCTCGGTTAAGGTAATATTTATTAGCACTAAAATTTACGTCCATGAACTTAAGGTCAGTTAAAAATTGACCAACAAAACGGAAAGTAGGTGAATTTTTTATTTGATAAAAATGTTTTCTGTCATTGATTTAGTTTTTTTTTGCATTTTTTAAATAATTTTGGTCAAAGTGCATTTATCAATATTAAAAATTAACGTCCATTAACTTTAGGTCAGTTAAAGATTGACCAACACAATAGAAATTACGTGCGATTTATTTTTGTATATACGAAATTTTTACTGGCATTGTGTAGGCATCCTTTATTTTCATTAGCACTAAGGAAAGACTTATCAAAATTGAAAAAAAATTTTTTGTTCTGGTTCTGGTCAATAAGAAACGGACCACATCAACAATAATATTTTTTGACAAATGCTTTGGCATTGAAGCAGTGACATTTTTTTATATCTATCGATCTGGAATACTAACTTCAGTACCGGTCCATCCTCAACTGAGCCAATCAGAGACCTTTGGGATATCTGGTCCAATTATATTAAGGAAATCTCGAAAAAAATCTTCGAATCTCTAAGAAAATAATTAAAAAAAATAATTTTCGTTTAATTTGGTTCTGGTCTAAAAAAAAGCTGACCACGCCTACAAGAATGTGTTGAAAGGTGGTTCTTCAATGATAGTGAACGCTTTTGACACTCCAGACCATTGGAGTAATAACTTTCGTGCCGGTCCATCTTCAACTGAGTCATACTTAAGACCTTTCGAAAGCCTGGTCAAAATGTATTTCGGCAATTTCGAGGCGACTTTATTTTATTAAAAATTCCTTGGGACTTTAATCTGGTTCTGGTAAAAAAAAAAAGCTGACCACGCCTATAAGAATATGTTCTAAGAAGCTTCTTTAATGTCAGCGAAAGTTGTTGACATCTCAAGGTCTCGAATACCTTCGTGCCGGTCCATCTTCAACTGAGTCATACTTAAGACCTTTTGGAAATCTGGTCATAATATATTTCGGCAATCTTGAAGTGATTTGCTTTTAACTTTGACTGTGACTTTTCTCGCTGTGCACCTTAACCTGACTTACAACAAGAAAGCGTTTTTTTTAACATAGAAATAGATTTAAAAATCGAACAACATTTGTGCGCATGCGCAGCAGCAGTCGTCGCACTCAACAACAAAAATTAATAATTTTGGCTTCCTTCTTCGGTGTTGTTGTTGTTGTTTATGTTGTTTGTGGTTGTTTTTATTAACATTGTTATGTTGGCAGTCCGTTCGCGCAATTGCTACTGTGGCAGCAACAAACACACACACATACACACTCAAACATACACACATGCACACATGTACACATACAGAGAGAAATATCACCGCATATTAATTTATAGATGAATGCCCAGAAAGCCAAATCGCGCGCGGCCGTTTGTTTCTGTTGTTGTTGGCCGCTGAAAGAAATTTAAAAGTAACTGCCACTTTTCGACCTCCTGTTCAAACTTCAACGCCTTCGAGTGTTGTTCGCCAATTTTTTCCGGTGTTCATTTGATTTTTCTTTTTCGTTTTTTCGTTTTTCTTTTTTCATCGCTTTGCTCGTAATCGTAAAATTCAATTAAAAATTAAAAAACGCTCGCGCGGCATGTGTGCGCGAACTCTTTAATTTGCTATTTTACTAGGCAGCTGTTTGTGTTCCCGCTGCTGCTGTTGTTATTGTTGTTGTTGTTGTAATTTGGTGCCATTGGTCATTGGACATTGTAGCCGCAAGTGCCGATTGGGGAAGTGCGATTTCTTAAGTGCGAAATTTGTCATAAATTTGTGACGTTTCATTCTCGAGATTTGCTTTCATTTTACTTCTAAAGAATTTTATCTCAAAATATTTGTTAAGAAATTGAAAAGTTAAGCTATAAAATATTATCGATTAAATTGTTTTTTTAAATTATTTAATTTCTTAGTAACTAAAGTTTTTTTAGGCATCAAAAAATAATCTTTAAAGAAATTATTTAAAAATGTGGTCAATGTGATTTTGACCAGAATCGTATACAAAATTTATTTCAGTGTATTGCGAAAAGGTACCAAAATAGATTTTTATGATTTTCTGTATTTATTCGAGGCTGAAGCTTTAACTACCACTGATAAAGATTTTTTAAAAAAGCTGTTTAATAAGTGTGGTCAATGTGATTTTGACCAGAATTTAATAACAAATATTTCAGTGTTTTCTGACCAGACGCCAAAATATGATTTTATGATTTATTCCAGGCTTAAGGTTTTACTGTCATCGAGAAAATTTCTTTTACGCCATTTTCAATAAGTGTGGTCAATAAGATTTTGACCAGAATTACAATTAAAACAATTTCTGTGTATTTTGACTAAGCACAATAAAAATTTGTTTGTGAATTAAGCGAGGCAAAAGCTTTTATGGACATAGCGAACATTTTTTTAATATAATTTATAAAAGGTGTGGTCAATGTGATTTTGACCAGAATCATATAAAAATATATTTCAGTGTATTCCGGCCAGGCACCAAACTAAATTTTTATGATTTTTTGTATTTAAACGAGGCTGAAGCTTTAACTGACATTAACAAAAATTGTACTCTAACTTTTCAAAAACTGTGGTCAATGTGACTTTGACCAGAACTATTAAACAAATATTCCAGTGTATTATGACCAGACGCTAAAATATGTTTTCATGATTTATTTTGGGCTTGAGCTTTTACTGGCACCGAGAAAATTCCTTTAAAACAATTTTTAATAAGTGTGGTCAATGCGATTTTGACCAGTATCACAATTAAAAACAATTCCAGTGTATTCCGGCTAAGCACCAAAATAAGTTTTTATAATTTAAGCGAGGCAAAAGCTTTTATGGACAAAGCGTAAGACTTTTTAAAATAATTTTTAATGGGTGTGGTCAATAGGATTTTGACCAAAATCATAAAAAACCTATTTCAGTTTTTTTCTGGACAGTCACCAAAATAAGTTTTTATGATTTAATCGAGTCAAAAGCTTTTATGGACATAGCGAACAATTTTTAAAAACAATTTCTAATAAGTGTGGTCAATAGGATTTTGACCAGAATCATAAAAAAAACAAGTTCGGTGTATTTGTTTTCATTTGTATAATCTTTTCTTAGTACTCGTGATATTTGTGCACATTTTTATATTGTAGCTGCAAGATAAATTTGGTTTCTGGTCAAAACCACACTGACCACACCAATCACAAAATGTTAAAACAGTCCAATAAAAGCCGGCAAAACTATTTTGTTGTAATAAAAAATGCATTTTCCGTTTTCAGGCACCGCTAAAGCGTGATCTATCATAAAATAAATTGTTTTATTTTTAGCGAAAATGAAATAATTTTTAAGATACTTTTTACTATCCATAAGATACAAAATACTTTAAGATACTTTTACTAATCAAGCACTTACTTAGCGTTAGTTTCGGCATAAATAATACCAGAAGTAAATTTTGCTTTTACAACACAACGAACAAGATTAATCGCTCAAATTACCGCTAAGCGAGTTAAATGCAGTTAATGTGACTGTCTGTCTGTCTGTCTGTCTGTCTAATGGCCAACAAAGAGCAGAATCTGCTACAAACGAAATGAACTTAACTTCTTAACTTAACTGCAACTGTTAAGAGCAAATTAACTGCATATGTTGGAAGCGTTTGCGAGAAGTGATCGTCCCTCTCCCCGCCGCACTCCATCTAGCCTCGTCTAAGATGACCACTGCAGACTTGGTATATATGATGCAGTCAGCCAGTCAGGCAGGCAGGCAGGCAGGCAGGCGGCCAACCTCTGCAATCGCAATAGCGACCACGCACAAAAGGCAGAACAACGCGCTGCGTCGCAGCAAGTGTTAATTTGCGGTCATTACCACGATGACACCACGGTGCCTCTGTCCGCCACGACATTGTGCTGTGCGAAGCGTTGTGCCGTGCCTCTGGACCAGGTTACAGCAGTTAAGTGGCCACAGACAAAAGACCGACTAATGGAACGCAGCTTACATACATACTTACGTACATACGAGCACATACTGCCCGGTTGTTGCAGCATTATTTGCGTGCAAAATCCGCTGCGGCAGCATTTGTGTACGATTGCGATTTTATTTTGGGTGCAATGAGAAAAAAAGGCCATTGGGAAGGCGACGCTTTCTCTGTGTGTGTGCAAAATGAAACAATGCCAAGTGCCAAGTGGTGATCGTTAACGCCAGCCAGCCAACCAGCCAAGACAGTTTTTGTTAACGGTTTTGGTTTTAAATTACGCAAGTTTGGAAAGAAAGAAAGAAAGAAAGAAAGAAAGAAAGAAAGAAAGAAAAAAGAACAGAATCGCATAAACGAAAATTCCATTTTCTTTCTTTGTTTGGCTAAATGTGTGTTCCATTCCGAAACGGCGCGAAGACGGGCGGAAGGATGACGACGACCTCAGGATGAGCTGGTGGATTCGTTAATGCAGAAAATGCTAATTCGTTTGCACTTTGATCATCGCGGGCAAGTTGGACAGATTTTTCTCACTTTTTGAGAGTTATTCCGAAAGTGACGTGGTGAAGTTATCTCTACGCATCATGAAATTTCCTTGAAAATGACATTCAATCGTTGGTGCATATATTGCATTTATTTTTGCATATCTTTCACTCATGGCTTGGTTTTGCATGATTTTGGCGAACTGCGCATATTTTTGCATATTTTACTAAAATTTCAAGATTTATGCTTATTTTTGCACATATCTCAATAAATTTTATACGCTTAGGTGAACTTGCATATTTTTGCATATTTTAACAAAAGAGTATGATTTGCAGATTTTTCAATAAATGCATTGTTTTGAATAATTTTGGAAAACTACATATATTTGCATATTCAAAAAGAAATAAATATAATTGTTTGCATATTTGTGTATATCTCTTAATAAATCCATGGTTTTTATTATTTATAAAAATTGTGCATAATTTTGCATATTTAAAAAAAAAAATATTTGTTGCATATATACAATATATATATCTCAATAAATGCATAATAATAAACCTTGCATATTTTTGCATATTTTACTAAAAATGCATGATTTGCATATATTTCAATAAATGCATTGTTTTGTATAATTTTAGCAAACTTTGCTTTTTTGCATATTTTACAATAATGCATAATTTTTACTTATTTTCGCACATAAATCAATAAATGCATAATTTTGCATAATTTTTTTTAAAAGCATATATTAGCATATTTTACCAAATGAATTCAAATCTTTTAATAAATTTATAGTTTTTCATAATATAAATGCATATTTTTGTGCATATTTCCCAATAAATGCATGTATTTTTATATTTTAGGAAAACTATGCATATTTTTTGGCATATTGTATTTTACAAAAAATTTAAATTATTTGCATATTTTTGAAAACTTTTTGATTTACATCTAATATAAAGAAATATTCTATAAATCGAATTTGCTTATAAATATGCTGCAATAACGTCTTTTGATGTTAGACCCAATTGGAAGATTCGTTTTGGAGTACTCAAAAAAAATATTTATAACAACACGACAGTAAATAAAGACTGTTGTCAATTTATTTTTAATAAATATTTTAACTGCAATACTGAAATTAAAAACTATTTTTTGCTAGTTTGGTTTTAATTTATTTGTTGTTGTTTTCCTCATATGTTTGCTTAATCACATCATTTATTTAATACTTCATACATACACAGAGCCGTACCTAGGAATTAAGGCGCCCGAGGCAAGAGGATAATGTCGCCCTTTCAAAAAATATTTTTATGAAATAGTACTTATTGAATTTTACATTGTTTTTTTTTCATGAAAGCAAACGAAGAAGGTCCACAAGTTCAAAAATGTCCCCACCTCTCACCTTCCTTCCTTTTTTCGAAAACATATGCAGAAGCAAAAACAAAACAAAAAAAAAAGGTACTCACTTTACATAGTGCGCCCTAAAGCTTCTTCCACATGCCGCCCGGGTGAATTGCCCCCTTCGCTTCCCCCCCCCCCCCCCCCGCCTCTTTATACGGGCCTGAACATTCATATATGAATCACATACAATATTTAAAAATTTCTTGTTTGTTGTAAATTATCAAAAAAAAATTATTAATTGCATATTTTAGACGTTTTCAGTGCATATTTTTCAGTTTTAGTGGCATACTTTTGGAGTTTAAATGTTATAAGCGCATATTTTCGATTTTTTAGTGCTTGAAAATTATTTGTAAAAATTTAACTTTTAATAAAAATTTGATTCAGTTAATAATTTAAAAAAAAATTTACTTATAAATGTGTGTGCTTAGACAGCCACTGAAACAGCGAAGCGATTTAAACCTTTTCATGTTTGCCATCCATCGGATACGATTGCAGATTCTTAAAATCAAGCGGTCTCAAATCAATTTCAAAAATCTGTCTCACGTTCTAAACTTGAAGTCATGCCCTGCTGATATCTAATAAACTAAATTTATTTTAGCCTTTAATAAAAAAAAAATTCTTACTAAGATCCGACAGAACGAATATCTAAACTCAAATCACACATACACACGCACACACGCACACACAACACAAACACACAACACCTGCAAAACATTCATTATAGATAATCAAATATTTTATCTATTTAGCTTTTGGCAAGCAAACGAGGACAATGTCCAATGTCAATGAAGGCTGCCTTGACTGGTCGACTGTGCGCCTGCCTGCCTGCCAGCCTGCCAGCCTTGCCTTGCCTTGCCTGGCCCGGTCCGGCTTTATGAAAGCCAACATCGATAGCCGATCTGGACAGCCGATTCAATTTTTCCTTCCTTGTGCAAATATTACCATATAAAAACTTAAAATATGCGCTCCAAGTCAGAGTTGCCAAAAAGAAAGACAAAAATGAATATGAAAATTAATTGCTTTTACGCACTTTAATCCAGGGCAGCACGGATTTGACCATGTCTTGTTTTTGTTGATACATCCGGGTTTGCGTGGCATGTGGCTTTGTGGCAGCCAACGGTGTTTGGTATATAAGTTTATCAAAGTTTGGTGAGTATTGCATTTATGCCAACATCTTTCGAGTACCTTTAATTGTGGTCAGTGAATTTGGGTCAAACACAGTTGACCAATTAATTCAAAAATAAATTTATTAAATTTTATTTTTAAAATATCATAAATTCATGTTCAATAATTTTAATAAAAATCAAAAATTTTCTTTAATATGTGAAAACTTCAAGTTGACCGCTTGCCTAAACGGTTTACAACATCCGCCAGTAAATTGCCAAAAAAAAGAGTATAACAAAAAAATGTGTACCTTTTTTTTTTGTCTCATGCGAAATTTGTGTGTCAACAATTTGTTTTTATTATCGCACTGAATGAGGAAGAAGAAGAAGAAGTGCGTGCGTGCGTCGACGTCGTCGATGAGCAAATCACCGCCAGATACTTACGCATATCCCATAAATGCGAAACTGCGAAAATGCAAACACTTCTTCATGTTGGCGCGTTAAAAAGTGCCGTTAGAGCGGCGCATATAACGCGCACATGTTGCACGCTAGAGTGGTTCTTACATATTTTGTCGAAGTTTTGGATAAATAAAAATCACCAAGAAAAATATCTCGAAGATAAAAAAAGTGTTTTTAAATGTCATTAAAAATGATTTTTGGGCAGCGAAATAAAATGCGGGTGGCAATCCTAAAAATGGAAAATATATCTAACGGATGCTTTGAAGGATCGAATAAAAATAAAGTAGCTTTCTGTCAGGGATTTAAAGATATGTCATGTTAAAGTATTACTTTCCTCATATTATTATTATTTTTTTATAGCTTTATTTATCATTACAATTCAGGTTAAATTAACATTTTATCATGTTAAACTAACATTATATCATGTCAAATTAACACTATATCATGTTAAATTAACACTGTATCATGTACATAAATTTTCCCAAAAAAATCTTATTTTTTACATGTTGAAAATATTTTTGCAAAAATTCAGTTTGCAGTTTCCGGCATTTGAAAGGAATAGTCCGGAGTGCACTTCTTTAGCCCGGAGTCAGTGGAATAAACATTTTGTATTTGTTTTCAAGTTAGGACCATCCCACTGCTCAGCGTCTCTCGGCTAGGCAGGTTTACATCGTCACCGCCGTCGTCGTCAGAGTCGTCGTTTTCCGCGACGCAGATGCTTCCTGCTTGATAAATTCGAAATCAATTGAACGACAACGACGACAATGGACGACGACATTCAATTTATTATAAGCTGGGCGCGCGCAGAGAGTTCGCGGCAGCCCAAAATTGCGACCAGACACATTTAGACACTTTTGGCTTAAACGCTATCCGTCTGTCTGTCTGTGTGTCTGGCGGCGCGACGGCGTCTATTAGCAAACGACAACGTCGGTGTGCAGCACCTTTAAATGAAACTAAAGTGGTGCGACTGGAACCAGTGTAACCCAGAATATAAACATTTATTTGAAACGTTTTTGCGGCGACATGCCACCACCAAAACTCAATCGTCAACAACAGCTTTTCAACTTTTCCTGCGTCATCGTCGTCGTGGTCGTCGTAGTCTCCGCCGCCGCCAACTGCATAAATCAATATTTTCCAACCGAGACGACGACGACGACGAAGAAACTAACTTGCGCGCTCACATTGATAAGCGCAGGAAAAAGGCGACTTTAAGTGCGATTTATTTATTACGCACGCCAAGCGTGTGCGTGCGTCTACGCATGCGCAGCGTGAGCGCCTGCATACAAATTGCTTTTAAGTGAAATTTTCCAAACATTTTCACGCGGACTTGAAGTGCAAGTGAGGCGCTTGTACAAAAAATTCGCATATACTATAAAGCTGGCTGACTGACTTACAGACAGACAGACAGATGGGCGGACGGACGGATAGACAAACAGACAGCTTAATGCTGGCTCAAACTAGTCTAAATCCGTCATAAGAGACGCGCTCTTCAACTCTTTAGGTTAACAGTTCTCTAACGAAATAATACAAACCGACAGATTCGGCTGGTTAAGCAACTGGTTGAGTTAATGGGTTTTGCTTCTCTAAATGGCTGTTAAAATAGACCCAGAATTACAGGTCGTAATTACTACTGAAAATTAGAAATACTATCACTTAGTCAGTTGGAGCTGTGACAGGCTAAAGGACTTTGAAATTGATTTCTACTTTATCAAAAATGAAGCTCCTTCATTCGGATGCGTTAATGGATCTTAAGAGTTGATGGATATGCATCAAATATGTCAAATTTAATCTAGTCTAAGAAGCTTAAAAACTAGTCTAACGTTTATAGTACCAAAACTATTTTTCTAGTAAGCTGTTTAAAAACAAAAAAATTTTTGTTGAAGTTGAAGATTTTGTCAAAACTCTAAATATTAATTTAAGCTTTTAGGAGATTATCTTTTCCATTTCAGAGATACCAAAAATGTGCTTTCTGTAGCATATATGCGACACATTTTTATATTATCAGTTATCCGATTACTTAAATGTCGAATACTAAATTTGAACTGACTATCTGCACTGAAGCTGTTTCTAATAAAATTGGTCATAGTCGACTACTTATAATATAGACAGTCAACACATGCGAGTGGTCCGATAAGTACTCCGCCTACAAAAGAAAAACGAAACACTTGGATAAGTGGCTATTTATTTCTCAACGTAGCCGCCCTTTTAGCTCGAAACACTTGACCCAGCGTTGCTCCAACTTTTTTTACTCTCCTGAAAAATACGTTTTCTCGAGGTCTGCAAAGTAAGCCTCCATCAGGCAGTGAGGCTAAGCATATCGTAGCACCCTCTATCTGTATATATAAAAATGAATGTATCTTTCTACCTTTCTATCTTTCTTTGTATCTTTGTACCCTATGCGAGTCTAAACCATTCATCCGATTGTGATAAAATTTTGGGAAGTTGTTGTGCTCACGCCAACTTAGGTTTAGGGCAAAGAAAATTTTGCCACGCCCACCTATTACGCCCACAATTTGTAAAACTAAGTTAAAATATTCGATTATTTCGCTAATATTGCTCCTACAAATCTGAAATTTGGTATCTAAATTTGTATTGGCACTGTCGATAACTTCACCAAAAATGGGCGTGGTTGGATCAATTTAACACACACTTTCAAAAATAGGTGGATCATTTTTACGCCTACCACCAGAGCTCAGAAACTTGATGTGCTAAATAGAAAACATGTAACGGGATGCACCGGGAAGAATAACAGGATATACAAAATTGTCCACGCCCACTTATTACGCCCTCAATTTATTTAATTAAGTAAAAATATACGATGACATTGCTTATATTGCTCCTAAAAATTTGGGATTTTGTTTCTGAGTTTGTATGCCGATAATTTCACCGCCGTAACTCAGAATCGATACAACGGTGAGTACCGGGAAGTTCCGTTTACTAACGGGGAGTACCGGGAAGTTCTGGTAAAAAAAATTTAAGTGGCATTGCAACGCAAGCCGGGCATTCGCTAGTGTTCTATAAAAAGAAAATTTTTGGTATCTAAAATGTCGACTGTCCATTGAGCTTTGGTATAACTAGTGATGGGTTTACACCCGGGTACTTACCCAATGCTGGGTATATATCCATTAGTATCCAATTTCATATCCGAGTAAAATGATTATCGAATTAGCTACTTTCTGCTTTAATACGGATCCAGTCTCACCCAAAAAATCGTATACTCTATTTTGCTCTAAGATGCTCCTGAATGAAGTTATGGGCACTTAAAAGTTTTTTATGCATTTCAGTGAATTTCTTCTAAACCATTAAATGTCCTTAAGTTTTCTCAATTAGTCCCCGCTTTCGTACCGCCCCCCTCTTAAGTGCACATTCCGCTTAAGTATACTTTAAGCTGCTGGGTAACAAATTTTTTCTTTGTCCATATTTTTCATACAAGCAGCGACTACTTTATACTCACATTTTCGGTAAATATCCGAGTACTTGGTTATATATCCGGGTATTTACTTTAAATAACCATTTTGCCAATTCCGTACTTAGCCTTGTCCCATCGCTTGGCATAACTGTCGATAATGCTTTGACTAATTTGAAGCTTAAATCCGAATTTAAAATAAATGTGTTTGTTTTAGCCCTTCCTCCTTCTGTCTCATTCGTGTCCTGCACGAACCGCATTTAAAGCAGTGATAAACATTCTTTCTCCTCACTGGTCTGGGGGCATTTGAACACCGTCGATTATCATTTAATTTACTTGTTGCGAACCCATTATTATGAAAATCCATTAACTTGCAAAACTCTCCTGCTCGCTTATCATATTTTTCAAGTGTTGGTTTGGAATTGTTTTCTTTCGTTTTTGGAGCTCGATTCGATTCGTTAATTTGAGACGGCGCACAGTGGTTGATTGTTGGTAAATAAAAGTAAAATAATAAAAGTAATTGCTACTATGTATTATTAAAATGAGAAAAATGTTTTTTTTTAAATAAGATTTTTTTAAATAAGAAAAGTTTCGAATTATTTTAACGTTTTTAAAATTTTTGAATTTTTAAAATTTTAAAGGTTTTATGTAACATTTTTTTACTAGTGGATAAATCGATTACACTCTAAATGAAAATTACACTTAAGAACAATGGAAAACTTTCATCTTTGATCGCTGATAATGGAAGGGTAGCGCCTTGCCAAACAGCTGTGCGATCAGCTGTTTTTGCTTTGTTGCATTAAAATTAACATAGGAAATAATTTTTTTAGAACGAACTTTAGCTAAAATAATAACTTTTATAAAACTTTATAGCTCGAAAAAACAAAATTTGTTAAAATTTTATAAACGTTGAAAAATTGGTTTCAATATAAAAAAATGGGGAACATTTGAATTCAAATTCTAAAATTAAGTCACGATTTCGTTAAACAAACCGAACTATTATTTTTTTTGATAATCCGAGATAATATATTCTGCTATATAAAAAGTATTTACAAGCAATTTTCAATAAAAAAAATCCAAAATATTTATTTAACAATTTTAAAACGTGTACAATTTTTTGCCCGTTAAATCAACATTTGCAGCCACTGTACAATGTGGCGTGGCGCATGTGCAACCGTAACGACCGCTTATTCGACTCTGACATATTATTGCAGTATTAATGGCATCTCTGGTTTATTTGTGTGTAAACGTAAACATCGGGATTTATCATCATCATCGTCGCTTTAAACTCAAATCAAATTGTGGCCCCTTTACGGTCAAACCCGCAATTTCGACGATTCGCCGCTTTTTTATACAATTCGCCATGCGCACACGCACGTACCGAAGGATATATTCAGTTTGTTCTTCCATTTGTAACGCTCGCAAAGAGGCGTGGAGGGTATGACAATAAATACATACAAAGGATCTTCTTTCTGTATTCGTTCTGCCTCTCTTTCACCTCCGCTTGCTCCACAACGTAATGTGAGAAAAAAATTTTATTTTTGTTTAAAACATGTGCTTAATATTATATGAAATATTTTCTCTTATTTCACTTATAGATTAAAGGATGAAAATTTTTTAAAATTAATAATTCGCAAGAGAAATTACACAAATCTCCAAACTCACCCAACAGTATTTGCGATAGTACAGGCTGTCGATAAAACAGTTGTCGTAACTGATGTTGCGCCATCTAGTGGTTGCTTAAATAACACATTTATAATATTAATTTTTGTAAAAACCAACTATAATGCAATGACTTTCAAACTGTGCAACAATATTAAATTCCGACGCATTTCAAACTGCTCCTTGCAGCTGGCAATTTGAAGTACAGGAAAGTGAAAAAAATGAAGACTGGCAAAAGGGCGACTCTAAAATAAATTTTATTTATTTTGACTACCTTGCGACTCAAAACTTTTTTTTTATGACTCACCTTGCTTAATCGGGCGGCGAGCGTCCTTTCTAAAGTTTAAAAAAGTCGCTCGGTAACGGATATTTCGGTAATATCTTGCTGTAATTGCTATATACATATAATTCTATACTGTTATTCTATATATTTAATTTTTATTTTGTTAAGTTTTCTTCACAAAATATTGAACCGGGTGCCCGGTCAGTCAGTCTTAAGTTCTCTTTTTTGTCTTTGTTTTATAAACAAGATCGTGCCTAACTAATCTAGGCACAATCTGGAACATATAAATATAATTTTTATAGGAGTATAAGTCGCTCTTTACTATTACGTTATCGATGGCATGACCACCATACCGCGCATATGACTAACCAGCCTCTCCACGACTTCAGGTCGCACTGATTTTTTCGTATATTCGTTCGTTTTGATGTCGTACTCATCAACGCTGAGCGTCATATCGGAAGATTTGTTTGGCTTTGTGGGATTTCTCGAGGCGTTAACGGTTATTAAGCGATCGCCATAGAAGGCGCTGAAGTTATTGAACGGGCAACCGTCTTGGACACTAATCTGTAAGGCAATAAAATCGAGTTAGTCTAAATCGGAACTATCAACTAAACGCATAAGGTACTACTACCTCGGTCCAACAATCTATGCTGGGATCATAACGCTCTATAGAAGTGAAAGGCTTGGAATCATCGCCACCGACTGCGTAGAGCATTCCCTTGAAGGCGGCAATCTGAATGGAAAATTAAAAAAAAATTATATACACTTAAAAATCATTCTCTGGGTTGGACGATTTAGTCAGTTCGTCCTCATTACTTACCCCACAGCCGGCACGTGGTCTATTCAAATCCGCACACTTGTACCATTTATTGGCATTTGGATGATAGACTTCGGTGGTTTTTATCAAGCGGTATTGTTCAACGCCACCGACAATGTACAGCGCACCGTTCAACGCGGCGACTGACATATCATATTTGGCCGAGAGCATGGGCGCAACCAACTTCCAGTTTCCAGTTTCTTGGTCAAAACTTTAAGATTATATACAAGAAAAGCAATTATTTAAAGTTAGCCGATTAGAATGGGATTGAATAGTTTAATTACTTGGGAGATCAATTAAATTTATAACCGATTAAAATGAGATTAAATTATTCAAACAGTTGGACGATCAATTCAATTTATAGTCGATTAAAATGAGATTTAATCAAATAATTTCTTGGAATATCAATTAAATTTAAAACCGATTAAAATGAGATTAAATTATTCAAATATTTGAAAGATCAATTCAATCGATTAAAATGAGATGTAATAAATCAATTACTTGAGAGATCTTACAAAATAATAAAAGAGAAAAAGTAATCACCATAAATTTTCACTCACCGTTCGACCGTATCCAAGACTTCTTTGTTAATGCCGCCCACAACATAAAGCAAATCATCCAAAACGCCCGCGCTCAGTTTTGTGCGTGGCGATCGCATCGGCAGAACGCTCTTAAACCGTCGTTGGCGCACATCGAAACACTCAACGTTATCCAGCGCACCCATTTCTCCTTGTTTCCGGCCGCCAAGGAAAAACAATTGATTTTGATAGACGATCGTACAGAAGTCCTCGAGGGGCGTATCCATTTTGCCATAAAACGTCCAAATGTCCTTCACGGGGCAGTACAGTTCCATTGTTATGGGGTTCTAATGAAATGAAATCAAATAAATTCTTTTGTTTGGCAGGTCCACTTTCAAGCAATGAAATAATCATTTACGTTTCGCGATACTTCCGAGAAGAACACCAACAGACCCGTTTGCTCGTTCAGCGAAAGATCGGACGATGGCACAAACAGTTTATAGGTCTTCTGGTGCCACTTGATCGTGTCGATCAGTATCGGCATGCAGTCGTATTTAGCACAAAACGACGCAACGACCGTTGACAGGTATGCCTGGGCGACCATTCGCAGGCGGACCAAGCGCAAAAGTCGCTGACAATGCTGGGCACGACGGGGCGTATCATATTCGACCCAGGCGCGGACCGCTTCGAAGACGATCTCCTCGGCTTTAACGGGCAGTTCTTTGCGTGCTATCAGATTCTCCAGAATACCGACGGTGATGTACTTAATGAAGTAATCGGACTTTGACATCTGACAAGGAGGAAGAGGAAATGTTAAAATTTTTGTTTAATGTAGTTTATGTTTTTATTGTTGTTTGTGTTTGTGTTCGTCTTTCATACCTCCTCGAATTGTTCGCATAGAATCGCGTTAGCTGAACGCGCCAGCTCCTGTATACCCAAATCTTCGCCTAAAAAGGCAGATGCTATGCAAACGTGCGGATTATCCAGACGTTCCATGAGGAATTTAACGCAGTGTCTTTTAAAATCGTTGAACAGAAATCGGCTTGAGGCGCACAAAACGCTGCAGATATTAATCTTGGATATCGCTAATTTTCTGGTGTAACAGCAATGTACCAGTACGACCATATCCTGGCGATTGGTACATCCCAAAACAATTATTGGTTTCTTGTTCTGCTTTGTATACTCCTTGTTCGTTCTGAGCTTTTCGTCCAAATATTCACGAAAATATGAACTGAACTTGGCCAGTACCGAGCGATGTGCCTTAATCCTGCAAATATAAAAATTAAAAAATATTTTTGTTGTTGTTTGTTGTTTTGGCGACACTTACGCTTCGCCTTCATCGGTTTGCAGGACAATATCGGCAGGTTCGCCATTCTTGGCCAATAGTTTTCTTTCATTTTTGATTTCTTGTCGTAGAATTTTTTCTATTGCATGCGAATACGACATCTTGTAGATATATAATTTGTATTATCCTGTTTTTTTTTTTTGCGATAACTTTTCGAAAGTGGTCAAATAAAAATCGCCGAAATTATGTACACGCTTTGGTGGTGCTCTGCGAACTGATCGAGGCGCGGACACTCGGCTGGACATATAATCTATGTGGAACTAGGCAAGTAAATGACTTGGCAAACTACCCTTGCGTGTCGGTAGGATATTTAGAAAAACGAATAAGTGTAGCTATAAGATAAAATAATCCTTCACCAGGCACAACGTGCCGCTTGTAGTTGTCGAAAAGGTTTAGTATACCTACCAAAAATAAGTAAAAACAACTACGGTCGGTTCTACCGAATGTTACAAATGCAACACACATTGTTAAATATTACAATCAAATTAGGGTGGCTCATAATTTAAAAATGCGATTTCTTTTAAAGAAATAACTATTAAAAATTTGATAATCTTGAACCACTCTAATTAGATTACTCGACTTATTTTAGAATTTAAGATCGTTTGTACAACAAAATAATCATTTAAAGTTATGAGATCTTTATTTTAATAAACATTAAAAAATAGCAAGCATAGACCACCCTAATCGAATTTTAAAACAGATAACTTTTTTTTTTTGTTCAGAAAATCTACGAATAAGTCTCAACACAGCTGATGAGGCTTAAGGGCAGTTTTTGTACATATATATACATACATATGTATGTATTTCGCAAAATGAAAAAAAAAAAATTCCATAATTTCGAACAAGGCGACCTTGCATTGTAAATGCATTTGTTATGTACTTGACACGGTTGCCACTCGACCAAAATTTTTCCTACGAGAATTTAATAAAAAAATTTCCAAATGTTATCAAAAAACAAACAACAAAAAAAACAACAAACAATATGATTTTGATTTATTTAAAATTAAAAATAAATAATAAGTTTCACGAAAATTTTACAAAATTGTTACTTAAATTCAATCAGCTGTTCAGATATAGCATGGACTAAGACTAGTATTAAGCTTTCTGGGCAGCATAATACTATTTTATTTCTTTGGTTCAAGCTTAGCTCAAAAAAATGTCGACTCCTGCAAGCTTTCATATTTTTAATACAAAAAATGTGCATATAAAATTTTCGATATATACTTTCGATATATATCGATATATTGAAGAAGAAAATCAACTCGCAATTTTAGGAAGGTGAACCAAATTGGATTTTGATAAAAAAGTTTTATTGCCGGATACTATATTATGACAATTTAAATAGATTTTTTCTAAATTAAAAAATTGATGAAAAAGTTACCGAGCTACAAAAAAGTTAACAGTTTTGTTAGAAATCTACCAAGGGTGGCAACCGTGGCACTGGATACAGGCAATATTGTATATGCGTACATGCGAATTTTATAATATTTTTATTCTTCTTAATCTCGACTATGACTTGAAAACCTTGAAAATTTGCAAACCTGGACATTTTGTTTTTTAATAAATTTATTAAAATAATATTTACTTAAACACACAGAGAGAGAGAGAGAGAGAGCGAGAGAAAGGAGAGGTAGAGAGTATAGATAAAAATTTTCTTAGTGGATGACCAGGCTAAATTGGCTTGTCAGCTGCAGCCGATGGTTTTTATTTTGCGTCGGCGTTCGATAGAGATCATTCTAAGCCGGCGGCATTATGGCTGTTAGGTTTTGTCGGCGCTACTGCAACTAAGCCGATTCAGCTTTTTTTCTTGACTGGTGATAGTAAATAATTTTGAGGTCAGACTAAAAAGTCCGCGCAATCGCTAAAAGATGGCGCTCGTTTGAATTTAAATGAATTACGCTACGAATTGGACTCTCTTGGTCCCTCATTCTTCTAGAATGTTCTACAAAATTACCGAACCTAAGCAATTCGCATCCATCCAATTTCATCATGAAAAAAAAATTGTTTGGAAAAATATGGATGAAATCTTTTAGGAACTTTTCAGGATGCGCTTATAATATATAAAAGTTATTTTAAAAGATTGGTGTAGACCAGCATTTTTAAGTGAGATAACAAAATTTTTGGTTTTAAATATGGCGTGTAGTTTGTTGTCAAAAATCAAAAAAACAAACTTAAAAATACGACAGAAATCGTGGTGAGTTCGCTCAATTTGCGTTCTCATTTCTACATTCTTAATACTCAACTTTGTGAATAACTTTTGAAACGATTTTTGGCAATGTTAATTCTTAACGTTTTCCAAAGGAATCGATATATTTCAGTTTTCAAAATTTGGAGATGGAATTCTTAGCATGGGATCAGGTGGGGACTATTCTCAACTTAATTAAAACATTAGCAAATAAATTTTATCTAAATTTGAAATTGTCGGATTTTGATTTAAAGCTTCTCATTTCATAATTTCACTGATTTTGATGGATTATCAGAAATAGTCAGCAAATCCATCAAAGACCGTATTTCCGTGTCATCGCCTGCAAAAGACGATATCAACTATTGCAAATATTTATATGAGAAAACAAAAAGCAAATCCCCCCACTAAAGATTCGCTCAAGATTGTGTGCCATTGGACATTTATCTAACACGACAACACTAAAATAGTATAATCAGGATAATCATTCTTAGCCAAAAACGAAATAGTTTGAGAAACTTCAAAAAAAAATAAAGAAAAATTAAGATCCCATTCATCTTCCAAGCGAAAAGAACAAAAAACGTGAAGCAACAACCCAACCATGCCACAAATTGTTGTCAGCGTCAGTTGAGGCGCTGCGCGAGAGCAGGACGTTTGCGTCGACGCGTCAAATATCAAACATCACACAATGTGTTAGTGACTGACTGGCTGACTGGCTGGCCGACTGACTTGACTGACTGATTGATGGATGAATGAATGGCAATGCTGCTGCTGTTGCTGCCAACGATGACGACGATGACTTCGCTGTTGTTGCTGTTGCCTTTGCAATATTGCGTCTTTTTTTTTGCGTCGCACCGTACAAAAGCAATAACAACAACAGCAACTACAACAACAGCAACTAAAACTACAACAACAATAAAAAAGAACACTCAATGAAAAATAATCACCATCATCATTTATTTTCCGCAACACATCAATCTTTGTTGCTGTTACTTCTCGTGTGCGTTTTTCGTATGGAACAGCAACTGACAGCGACAGCAACAACAACAGCAGCAGCAACAGCAACAGCATTTTGCTGCGCGGATATGTTGGACGTACAGCGAACGTCGTTTGCGTCGTCGTCGTCGTAGTCGTCGTCTTCCCATCAACTCGCTGTCGACTTTTGACGTTTGCTGCAATTAACACACAAGTTAAGGATATCACAGCAGAAAAATCGCACACGCAAAAAAGGAGGAAGGGGTGGAGCGGAGCAGCAACATCAGCAGCAGAAGCAGCAGCAGGAGAAGTTGCTGAAAGTAAAAATTGTATGCGAACGGAAGAAAAAAATAGGTGGTCGGTCTTAGCGTTTATTAAAAATACACTTCAATGGAAGGTCCTCGTGATTTTAAGTTTTTATATAAGTTTTACTTTTTTTACTATTTCGGACATTGGAAACAAAAAATAACATTTCTTGGTATACATCACAGTGAGTGCCATCCGCTGGGTGCCGCGCATGCTGACTCCAATTGTTTCCCCAACCACCTTATTTGCCCGATTTGGCTCCTTCGGACTATTATCTGTTTCCAAACCTCAAACGATGGTACATCAATAAAAAATTCAGCTCGCACGAGGAGATGATCGACGGAGTATTTTGCAGACCTTCCGGAAAATTACTTTTCGGGCGGGATCAAAAAGTTGTAAAATCGCCGGAATAAGGATATCGACCTAAAATGGGACTACATTGAATGTAATTAAAAAAACAAAAATTGTTTCATTCCCAAGGTGGTTATTTTTTTATTCCACCTAGTATATAATTAAAATTTCAAAAATGCTTATTTCTCCGAAAGATTTGGAGATATCGCAACACATGGTATAAGGCCGTAAAGTCTCTTAGTAAACCTTTAATATGACACCTCATTCAACCATTACTCCGGTATAATTTGTTAACCCTCTCTAGCTACAAATTTAAATTTCTCACCCAAAGGAAATTTTGATCAAGGTTAAATTTAAGACTATCCTCCAGTGTCCTGGTCTTTAACCTATAAAAACTTTACTTTTAATTAAGAAAGAGCGACTTTTTCTTTTATCAGCAACTAAAAAAGTTTTCTCCATCTAGCTTCTTTCTATTTGACAACAAAAAATTGCCTCCAGCCCAATATGCACTCACACAATCTATGGTACATAGAAGAAGAAGAAAACAGAAAAAAAATTTATATATACACGATTTTTTCACTCGTTTGCCAAGTCATTCAAGTCATTAATTTTCGCGCGACCGACGGACCGACGGACGGACGGACGACCGACCGACCTCCCAAACGCATTTCACTGGTTTAGCTGCTGCTGCTGCTGTTCCTCCCGCTGCTGAGGTCGTTTGTTCTTTCCTAATTTCACTTCGACTTGGACTTCTTTGTGAACTTTTGGCCGTGCAATTCGTTGGTTCGATTTATATCCTTGCTCCTTATTGTTGTTGTTTTTGTTGTTGTTCGTGTTCGTAGCAGTCAGCGCGCGCGTTTGTGTTATTTTTCTTTTCTTGCCAGTCACTTGAGAAGCCATTAATCACTTTGTTTACTTTGCTTACTCGCGCCGGTCCGCTTCGGTCGTTCTATGCGTTTAGTTCGATTTTCAGCTCCTTGTTCGTGTTGCCTGTCCGTTCTCAAGCTGTAGTCAACATCATGTATCACGCACATTTGGCTAACAAATCCCTAAGTATCCTTGTCATTTATTTTGACAATTATCCTGAAAGCACTTTGCTGACAAATGACTTTGTATGCCGGAGAGGATGGCTCTAAAGAGTTTGGGTTGCTTGTTTTTTTCTCTCTCTCTCTCTTTTGGTAGTTGATTTCTTTGAATTTTTAGTCAAACATTTCCTTTGTAATTAAATAAATGCATGTAATTACAAGTATTTAATTTGGTAATCAATTATATTATGTTGCGAATATTGATTTAAAATTTTAAGAGCCATTCAAACTCAAATTCAATAAAATAGATTAAATAGATTAAAACAAATTTAAAAATCGATTCTATACTTATTGAGTTATGGACATGTTTGGATTGTAAATTTTTTCAAGAACATGTTCCTCGGTTCGTAACATATTACTAAGCTAAGAGGCAATATAGAGCAGAGAAGTTTAGCCAAGTGTTAAGCTTATGAAGCATGAAGCAAGCTCAATTATTTTTCCGCTCTCTCTAATTGACAAACCACCAACAAACTACAACAGAAAGAGAATAAGAAAAGCTATAGTTGAATTTTAGTCCACTCTACCGAAGGATGGTTCTGGAAAAAAAATTTTAATGGATGGAACTAAATCGGTTAAATCAGCTCTGGTTAAAATGCCAATAACCGACTTCCGTCCTTTCAACTAAAACTAAAAATTAAACATATCCTTTCTAATCAAATGAATGCATTAAATATAAAGTAGACAATTAAGTAATCAATTGAATAATGTCTCGAGTAATGATTGTAAATTGAAAGAGCCATTCAAACTCTAATTCAATATAATAAAATAATTAAAAGATCTACGCTGTACTAAGTTATGGACACTTTTGAACTATTAGCTTTTATTTAAAAAAATTATCCTTGGCTTATTGCATATTATTGAGATAAGAGGCAATATAGAGAAGAAAAGCTCAAATAAGTGTTATGTCTATAAATCTCAGCAACCTCAAAATGTATTTTTTAATCTCCTCGATTTGCTAAACAACCAACGACTACAACACAAACTGAAGAAGAAAAGCTACAGTTGAATTTAAGTCCACTCAAACGGAAGCCAAATTGGAAAAGCCATTCAAACTCTAATTCAATAGAATAAAATAATTTAAAGATCTAAGTTACGAAGTCATGAACACTTTTGGATTATCTGCTTTTCTTTAAGAAAATGAAAGTGATCGCAGGCTCATAACATATTATTGAGATAAGAGGCAATATAGAGCAGAGAAGCTGAGACAAGTATTATGGCTACAAATCTCAGCAAGCTCAATATTTTTCTTAATCTCCTCGAATTGCTAAACAAGCAACAATGTTGCAGTTGAAAGTCATATAGAGAAGGTAAAGTTGGTGTTTAGTCAACTCAACTTGAGGACGTTATTGGGTCCAAAATTTAAATAGATGAAACTAGATCCATTAAACTGGCCGGAAAGGACAAAAATCGGTTTGACTTTTGTCCTATCCAGCAACTTGACAGAATTTAAAAACTTTTTTTTTTGATAAACCAAAATTTAAGTTAAAGTTTTTCTCATAAGTCAAGTGAAACTTTTATTCCAAAAACTTTTGGCTTCAATATTAAATTTTAAAAGTAAAAAATGTTAAAAATGTCAAATTTCAGCATATAAAATCGAAATTCTTTAAGTTCCAAGCTGAGCTATCAAAAATAAGTTTTTTTTGTTGGTTAGCAAAATTGTATTAAGACATCGAGAACAAATTCAAGAAGCTCCTGCCTCTCATTTCTCCAACAACAAAAACAAACGTCAAGAAATCAATGAAATCAAAAGGCGCTTGTTTCCTTTCATCGTCATCGATTAGTTTGGGCAAATTTAGTGCTCGAATGGCACAAACGGATGCAAACAATAAAACACATTTTCCGGTTGCTTGTCACCAACGAATATATCCACCAAGCTGACAAGCTACACATACAACCGAACCGAACCGAACCGTACTGCACCACACCGCACCGCACCGTTATGCTTAGTTCAGTTCCGCCCAGCGGCACCAGGCCAAATATCCATTTGGTGCTAGTACAGACAGCTCCGCCCGGGTAACTCCTCAGCAATTGCCAACGTGGCACATTTCTAGTTGCTGCTGTTGTTGTTTCTGCTGTACAACTTGTTGTTGTAGTTGTTGTAGTTGTTGGCTAAAGTCATGTCGACAAAAGCTTTAGCTTTGCTTTTGACACTTTGGTAAAGGGCACCGCCTGCTGAGCGTTTCCAACGCAGCGAGTGACTTGGCACCATCATCGGCAGCAGGAGCAGCGGCAGCAGCACTCGGAGCACACCACTAACAGCGACAACACAGCGAAGCGTAAAGAAATTCAATGCTGGCAATGACTTGCAGCGCATTTCTCAACAACAACAGCAACAAAAACAACAAGAATAGTGCAGGGGCGTAATTAGGTATTAAAAATTGCTAATAAAAATATTTAAATATATATAAAAAAAAAAAATAGTCATACATAAGTATATATATAAAAATTTGGAATAGATTCTGACCAAATCATTTTATCCATTTCCAAAATCCTTTTTTAAATTATTTTATTTTGGAGATACTCCGACTTAGACTGACTTTGGTTTATTATTTTAGGTTAGATTTTAAAAAAAAGGAAGTACCTAATTTAAATTTATTTTTCAAATTCGTACGAGAACTTGTAATCCTAAAAAAAAAATATCGATTGTTTATTTTTAGGCCCCAAAGAGTTTCTCCTTAGCTACGGTCATGTAGCCACTTCAGCGGCACCACAAGGATGTGTTTACCGCACCACTTAAAGTCGGTGAGTGCGAGTAAACTTCAACATCAAAAATGTTGTTTACACGCACACATACATACATACATACATACACACATACACACACTGACTTAGTGGGGAGTGAATAGTGCCAGGCAGCTTCATCTTGGTGCAGCGTAGCATTATCCTGCGTCGCTTCCTGCAATTGCAGTTGACTTGTCTTTTTCGCCCAGAAGAAAAGCCATTCGGTTGCTTGCTGCATTGTGTCTGCATCAGTGCGTTGAGCGACTCAGTGGCAGGGCTGGTGGTGTTGTTGTTTTTTTTATCTGAATTATAATACTTTATAATTCAGATAAAAAAATATTTATTCGTTTTATATGAGTAAACTAAAATTTGTTAGCAATGAATAATTGTAGTATATTCTACTTGATTGTATAATCAATAAATTATTCAATTGATTAATAAAATTAATCATTAATTAATCATCAAAATAAATATTCAATCAATTAATAAAATGATTTATTAATTAAGTTAATATCAGCTAAACTTAATATGAATCATATATACAGCCAATTAAAATTAACCAATATTTAATCAATTATGTAGTCAAACAATCAATCAAATAATCAATCAACTAACTAATAATCAAAAAGGAATTTACTCAATCAATTATTGAATCAATATTTCAAAAAATTTAATCTAAAAATTTGTTAGCTATTAAGAATTATGATAAATTTTACTTCATCGTATACACATTAAATCATGTAATTGATTTTTTAAATTTAATCATTGATTAATCAGTAAATGAATCCAATCAATTAATAAAATGTTTTATTAAGCAATTTATTTTAAACTAAACTTACAATTAATCATATATACAATCAATTAAAATAAACCAATATATAATCAATAATATAATCAATTAACCAATTAATCAATCAAACAGTAAATTAATCAATCAGTTATTGAATTAATATTGAAAATTTTAATTTATAGTTGGTAATCATATATACAATCAATAATTAATCAATTTATCAATCAATCAATTAATCAATAAAAAAATTAATCAATAAAAAAATAAATAAGTTCTTCAATCAATCATTTACTATAAATTCAATGAATTATTTAATCAAAGTATTAATCAACCAAAACTGTTTTTCAATTATAAAAAAAGATTAAGCCAACTTATATTTGATCAATTTGTATTCAAATAAAGAATTAACAATTACAAATAAATAATCAAATAATAAATCAATTAATTAATTGAATTAAAGAAATACTTTATCAATCAATCAATGAAATAATCAGTCAGGTTTTAATTTATACAGCAAATAACTAATAAATCACTTGTGCTTAAAATTGAATGATTTTCTTTCGACTTCCCATCCCTAGTTCGCTGTGCAGTCGTGTTCATTTCTCAGTGCAGCAAAGGGAGGTTTACTTTTACCCGACAGTTCCATTTTTAATAAATTGTGCCAAAGTGCAGGGTGCAAAGTGCGTGTGCAACGATGTGTAGCGCTGCCACTGTAAGCTTGTGGCGCTGTCACTGCAGGCCAGCATTGAGTGGCGTTGTTGATTTTGTTGTTGATCGCTCAGCGGGATATCTTTTGAATTCGCCAACTTAAATAAAGTAAAAATATCGCATTTAAATTTTTAAGAACTACCGAGTATTGCCGGGCAGCACATTTTTGAAGTTGTTTAATATTTTTTATGAAACAAAAGAAGAACTCAGTAGGACTTTGAAATTAAAGTAACTACGACTGAAATAATTGACACTATAAATGTTCATCGTGGTTAAATAATAAGGTTAGGAAAGTACAAATGAGAATGCAAATTGAGCGAACTCACCTCGATTTCTGCCTTATTTTCTGTCTTATTTTGAAGTTTGATTTTTTTATTTTTGACAACAAACTACGTTGTTGTTGTTTTGAATTACTTAATAATTTTATGGCCAACCATGCCAACTACTAAAAAATTTCATTTTCAAAGAGAGAAACAATATCGAGGTGGAGAGCGACGTTTTTCTACTCACCACACCTGATATTTATTACACCATGATTTTCATGACTGAAGTTTAAAGCATCCAAAAAAGGTTTATTTAGATTTAATAAAAAAATTTACTCAGTAGCTAGACTTGTCATCAAGGACAGAGTGGAAACGCTTGAAAAGTTACCACAAAATAAATCAAAAACATGCGAAATCAACAAAGGACAAAAATTTTATTTTCCTCTTCTTCTGCCTGCAGTTGTTGTTATTGTTGTTGTTGATATTGTTATTCTTCTTACTGTTGTTGTTGTTGTTATTGTTGATATTGTTGATGTTGTTATTGTTTGTGCATTTGCGAACAAAAGTGCAATTTGCACCCATGAAATGTGACAAAAGCAAACAAAAATCTTTTAGAAGAAAAATGTTTTCAAAAGAGACGACGACGACGAAGAAGAAGAACACATGTGGGAGAAAAAAACAACAACATCAACAAAGTGGCAAAACCCGCAAACGCCTAAGAATACGCATACATACATACATACATACATACATACATACATACATGCATGCATACATACATGCATACATATATGTTGTATGTGGCCAAACGAGCACCCATACAAAGAGAAAAATTGTATAAATAGACATGCACTTTAGACTGGCTTTAAATAAAAAGTAAATTGTTTAAGTTTTAGTTGTGAATTTTTTTTTTTCAATTTACTATAAATAGAAGCAAAACAACAACAACAACAACAAACAAATTAATAAAAAAAATAAATTTACTTTTCTTTAAAAAATAAAAAACAATATATTTTTTAAACAATATTCATGCACTCAAAATAATTGAAGAAATCAAAAAATCCAAAATTTACGACTTAAGTAGAAATACAAAAACAACAACAGAAAAATTAATTAATATATATTTTATAAATTTTTGTTTCTTTAAAAAAAAAATAAATATTATATTATTTTTAAAACAATGTAAATGCATTAAAAAAAATCATTTGAGAACAAAAAATTTTAATTTATGATTTAAGAAGAAGCACAAAAACAACAACAACAAAAATAAAAAAATATATGTTTTTCTATCTTAAAAAAAAAACATATTTTTAAAACAATATTAATGCACTCAAAATAATTTTTAAAAAATTCTCAATTTATGACTTTAATAGAGGTACAAAAACAAAAACAACAACAATAACAAAATAACTTAATAATTTTAAAATTTAATTCTCTGTCCTTCAAAATAAATCAAATTATTTTTAAAACTCATAAAAATTTATGAAAACATGTTTAATTCTTAAGTAGTTGTACAAAAACAACAAAAAACCAAAACAAATTTAGATTTTCTTTCTTTGCCAAAAAAAAACGATTAATTTTATAATTAATTATGTTTAAAAAAATTTAAGACAAAAATCTTTTTTAATAAATAAAATAAAAAAACAAATATTAAATAAACTTTTTTTTTTTTCAAAACCAACCTAATGCACTCACACATATGCAGACGAGAAAAGTTACTGCAATTCATTCTCATGTCAGAGCCATGCTCACAGGAGCAAACGAGCGATAAAAGCGACAACAGCAACAAAATCAACAACACCAGCAACAACACCAGCAACAACAACAACAAAAGTGACAACAACAAGAGCAGCAACAACACAGCAACAAAAGAGCCGAAAAGAAAAGACCAAGTTGCAAAAGAATGCGTTACAGCAAGGATGACGGAGGCGACATCAGCAACAACAGCAACTGTTGTTGTTGCCGCTGGCGATGAAGGCGGCGGTGGCGACGCTGATGATGGTTGTGGTGGTGGTGTTGCAATAGCAATAACAACAACACCATTCAGCAACCGGCAACCGGAGCAACACAAACCAGTGAAACAAATGCGAACGTGACAGTTTTGGGTGGAGGATATATAAAGTTGTCACATAACTCAGCGTGATTAACGTTTCGCTGTCTGCGCTGAAAATATATTGCCGAGCGTGCGTCTAGCAATTTTCTATTATTTTCGTAAACAAAAATTTGTTAGCGTCAAATGAAAAGAAAAGTCACCGTGTTTTTCCGTTTTTCCCCGCTTCTCTTCTGTTATTTTTTCATTCTTCTTCTTTTTCGTTTGTTCGTTTAACATTTCTTACAGTTCCTGGCTTGATGGTTAAGATAAAGGGAAGATAAAGGGAAGATCAGCGTTGTCATGGGTTAAAAAAAAAATACGTTATCCGTCCAAAACTATTTAATAGGTTTCTGGACTTAAGGTTTTGGGTTGGTCATAGGCACATGTTCCAGGTCCAATATAATTCCTAACAACTTCATTTGACAGATAATACACTAATTTGACAGCTATAAAGTAGGCACTAAAGTGAAGTAAGGTGGATCAAATTATATCGGTCACAAAATAATATATTTGAAGTATATTTTATTTGCATCAAATAATGTTTTTCGTTTAAGACAAACAATATCTTATTGCTATAAGTATTTTGTACTCTCAACAAATATAGTAAATAAATGCATTAAATGAATTGTTGTTTGTGTCAAAATTACATATTAAAAAAAAAATTTAGTTGTGTCAAACATTAATATATTCCAAACACATTTATTTACTTGTCTAAGTACATTTTGTTTGGGAGAAAAATCTTGAATAAACTAACGTCAAACACATTATTTTAATAAAAACATGTTTGTGTGAGAGAATATTTTGTTTGAAAAGCATATATTTATTTGAATTAAACAAAAACATTGTTTGTGTGTAATATTTTTGTAAAGCTAATAAATTTTTGTTTGGGTAAATTGTATACATTTAGCTAAAAAATATATGTTTATACTAAATACAAACCATACTATAACTAAATACAATATTGTTCGAGTGTAATATATGAATTATATGTGCTAAAAAGACATTTACTTGTTACAAATATACTTATATATTCTTATCCCAAACATACTTTTGTTTGATCGAAATGAAATATTAGTTTAAGTAAATTATATATGATTATGTGAAAGTTTATTTGCCCGAAATACATACATATGTGTGCTAAACAATCATTTACTTGTGACTAATATAAATATACTTGTATTAAATTTAGATTTGATTGTTCAAAATAAAATATTAGTTAAAGTTATATTATATTTTGAACATATTTGGCCGAAATATTAATTTTACTTTATCCAAATACAATATGGTTAGAGTGATTTATATGAATTAAAGCATTTTTTTGTGATAAATAATAAAATTGTCTCAAATATTCTTTTATTTGAGTGCAATTGAAAAATCATTTACTTGTGACAAATGGAAACAATTTTCTAAAATATAGATTTGTTTGATTCTAATAAAATATTAGTTGAAGTTAATTAGATATATGTAGTTAATATGAAAGTTTATTTGGCAGAAAACAAAATTTTACTATATCCAAATAAAATATGGTTCAGTATATATCAATTATTTGTGCTAACGCAACATTTCTTTCTGACAAACAAATATATTTGTCTCAAAACTACTTTTGTTATATGTACAAAAAAAATATATTAGTCACAAATACCAAAATTTACTAGACTGTAATACAATATAATTTTTGCGCAGTTTTATTTGGGACAAATAAAATTTTTTCCTTCATGCGGGAATTTCAATTTGACTCTGGTAGATTTAAAATATAGGCTGGTTTATTTTATATTTTACAACTGATTCATTTTAGAAACATTTTTTTTTGATATAATTGGTTCAAATAAACTTTTAAGCATGAATAACTGGAAAAGAATATTTGTTTGATAGTCTAGAAATAGGACAAGTTCAACCGAAGAAGAACTTATTAAACAAACTTTACTAAAGAGTAAAATCTGATATTCCGTTTTGTTTAACTCATTAACAAATACTTAAACAATGTCAATTAGTTAATGGCGGCTAACCATTTTTTGTCCTAACCATATAAAATCATGAATCATCTCAAGAAACAATTAAAAAATTATAAAGTAAAAAATAAATGATCAGTTTCGCTAACTATAAACTATAATCAATGCGATAACGTTGAATAAGTTCGACTGGCATGTGCAGGCTTTATTATTATAAATCAATTAATTTTAATTAGTATGTGACTTTAGACCAACAAAAAAAAAAAACAATTAAACATATTCCATCTAAATTATAAAATTCAACAAAACTTTCTTATTAGCCCATTCGAAAATTCCATTGCAGGCAGATAGGCAGGCGGGCAGGCGGGCAGGCGGGCAGGCAGGCAAGACATCTAATAACCCCAACCCAGTGGATGCCAACACGTTTATCAATGATGTATGCATTCGCTTACAGCCTTAATTAAAATGTATTCTCGATGATGAAACGATTGAAATTATTTCGTTTTTTTTTCTTCTTCTTTTTTCTTTTTCTTCTTCTTTTTCTGTTTTTTGATGGTAATTTTTCAAAAAAATGTCGGCGGCATAACAGAGAAAAAGGCGCGCAAGACAAAGCGCATAATTAATTACCTGTGGGCAAACAAAACTAATGATCAACATACAAAAACAAAACAACAACAGAAACTACGAGTTGCAATTTTCTTTTGATGTATACAACAACAACAACGACGACTACAACAACTTGTACAAAATACATTTTGACTGATTAATGATGAGCCATCATGACGCTTACTTGGACCGGCATGATACAGTATAATCGTAAAACGTCCATATTTCATAGTAAAGCATAATACAACAACAACAATAAAAAAACTACAGTAAGTACAATTAGGGCAATTCCATGGCTACTAAATAGGCATAAATGAAATTTTTAAACAAAGTTTTGTATTTGATAAGGAACTCAGACTTAGTCTGATTTCAGTATTATGTCTATATATGTACCTAATTGTCATTTTTGTGGGCGTAAAATATGGGCGTAAAAATTGTTGATATACTTAGCTTATGCACACAATACAAAAATCATGTCAAATTAACATGAACATGTTACAAATAACATTTTTAGTGTTTTTAAATTTTTTGAGGATGTCAGACGCCGATTTTGAAATTTTCTGTTAGTGTTGATAAATTGAAAATGTTAGGTTAATATGATCTAAATGTTAATTTAACACCTTTTGTCGTGTTGATTTTGCGAAACCTTGGATATGTTGTCTTGAAAAGTGTTAATTGAAGAATATATCAAGGAAAATTAATATTTTCCTTTTGCTCTTTTTTCAAAAGTCTGAATTTAACATTAAAATGCATGTTAAATTAATGCTACATCATATCAAATTAACATTACAAAATCATGTAATTTTACGTTGTCTTTAAATGTATTACTTTATCACTTTATCATATTATATTTAAATTTTCTTCATGTTAATTAATTTAAAATTGCTGAATTTAACATTATCATGCATGTTAAATTAGCAGTGCATCATGTTAAATTAACATTGAATGATGTTAAATTAATAATATCTCATGTTTAAATAACATTTTCCTTATGATCTTTTTTCAAATGACTGAATTTAACATTAAAATTCATGTTAAATTAATGCTTTATCAGGTTAAATTAACATTACAAAATCATGTTATTCTACATTACTTAAAAATTTGTTAATTTAACAATATATCATGTTAAATTAACACTTTCTTAATGCTTATTAATTTAAAATAACTGAATTTGACATTACCATGCATGTTAACTTAGCAGTTCATCGTTTTATATTAACATTGCATCATGTTAAATTTACACTTTATTATGTTAAATTAACATTACATGATGTTAAATTATCACTTTCTCCATGCTTATTAATTTAAAATAGCTTAATTTAACATTTCCATGCATGTTATTTTATTAATCATGTTAAAAATAACATTGAATGTTGTTAAATCAACACTGCATCATGTTAAATTAACATTACTTGATGTTAAATTATTCTTTTTACATAGATTCATTAAGTCAATGATTTTGCAAACATGGTAAGTCGACAAATAGAAACGAAAATTTTTTTTATAAGTACTTTTAAAAGTTAAATGTATTTTTTGCCATAAATATTTCTCCGGCAATGCCCACATCGAAATTTCGAAACGAAAAGAAAAGAGAGACGAAACGAAATCATTCAAAATATTTAACATGATAAATCTGGACGATAATAAGTATCTGTTACTTGCAGAAAGCAGTACGCGCGGCGTTTTAATTCTTTCAATGCTTTTTTGCTGCATGATAATAATGTTGTTGTATTTTTGTGTGTGTGTTGTTGTTGTTGTTTATGATGAAATTACTGCGCGACTGTGCGGCAACATTATAAATTAATATAAATGATACTTAATTTTATGATTAATGTTATTGATGAGTTTGTTCGACTCGGACTCGCTGCTGCCTTTGCCTTTGCCTTTACTTAATTTGCGTTTTAGCGTTTGCGCGTGTTTAATGAGTTCTTGTTCTCGGTTTGGTTCGGTTTGGTTTGGATCAGGCGGCTTAAGACAAACGCAACGCTCCGGCCCCTGCCCTGGAAGAGTGTGTAGAAATAAAAAATAAATTTCACGAAATTTATCAATAATAAATCAGTTTTAATATATCTCGCTCGCTTGCTCGCTGGCTGGCTAGCTGGGCTGGCTGGCTGGCTGACTGCGTCTGCGGCACAGAAAATAAATAAATAAATAATAATGATTACATTTCATTATTGCACGTTGAAACGTGAAATTGATGAGTCCAACTGACGCCATTGACGCCTGCCTGCCTTCGACTCGACTCGACTCGTTTCGATTCGGGCTCGCTTTTGGCTTAAATGACTCTGACAAATGATGGCCAACATTCGAAATGATTGAAGCGCGTGCAATTAATTTTCGAATACTCTCGCAATGACTTGGGCATGGTGTGTGGAGTTTTTTGCTTTTCTGTGTATGATTACAAATTTTCTTCTTAGCGCAAAGACACTCCAATCAATTTTCTGGCCTCAAAGGCAATTCGTCTAGAAGTGTTGCTTTGCTATATGTGAGTCTGTGTGTGTGTGTCTGTGTGCGTGTGTGTGTGCGTTTTTGTTGGTATTTGTTAATTTCTTTGGCAATGTTGGCTTATGCCGATTAATCATACTGCATGATATAAGTCTAGGCTAATGATTAGGAAAATTAATTAATTTGTTTATGGATTTGTAACCAAAAAGTGAAGAAATAATTTGAAATAATTTGAAATAATTTCAAATTAAGTTACCAATTAAGTAATCACAAACTTAATTATTAAGTTAGCAGTTAAATAATTATCAAACTAAACCGAACATGGATTAATTTAATAAAGAACATTTAGAAATCTTAAATCTAAATTTCTATTCAATTAGTTCCTAAACCTTGTAAATGTATTCATTAAAAGTGAGACCACTCAGAAGTCGTTTTACCCGTTTATACCGAGCGATCATCGACGAAACATCGCTACCGAAAGAAATGTCCGCATAGACATAATTCGGGAGCAGACGTTCGAAACCTCACGCTACAGATAAAACGATGTACCTCCTCATCGCGGGTCTGAAAAAATTCATTTTGCAATGAAAGTAAATGAAGACTGACTACAGAAATGATCCTGTGAAGTATAGTCTTAAATTTTTCACCGCCACACATCGAGTATTTCACTAGATACGCAGACAAAGCAACTGAGAATTATACGAGTTGGAAATATAAAAAAATCTCAAGCAAAACGATCGTTTGTAGAATTACAAAAAAAAAAATACGATGACTTTGTCACAGATAAATGCGATTCATCGGATTATTTGGCTACCTGTGTCATATACCAAAGTAACCTAAGGTAAAAAAATTCTCAGTGGCAGAGTTGCCAGCGCTTGGTTTTTGTTTAAACATAGTTACCTAGATTTTAATAAATTTATAAATTGTGTAGAGATATAAAAATAAAATCACGTTTAAGCTACAAAATCGATTAAAATCATTTCGACCATGTTAAGAGAAACTTTTGGAAAATTTCTCTTGATGCGCATTTGAAGTTTTTGGCAACAAAGAAGTCATTGCTTAAGTGTCAGTCATCTTCAACTAACCCACTCCGGAAAAGTTTGACTCTAGCATTATTAAATTAAATATATATTTGTACAAGTATTTGCTCATTGAAATCTCGGATGCTTTTGACCCAATAAAATCAAATTATAAACTCGCTTAACTGAAGTATTAAAGCCTTTACAGTACGCCTTTATAGCTCAATTCAATGGGTACTTCTATATAAATATGTATAAATCAGCGCTAAAACATTTAGCACAAACCAAACCAAACCAATCCTAACCAAAACAACGTACCAAACGAATGCATCTCGGAGCAAAGTGCATATCAATGAATGGAAAATAATAAAATCTTCCACACCGCCCAAAAGAGTCAAGAGTCATTACCACACTTTCGTCCTTAAGCGCAATCACCAGCAGAACTACTCCTTCGGTTAAAATGGAAAAGTATAAAACGGACAGATAGACAGATGGACGGACGAACGGATGAACAAAAAGGAAAGAACGAGCGTATTTGGAGAAAACTACTACAAACGACTAGGACTAAGCTCAAGAGCATTTTGTACAATTCACAATTTAACAAACTAATAAATATTGCTTACCTTCCGGCCAAAAAGGATGGCAAAAGGATATTACCGGATGCGCTAGCATACCGAACTTGTAGTGCATAGTATGGCATGCGAGGAGGAGTCAGCGCCATGTTAGAGCAGCGGCAAGCAGTAGCAGAAGCTTTTGAATACCA
The DNA here is from genome assembly GCA_949127995.1 of Suillia variegata. Classification (NCBI taxonomy): domain Eukaryota; kingdom Metazoa; phylum Arthropoda; class Insecta; order Diptera; family Heleomyzidae; genus Suillia; species Suillia variegata. The sequence goes on from OX421844.1 coordinate 41,980,900, forward strand.
ACCAACAGACTCTTCTATCGTTCGGGCCAAGCCGCAATCTGACGTTGCACAGTAAAATAAAATCGAATAAAGTTAAGTAAATTGTAAATTGAAAAATGTAAAACTTGAATTGTTCTTCGAAGGAATTTTTACTTAAAATGGTTTTAATTTTTTCCAGCTAAAACAAAACGTTTTTAAAAGTTATTTTATTAAATCAGTTCAATACATTAAATACATTTTTTTGAAATCTTTATAAAAAATTTAAAACCAAAACCAAAGCAATGGCAACCCCGCCACTGAGCAGTTTTTTACACTAGGTTACTTTGGTGTATGCCACAGGTAGTCAAATAATCCGATGGATCGCATTTATCTGTAACTAAACACGTGATTTTTTTTTTTAATTTTGTTAACAAACGTTTTGATTTTAATTTTATATATCCAACTCGTATAATTCTCAGTTGCTTTGTCTGCCCATCTACTGAAATACTCGATGTGCGGCGGTGAAAAATTTAAGACTATACTTCACAGGATCATTTCTGTAGTCAGTCTTCATTTACTTTCATTGCAAAATGAATTTTTTCAGACCCGCGATGAGGAGGTACATCGTTTTATCTGTAGCGTGAGGTTTCGAACGTCTGCTCCCGAATTGTGTCTATGCGGACATTTCTTTCGGTAGCGATGTTTCGTCGATGATCGCTCGGTATAAACGGGTAAAACGACTTCTGAGTGGTCTCACTTTTAATGAATACATTTACAAGGTATAGGAACTAGTTTTATGGAAATTTGGAATTTAGATTCCTTTAATTGGTCTAATTTTCATCCGTATCGATTCTTGTTAATGGATGCTTTAGAATTGTAGGTGGGTTGGTATTGAAATTAGAGAACTTTGTCCACTTGAACCACATTATACTATAATATATCCTTAGAAGAGTTGGATTAAGCGAGTAGAGAAAAAGAAAGACAAATTGTGTTGCTTCACTAAACCCTCAACTCTTTTGCTTGGGTTTTACTTTTAAATCCAATTTTTTTTTATTTGTTCATAAAGAGGTTCCAGACTGAACTTTAAACTTGGGCCCAAAAAACCAAGCTCTATGAAAATGTATATCTAGAGTTATTTTAAGCACAAGCCCTCAACTCGATGCTTTCATTTGAAGTAATTTTTCCGGAGTTCCTCATTTTTAAGCATATTTTAAGGATCATATCTGGAGTCCCTAAGAAGTATTCCTATATGGATCCAAAGATAATTCAGGTAAACCAGAAGAAAACTAATTTTTATTAATAAATTTATTAGTCAACTTTGGCAAATAAACTAAACCACAGAGGAAGAGGTTCAAATGTTATTGAGACTTCATTTTGTAAATGTAAGTACTGTGCTTCATGTTCATGTTGTTGTTGTTGTTTTAGTCTCAATCCTTTTTGCCATTTTATTTCTCAACAGCAACTCAATTTATGTGTTCGCTTCGCTCGAAGCAGCAGCAGCAGCAACAGCAACAACAACAACAACAACAACAACAACAACAACAGAGTAAAGCAATGAAAATAGAGAGATTTCTTTTGCAGGCAAAATAAATCAAAGGTTCTACTAACTTTTGTTTGGGGTATATGTAGGTTTGCCAGGATAACACTTTGGCAGGAAATAGAACGATTCTTTTTTCTTTTTTTTTTTCTTTTGCCTGACTGTTTTTTTTTTTTTGTAGTTTAGCTTGCAGAAGTGTAAAACGAGAAAACCCGAACAGGATCAAGGGTTGATAACATGATAGCTTTATAGTTGTTGTTGTTGTTGCTATTGCTGTTGTTGGAGTTAAAAGTGGAGCGCAAGTGGCTGTAAGCCGAAGGCAGGGGGAAGATATGTTTTTCACTTGCATAGCGCCACTACTTACATTCACTGTCATTGCTGCTGCTGGTGCTGCTACTCCTGCCATCTGTCGGATGTACTCTGACATAAATTGCTTCAACTGACAACAACAACAACAAATACAATAACAACAAGAGTTGAAGTGGCAGCAGCAGAGTGGCAGCAATGGTTGCACCAACATCAGCAGCAGCAGCAACATGCCATATTGCCATGGCGTAGAGTAGCTCGAGCTTGAGCTTGAGCTTGGGCGCTACCAAGGGACAATGCAAAGCTATCTTCTTGCCTGCTGCTTGACTGCCCGCCCGCCTGCCTGCCTGCCCGCCTGCCTGCCTCTGTGGCTGTCTGAAGGAAAAATTAATATTAAAATGGAAGAGCATGCCAGGGCAAAGGACATTTCCAATTTATTTGCGCTCAGAGGCACTCTGTCTCTTTGGCGTATACATATACCAATACAAAAATGTTAGTTAAAGCGGGATATATATATTTTTTTTAATTTATATAATGTGAAATTTAATATTCATTGCAATTGCTTTTGTTAATAGAATTAAATAATATTTTAGTCATAAGTTAATTGACCAATCCTTAATCGGTTCTCTACATTAAATCTCTTCAAGGTTCTCAGGCTGCTGGAATGAGAGGGACTATCACTAATATACGTTTTCCTGATACTTGTCATGTCGATAGCTTTTACTGACAATGAGCTGGAAATCTTTTAATAAATTTCTGCTGATGTGGTCAAAGTGGGTGTGACCAGAATCAACATTTCTTTAAATATTACTTCTGGTCACGACGAATTCGATTACACTTATTCAAATATATAAATGGATTCTTTCTCGATACCTGTAAAACAATTGACATTGGCAGACCTGCAAAACTCCTTTGGGCATTGTTCCATCTGCAATTGACCCTTCTAAGGGGTGTCTGACCGAAATGGTATAAATCAACTTAGACGAATTTTTATAAAATATTTTACGAAATCCGTCAACTATTTCCTTGGCTTGAGTGTACGCACTCATACATATACATAACGTATTTGCGTGTGCGTTCAGTGTCGTTGTCCGTGTGTTTGTGTATTAGTGTTGGTGTGCTTGTTTGTTTGTATGTTAGTTTGTCTGTCTGTTTGTTGGTGTGTATGCATCAGTATGCGCCTCTGTGTTAGCTGCCATGCTTGTGCACAGCATTTTGACAGCAAAATGTTCTTTCTGGCTGCGTTAGCGTGAAAAGCGTTGAAAGGTGTGAAAATGAAAATTTAGTACTAGCGCCCAAGATTTATGCTTTGCAATTTTTCTCCTTTTCTCCAGTTTGTGCCAAAAGAAAACAAAAAACCGAATGACAGGTTGGTGCTCTTCTTCTCTTTTTTATCCGTCACTCTACTTTTCTACTTTTTCTTTATAATGTTGCTGGCTGTTGTTGTTGTTGCTGTTGCTGTTGTTGCTATTTTTGTTGTCTTCAGCAGCATCAGCGTTCTGCAACGCAGACTCACAATTAGTTTTAGTGAATGGCGCACTACGCAAAAGTAAAATGGAATTTGTTTTTATTGCCTGTCATTTTTCTTATGAGGTCCTTTTTGCTGTCTCTCTGTCCGTCCGTCTGTCTGTCTATCTAACTCGGTCTCAGTGCATTGTTAAATTGATTTATGTGATGCAATAAAGAAATCATTTGTTTCTTTAGATTATAGCAACGAACGCTCGGGATTGCTTACAAATTGACAAAAAGTCAAACTTCGGTGTCAAATACACGTCAAATTGGATTTATTTCGAATGACGTGTCAAGTTCCAATTTATTGTGACGTATTGAACAAATACAATTTTTGGTATCTTATAGATACAATTGCAAATTTTCCGAAAAAGTTGGTATATACAACATTAAATCGATATTAAAAAAATGGTCCAGAAATTAGTAACTCCTATTAAAGAGTATTTTGATTGACTATGAGGAGACCATTCGTCCTGAATAATTCGGAACATTTCTGTGCATCAGGGACAATAAAATCCTAAATATTTCTTGGATATGTAATACGTATTAAAATAAATCTTCTAGTCCTTATACGAAAGCCAAAAGTTGGCATCTCGTTTGTTGTTTTGACATCCGAGGCTATTTTCCGTTTCTTTGGTGGCAAGTTCTTTCGACTAGGGTACCAACTTTGCACAACTCCTTATACGTCAGTAAGAGATGTACTGGCTATACTGTGAACTAATAACAGGACACTTTAAACTCAATTACCAACCGAAAAAAAATTGGTGTGTTAGTAAATGATTCATGCCGAAACGGCTGAACATATTCTTTGCACTTGTCCAGCGGTGGCAAGACACAAATTTAACTTTTTGTGCAATGGGATTCTAGTTCCAAATGGCATAGTAAAAATTAAGCCCACAACAATTACAAGATTTATAAATAGTCTAGAATTGTGTTTGTAGGGCAACGAGGCTGCACAATAGATCTTTCAGGTCACAGTGATTCTATACCCTTTATTATAATAATATTATGTACTAGGATATATTTAGGATATCCAGTTGAGCCCATTGGAAAACACATTTAGCTGCTTGCTTCAAGTCCGACTACCGCTTTCAGCCACATCCAACCTGATGAACAGACGCTGAGTTGGTTTCCATCTCTCGTTTGACTCTTGCTCCATATACCACATCCAGGTTGGCTATTCGATCACTCGGAGGAGAGCTCGAGTTTAACAGTAATTACATGCAACTGAGCGTCGGAATTAGGTAGCAGCGCCTGCGTGATTCTTGCACTCAAAACAAAAAAAAATGTCACCAAAATTCAATGTAAAGAATATTAGAATTAATGTTAATTTTCAGCTACCGGGCAAATTGTCAGTAACACTTTTTTCAATTTTATAATTTTATATAAAATGACCGTCAATTTAATATTTTTAATGTTCGATTTATAATTATCCTTTCGAATTGATATTTTTTTTTATAAATTTGTAATACGACAGGAAAATCGTAAAATTTACATTTTTCGTTTACAAATTACATGTTTCTAATCCACGTAATATGATTCTTATTAAGATGATATAATCTGATATGCTTCCGGTAATCGATTAAATTGCAATTTTTTTTAGTATGTGGCTAACAGCCTTATCGACAATCGAAACGAAACTTTTCGTTTTGAATGAAACTCTTTCACTTTCGTTTTAAATTGCTATTTTATAGTTTTCGAAATCTCTTTCGTGTGGAATTTTTTCTAGTCACGTATGTACGTTGCCCATAGATATTTCTCGAATAAGCTTTTTAGTTTTCTAAAGAAAACAACAAAATATTTTGCGGTTTTAAATGGTGGCATTTTTGTTTTTGAATGTTGTTTTTGTTTTTGTTTCAAAATATTATAAATATAGTAAACAAAATCTTTTTAAACGAGAGTTTTCAGCGATTGACTGAAAATAGAGAAGATGAAAACCGAATGCAGATAAATTTAAGAAGAAGAACACTTGGGGAAAGTGGGAATATTTGGACAATACCTGATCAGGAGTAAGTTTTTCTTATATGCTTCCGATTGTTCACTATACAATTGAAGGTAATGAATACAATTGTATGGCTTTATTTGGGAAAATATTTTTGTATATCTTGAAATCCAACTTCCTATCGTTGCTTACGAAAAATTAAAAAAAATCAGATTTTTAAGTAATTTTCGAATGAATACATACATATACATTCAAAACCATTCTCGATGACTAAACGAAAGCAAAAATGTATGTGACTGAAACGAAATTTCGTTTCATCAATTTTCGTTTTGCCTTATTCCTCGTTTCGAACAAAAAAGCTTTTTCCTCTTTCAAAAATTCATTTGAGAGGGGTTTCGTTTGTTTTCATTATTTCATAATAGCAATTTTCGTTTCACTCACATTTCAAGACGAAACGAAGCCAAACGAAAGTCTCATAATAAGGCTGGTAAACTTTAAAGGTATTAATAAGCAGAATTTTTTGTTAAATCATTTATTATAATTGCTGATCAATAATTTTGTATTGGCCATACTCCGGAGAGCACCGTAGTTCTACATATATACATTGCACGATTTATTTTTCGGTGTAGTCTTTTCGGAGAGTTTTGGAAATATATATGTGTATATGTGCATATTTATATATACGTGTATATATATGTAAACAAACTGTCTGTGAAACCCACTTAAATACCAACTTAAATACTCCACGCACAATCGTGTCCAACAGTAGTTTATAACTCAACGTAACGCAACGAAACGAACGGAATTTCATCAGCATCTCGACATTAGCCGCCGTCGTCTCTCACTGGAAGCGGTACGGTACGGTGCGGTGCGGCAAACCTTGATTGATTATGACCATTTTCGTCAACTCATCGATCAATTTAACATCAACATGATCTTTGTAGAATGCTGGCTTTTTTTCTTCTTCTCTTCGTTTTTATTCTTTTTTTTCTTTTCTTTTTGTTGTTGTTGTTGTTATTGTGTGTGTTATTGTTTCGGTTGTACGAGTATTATTTCACTTTTGATTGACATGTTGTGGCATCCGGAAAACATATTCCACGTTTGCCGGCCCGTATACAGACGCCGCAGATCACTCACGAGCGTATCAAATTGAATTTATTTACGCCAAGTCATCATCACAAAGTGATCGGACTGTTGGTCGTTTGCGTCGAACGCGTCTGTCTGTCTGTCTGTCTGTCTGTCTGTCTGTCTGTCTGTCTGTCTGTAATCTGGCGTGTCCGTCTTGTAGTAGTAGTGGTAGTAGAGAACTAGGTCTGCCTTGTAGCAATTTGAGTAGTAAAGTCGGCTGCCAATTGCCAGCCAGCACGTTGTGCCCGGCTCACTGTCGGTCTATCTGTCTGTCTGAGAGTCTGTCTGTCTGTCTTGCCGGCTTCGGTGTTGGCTGGTTTATTGCTTCAGGCTTCTGGTCTTACGCAGTTTCGATCAATAGTTTGATATAATGACTTTCGTGATGACACATGTCAGAAAAAAACAAAACAGAAGAGAGAAGAGATTTTATTGAAATTTTAACCCAACTCTTCCTATGGTAGAACTGATGGCTCAAATATCTGTCGGATATTTTTTGTGAATTGTAGACTTTAATGACTTGAGCATTTAATAGAATTTGATTTTTCACAACGCTTACTAAATTAGGATATTCATTAAAATCTCAAGCAACTACTTACTAGAGTAGTTGCATTAGTCCGACCTTGTGTACCTAATCATTTCGAAATTTTGCAGCTGTCCAATTTTCCACTCTAGACATTTATAAATTTCTTGTTGGGCACTAAACTCGTAGCATTTGATTTCGAAAAAAAAAAACTGATTCCACACGCTGCTTTTGCGCCAAACACAACTGACACTTGCCGCAATACAACGTGGCGGCACCGCATGCAACACAAGCGAACTTGCGCCCGACAAAGTGTTCACTTCATGGATATACTTATTATTCATTGGTTTGGTTTAGGAGATGTGTACTAACCAATCATTACTTGTCAAGACCCATGGTGAGGTAGTAAAATTGAAAACAGCGTGTGCCTGTATAGGATTAGTCAAGTGTGGCACAAGAAAAGTGGAGAAAGAAAAAAAAAACCATTTGAGCGTGACTAAAGTCTTGGGAGTTTTGTGATGTTTGGAACAGAGTTTACGCTTGTGTATTTAGATTTGTTTTACTAGACGAATAGTGGAAACGGAAACCAGGGAAAATTTATATAGAGGAAAGGTTGATTTTTTTATATAGTTTTTTCCTTCGACATAATAGAGCTTATATTCAAGCTTTTAAGCAAATTAATACTCCTTAATAAAATAGAAAAATAATTTGAAGTTATTTTATTAAAAAATACTCCGTAGAGAAGAACCTCGATTGATGTCCTGTAAATACCGGGGAGCATTGAAATATTAAGAATTCTCCCGGGAGAAGGACTCCAAACAATGTCTTTTAGATATCAGTGGGAGCATTGGAAAATGAGATTTTAATCAGAATAAAACGCCTTCATACCGAAGAAATGTTGTTTGATATTATTTCATTGAAATACGTTCCGAAAAGAAATAGTAAAACTATGTCCTTTGGATACCAGAGAGCATTAAAATATCCAGAGAGAAAGACTCCAAACGATGTCCTTTCGGTACCAGGGAGCATTAAAATATATATCCAGAGAGAAAGACTCCAAACGATGTCCTTTCGATACCAGAGAGGCTTGAAATATAAGTCCAGAGAGAAAGACTCCAAACGATGTCCTTTCGGTACCAGGGAGCATTGAAATATATATCCAGAGAGAAAGACTCCAAACGATGTCCTTTTGGTACCAGGGAGCATTGAATATCCAGAGAGAAAGACTCCAAACGATGTCCTTTCGATACCAGAGAGCATTGAAATATATATCCAGAGAGAAAGACTCCAAACGAAGTCCTTTCGGTACCAGGGAGCATTGAAATAAATATATTTAGAATATATATCCGGAGTGCAAGACTTTAAATGATGTACCCCACATCCAAACAGTTTTAAGTTTCTGAGCGCTCCCTAACAATGTTTCTTAGCATTCCACGTACAATCTGCATACTAACTTTATTTCGTATTAACCTGGCCCTAAAGCTATTGCGAAGTAGAAAACAAGTCAAGCAATTTTGTGTTGGTATTTCAATTTCCAGACTTTCCATGAAGGAATTCTCAACGAAATTTCGTTTATTGTTTGTTTGCTTCGAGGAAGATTCAGCAAAAGCGAACAGAGTGCGCTGGGAATACTCATTCAAATTCTTAAAAATCAATTTCAACTCAAGCTAACTCAAAACTGACGAAGTGTGTGCATATACATACATACATACTCCTATGTACATACATATGTATGTATTATGCACGTCAGTCAACGCATTTTAAATTGACTACAAATCGTAGTTGGTTTAACTATTGCGTTTGTTGTGTGTGTGTGTGTTTGTGTGTGTGTTTGTGTGTATGTTTGTGTGTGTGTTTGTGTGTGTGTTTGTGTGTGTGAAGCTCGTAACTCGTTGGTCGCTCGACCTCAGCTGTCAGTCGAGTGTATCTGAATGCTGTACGAAGTTTGGTTTGATTTTCAGTTTGACCGCACATAACCGCATGATTTCCAACGTGTACTCCTATGTAGCAACAACAACAACAACAACAACAACAACAACAACAACAACAACAAGAGGAGCAAAGGTTCCATGGCGCATGTTAATCACATATCCTCATCAGAATTAACCGCATGATGTGATGTGGTCTATGCGTATGACTTACGCTGAAATGCAACCAACTGTGCCTGTCATGGTTCTGTTCTGTCAAAGTTTCTTGGTGCTGTTTGGTGTGGCAACTTAAGTTAGAGACTCAAGGAACAAGTATTTTAACATACTCGTATGTGAACTAATTTTATTGCCAGGAGAGAATATTCTATGTATGTAAATATGAAAAAGCTTAAGAATAATTGACAGGATTTTTATTAACAGATTAGACAGACAGAAATGACAGTCTCACAATTATAAATTGTTTTGATTTTACATTAGGAAGTGATCTTTAGTATGACCGTACTCCGGAGTACTCCTTTAATGGGTGTTCCAAATGGAAGCGCTCCGAAAAACGCGTTTAAAATATGCTCCGACTAGATATACAATTTATGTCAGCTCTTGAAATGTTATTGATTCGGCCAGACTCCAAGGAGTACTCCAAATAATGCTCTTATTACGAAGTAATCATTTAAAAATATCCTGAAAAGTTACGCTCCCAACAAACTACTTAGGTATCATTAGAATCTACTCCTACTATGAGGTATATCAGCATCACTCATCAAAGTTGTTTTTTTTTTCAATAAGAAATTTTTGACTTCTCAAAAGTAGATATATTCTTACTTGAAAGTTCTCTCTTAAAATATCCATCGAAAATCAGTTAAAACTGGAGTGAATAGGAAGCATACAAATGGAGTATTCTGGAGTGCTCCTTGTAGTGCTGAAATCTACTTAAGTATAAGAACACCAAAAGGAACTTTTCTTTAAAATAAAGTATACTGAAGTTATCGATTAATTTATGTTAGCCATTTTGTTAGGAACTAAGGTAATTCACAAGGCCACAAATTCAATTTCTTTGTTAGGAAATCAATTTCTTGGAGTACTCCGGAACACTGAAAGATACTTGACAGAAATCCAATTTAAATGCTTGGGTTGTAAATGTGATTTCGATATAGATTAATGGATACATATAACCTTTTGTAGATAATATATTTAAACCACTCTAATAGACAATGCAGTAATTAAATATTTCACCTTATACCCATGGTTGAATAATATGAGGTTAGGAAAGTAAAAACTCACCTCGATTTCTGCATTATTTGTCTGTCTTATTTTGAAGTTTAATTTAATATTTTTGATAAAAAAAAACAACTTTGTTTTGTTTATTTACTTGATAATTTTGTAGTCAACCATGGCAACACTGCACAAAAATTTTATTTTCAAAGAGAGAAACAATCGAGGTGGAGAGAGACCTTTTTCTATTTTGCTCACCTTATATTTATTTCACCATGGTTAAAGCCAGAGTACAAAGAAACTGAGAATAAAAATATTCACCTTTAATTAAATTACAACTTTTATGAAATTCCAGTAAAGTTGAAAATTTGTATAAAAACTACAGGCAATCTTAGTTCAAATATGCGTCCATCCTGAATTTATTTTTAAAATTGAGTCATTTTATTTGAGAGTTGTTTCGAGCTTATTTCAAAAATGACAAATCGAATGTTAAAAAAATCAAGTTGTTTTATAAAGTTTCCAACTCGAATTAAAAATGCATATTTAATATAAATACATTCCAGCCATAAATTTAAGTTGAATAATTGATTTAAAAATTGTTTCAAATCTTAACAATCGTTTAACATTGAAGCAAAATTTAATCAATGTTTATTCATTTCAATTTTAAAGTAAAATTATTCATATAAAAATTGCTTATTAAATTTAAAGTGTCTTGATTTTACATCAAAGTTGTTCAGCTTTAAAGTAAAAATTGATTTTCCAAAAGCAACACAACCTAGAATTAATTTCGCTCGTACTTGATTTTTTGATTAAATCAACTACTCACTTTAATCACACGCAAAGACTCAAGACCTAAAAAGAATTCTGCTCCACATACACGCTCAATCAAATTTATGGTTTTCCAACACACACAATTGTTAGTGTATTAAAATACAACTACGTATGTATGTATGTACGAGTATGTATGCGAATGTGTGTATACGTTTGTGCAACAGTTTGACATGTGCGCTGCATAAATTGTGCCAATAACTTTGCATAATAAATTCAACTCCGCTCATCGTGAAATTTTTGTGATTTATTTGCAACAGACACACGACAGTTAATTTGATATTTTGATTAACTGCCGCAAGTGCCCCAAAGCACGAATTAAATGTGAATGTGTGTCTATGTGTGTGTGTGTGTGTGTGTGTGCGTGCGTGTATGCAACGATTGTTGCCACAGTAGAAGCGGCCAAAATTGCAGGCAATTAACACACATAGATACTCACTTATATGAACTCTTACTCATGTGTGTGTTCGCATGTCATGTTGATTGTGTTGACGTGGCAAAATGTTGCCTTATAAAGTTGTTGTTCGGTTGCGTTTGTTGTTGTTTTTATTGTTGTTGTAGTTTTTTCAAACATGGTTGCATTTTTCCGTTGGTTGCTGGTGAATAGTGAAGTCTAAAATTCTTGATCTAAAGTATAAAATTCTTTGCATCTTACGATCTCATGGATACGTTTTGAAATTTTTTAGTTTGTTTAGATAACTTAATAAATTTATATAATTTATTTATAAACGTATTTTCGACTTAATGTGCCGAGAAAAATGCAACTCTGTGGACAAGTTTAAAAATTGTGTTGACACATAAAGCTGCAAGCTGCAAGCTGTAAGTTGCAAGTGCCTCTCAACTGTGCGCAGTAAATTATTTTTTTTAAAAATGTGAAAATAATTGCCACGTAGTTAATTTATTACGTTTCTGACAACCCTCCATACACACACACACACACTCACACACATACATATATACTTACCTACAATCGCTTATTGTAAAAATTGATTTATTATCGCAACCGCCTGCGATAACAGACAAACAGACAGACACGTTGTTCCCTTTATGTCGGTCGACTGTTGCTGCTGCTGTCGCTTGTCTGACACACACACATACATACACACTTTTGCAACGCTTAAAATAAGAATTTGCATTTATCGTTTGTTTGTATGTATACGAATTGGTATCTGTGTGTCTGTCTGTCGGCACTGCAATTGCCCGCTGGACATATTTGGGGGTAATAAAAAATTTAACGAATTGTTGATGAAAATGTCGCATCATAAATTATTTGAGACTTGCATTGGTAGTGGTGTAAAAAAAATATGAACATGTTGCTGCTTTAGGCATGATGTGGTGCAACAGCAGCAGCAGCAGCAACAGCAGCAGCAGCGGCGTGAATAAATTATAAACATCTCAAATGTGTAATTTCTGATGAAGTCTTGTTAATTAAAATTGTAATTTGTTTTGTTTTGTGTGTGTGTGTGTGTTAGTATTAAATTTACACCTTTAAGTATGTATGTAGTAGTTAGTGGCAACCCTTTCTTAATATGTTTATTACTAAATGAAATATTCTTGGAAAATATTTAATTAAAATTGGTTTTGAAAAATTTCAGCTTAAGTAAAAAAGTTCAATTGCAACAAAAAATATTTGTCTATATATATATGTATATAAGAAAGTGTCGCCTTTCAAATGATACCAATATTGTAATTCTAGGTATTGAAATGGAGGTGCATCAAAGTTTTGAAGTATCAAAGAGAGCGTTTGTTCGTTTTTAATTGCAATATGTTTATTAAATGATTATATCTCAGAAAGTTTGAACGGTCCTCTCAGTAAAAAATATAAAACTGTTTGTATTATTTTTCATATATGTGTGTATGTGTGTACAAATCAAAGTTTATTGTACCAAATTTGTACAAAATCGGAATAAAATAAGTTTAGAATATTTTTTTTCAATTCCGCGTGAAATTGTCGAGCTTTCAAAAAAGACGAAAGAAGCTGAAAACTTATTTTGTTGAATGTGGTCAGCTAGTTGTTGACCTAATAATTATATATACACTGACATATTTTTTATTTTTTTCAGTGTGGTCAGTTAAAGGTAAACCGTAAATAAAATAGATTTTACTTGTGTTTTATTAATGTCAAACACTTCGAAAGGAGTTGAGGAAAAACGTGGTCAGTTAGTGGATATACAATATATGGTTTAATATGGTCAATATATTGCTGACCTAACATTTCCGCTGAATTATTTAATGGAAGTGGTTAGCTAGAGTTAAAACTGATCTGATATTAATTTTACTTGTTATTATTTGTCAGAAAGGCAAAAAAGTTTAAGACATTCCCAGACCAGCTTTGATCGAATGAAAAAGTTTTTGAATATTTTTAAAGCTGCCAGACTGTCCGAAAGTATATACATATATCTTTTGAAACCACCGGGTGCTGCTACATAGACATTCTCTGACACATAGCTCAGAGGCGTGGACCTTCACCTGGAAAATGGAAGCTGTTTCTCCCATCGTAATTGCTTTCCGTCATCTTCCATTTGGAGTTTATTTTGGCTTACTCGATGGCAATCACTTCTAAAGGATTTGAGGATATAACTTATTATATATAGTCAGTTAATACTTGAAATAAATTGACATTATATAAAGACTTAATACTCATATTCAAAAATATTTGTTTAATAAAGAGCTGCGATTCCAAAAGTTTGACCGTAGCCAAACTGAGTTTAACTGTCAAAAGCTTTCAGTGGCTTCGATATTATTGAAGTCAACAACAACAACTTACTTTTTTATAATAATATCTCTAATATATCTAGGATCTATTAAAAATAGTTTATATAATTTCAAAAAAATACTTCTAATTTAGATAATACAAAATTCTTCAACAACTCTTTAAAAGTACGCGTTGTTTTTATCTGATAACACAAAACTTCATCGAATACCGAATTTCATCGCAATATCTCTCAAAGTACGGCAGTTCTGGGGTGTGGCATTAAATCAGCTGGGCAGCGTATAAAACCTCCGCTTTGGGGCCAATATTTTTGCTTTTTAATGGCATTTTGTTTACCTTGACGAACGGTTGGACAGCGAGACGGACAATCGCATGCACTTTGGCAGCCTGTTCGATTGTCCGACTGTCTGTCTGTCTGTCTGTTTGTCTGCCTAAAAAGCGCCATTAACCTGCAAATATGTTTTAAAGAGAAACGTAGGCTCAGCACACATACAAACAGTAACAATAAAAAATAACAACAACAACAAAAGGAATAATAATGACCACTTTGCGATCTCGTGGCAAATGACCATTCATCAAATTGTCCAAATTACAGACATTTCACATCGTTTTTAGCCTCAATTCGTTTACACCAATTTCATGGTAACAAGCGTAGTTATATCATCTTTTTCTTGCCCATTTGCTTTATTGTTGTTGTTGCTGTTGTTGCTGTTGTTGTTGTTGTTGCTGTTGTTGTTGTTGCTGTTGTTGCTATTGCTGGTGGTTTCGCTCTAAATTACTGCATTTATTTTGCGCTGTTGATATTCGAAATTCGCCTTCGTTTATAAAATTATTTCTTCTTTTTTGCTTTTTCGTTGTGTTCTTCTTGTTGTTGCTGTTGTTGTTCTTGCAAACTCTTCATCGCGTCGTTTTGCGCCTCTTTGAAGTCGGCTTTCAATTTCTCAGTGTTGAATTTATGGCTAAACGAGTGCATTTCGGACAAGTTTACGGCTTAAGTACGTGCGTGAATTTTACAAATAATCGTTTATGGAATCGCTCAGTCTCAGTCGCAGTTTTTGCATTACCTTTTTTTTCTTTGTGTTCCTTCCTTCCCAGTTCCTTTATGTTTTCTTGTTAAATGTTGTTGTTGTTAAATAATTACAAGTGTTTTCGGCGAAGTCTTTAAATATATATCTACAAAGTTGATTATTGAATATTATGTAAACTTGGCGAGTATTCAATAAAAATCAATGAATCCATCAGATACATTTATAAGGAAAATATCTAAAAAGAAAAAATTTATGCATTATTTTTTGCAATTGTTCGTTTTTATCTCATAAATTCGGAATATAACGATTCTTACTTGACGATTGGAATGACTTTTGTCTCATATTAAATAATGGGCGATTACGATTAATCGACGATCGTATTATAATATAGGGTTGTCGTATTTTGTCAATAGATGTCAATGGAGACGTCTATCTCCAGTGCTATCAATCACATTGTGTCATACCATATGGTGTTGGAAAGGTGACATTTTAATCTTCATTTAAGCAAAAAAAATTAAATTCGGAGAAGTCGAAAAAAAGTTACAGCTGTTCAAAAATGTATGAAATATTTATTATCTAATTTAAAAAAAGCTTGTTTACATGCCATTAGTTAAGCTTTAAGCTAGTTTTAAATTAGAACCATCCAGACAAATGTTTTCTGAAATTTAAAAATTATGCTTAATTTAAAAGTGCACTAACTCATATATTAAAAAATTAAAAATATTATCTTTAAACCTGGGAGAAGTTTATGTTTTCAAAAAAATTTATGTCTTTTTTTTTAACTGAGTTTTTTATATTTGTCATAACTTTTTTGGTACTTTTTGCTTCAATTAAATTAGTCACTCCCACCCCGACTGTTCTACGGTAAGACGCCCTTTTGTAAATGACCAAATTGGCAGCAGCGGCGGAAGTTGTACAACAATAACAACAAATGACTCCTTTTGGTGTACCAACACAATAAATCTCAACGTTCAATGAAAGCAATTAAAAGCTCTTTTCTAACCAGACACCAAAAAAAAAAAATTAAAAGCATACAAATCGAAAAATGAAAAGCGGAAACGCTGAACCAACAGCAACAACAACAACAACAACAAATTGGAAAGTGTTCTTTGTACGAAAGAAATTTATTAAGGCGCATGTCATATGCAGTGACAGCAACATTCCGAAAGCAATATTTCCAGACCGCCCGCCCGCCCGCTCGCCACCCGGAAAAACAATTCGCAAAAGGTATTCAGGCTGGCTGTGATTCATACAGCCACTCGAAATCGAGTAGATGGATGCAAAGAAAATTGAAGAGATTCCTCGGAAAAATTTCATTTGTATTATTTTTTATGGTTAAGAAGTTGGTTTACATTTTTTTAAATAAGTTTTTTATGTAGCGAAACATATTTAAGAAAATTAAGCTTTGACGAAGCTTTTTTTAATTTGCGAAGAGAATATTTGAACGTAAAGCTATAAACGCTTTAAAGACATTAAAGCGTTGAAAGCTATAAAAGCATTAAAATGTTTTTCTAATTTATAAATTTTTTAAGATATGAAAGCTATGAAGTTAATAAAAGCTTCGAAATCTTTGGAAGATATGTGAGCTGCGAAAGCTATAAAAGTTCAGAAATCTAAGAAATTTTTGAAAACAATTATTAAATGAAAACCAAACTGTGAAATAAATGCTGTGAAAATATGAATAAACTTTTTAAGATATGAAAGATATGGAAGTAATAAAAGCTTCGAAATCTTTAGAAGATATGTGAGCTACGAAAGCTATAAAAGTTCAGAAAAACTAAATTTTTTTTAAAACAATCAATCATGAAGCTTGTGAAAGCTTTAAAATCAATAAAAACTTTTAAAGCTGTAAAAATATGAAAGCTATTATAACTGATAAGAGGAATAATGACGCGCCATATTGTAGAAACTTAGTTTCAGTATAAAAATTACCTCTCAAATTTAGATAGTTAAAATTTATATGCTATCTTTAAGCAATTATCAATATCTTCCCTATCCTATGATACCCAATTTGCGTCAAGTAATGTCGTATGACACCCTCCTTGCCGACAGCTTTAGCCTTATGTTTTTTGTTTGTTTTATATACATACGTACATATTTCAATGTAAATCTTAATAAAATATTCCGCCTTAATTTGCAAACACGTCTACACCGGGGGGGCAATTCCATCAGCAACTAAATGCAGCAGTTAAAACAAAAACAACAACAACAATAACGTCAAAGCGCTTTGCGGCACATGCAACCGCATCGCGTCGACCAAATTAACAATTTAATTTCTAAGAAAACTAATTAAAAATCACGCGTCCCAACACGAAAGCGAGACATATGAGCTGTACAAATATTTACGCTGCAGCAACATGCGTTGTGAATGTGCAATTAGCGTCGGCAGGAGTAAAGCGGGCGGGCGGGCGGACGACGGGGCGGAGACGACAATGATGATGACGGCGACGATGATGATGACGACGAGTTGCAAGACCAACCAACCAACTAAGCTAACTAACCGACAGACAGACCGACTGTTAAGACAGACGCTTTGTAATTATAACGAGACCAAAAACATGCAACAAAAACAACAACAGCGGCAACATCAGCTAACCAAACCAACCAACCAACCAACAACATGACGATGATCGAATTGCCACTTTTAAGAAAACTTCACAAATGCCATAAATTGAGGCAGGCGGCGGCAGGCAGGCATGCAACAAATTGCACCATGACGCTGAAAGTAAAAAACTAAAACACACACACTCGATGCGATGCGATGCATGCCTCTCAATACATCAGCTTCATCTTCCACTCAAGCGTCTTTGTGTGTGCATTTATGGCATACATAAGTATGCAACAACGTGCAACAATTGTCTTGCTGATGGATGACTTGATATGCGCCGCGGCCGTGCCAATGCACTATGTACTTTAATGGCGATAAACTTAACATAATTTTATATACTACATATAATACATATGGAAAAAAATTTAAATAAAGAAGAATTTTCATAGATCCTGCCTGGTTAAGGCCGGCAATCGCGCTTAGCTTAGCTAGTCTTTTTTAATTTTGGCCCTGGTTCGCCTGGTTTGGACTTATTGAAGATGTACCGACATTAAAATGAGTTCTCATATTTTTGTTTATTGTCGAAAGCTTTCGTCGGGTTTGAAAATGAATATTTTATGAGCTTTTTCTTTTGAACTTGTGGCCAGTTTGGTCGTGATCTGGAGAGGAATTCAACTTCCAGTTGGTGAATAATTGTTTGAGTATTATACAAATAAATCTTCAATGGCTCTAACAAAGATTTGGATTGTCCATAAAGTTCTGTCAAAACCATTTTGACCACATCAACCAAAAATTTATTAAACGATTTTATTTTGAAAGCTTGTAAAAGCCATTGAGACTAAAAAGTCTGTATGACTTTCATTTGGTGGTGATCATTCTTCAACTGATCCAACCAAGCATAGCTAGAATATTATTGGAAGAACTGTGAATCATTAAACGGTATCAAATGGAAATTCCATTTAAAAAAGAAAAAGCTTTTAATTTTTCATAAAGAAGCTTTGGTTGTACAAAAAAGCGTTGTTCGCTCCATTTTGACCAGGGGTAAATGATTCACCTCAACTGAGTCTCAAACAACTTTTTCAATGAACGTATTAAAATAAAAAAAAATCCAGAAATTTATCAAAATTTTGCTAAATCAGCGAGCTGAAGTAGTACCTAGTGCAATGCATCAAGTTGTAGGAGCATCAAGTTGAATCGCTAGGTTGGGTTGAATTGAGTTGGCTTGGCTTGGTTTGGCTCGACTTGGGTTGAAGTAAATGACGACGGCGTGTGGGGTTTTATTTTTTTTATATTTTGAACTGCACGCGCTGTCATACATACTAAGTTGCATTGCCTATTCTGTGTGTGTGTGTGTTATGTGCAGCTACTTATGTAGGTTGAGTGTAGTATGTGTGTGTGTGTGTGTGTGCATGTCAAAAGAGGCATCAAGGCATCAATTATACCTCACATCACATCGCATCGCATCACATCACTTCACTTGATTCACTCCACTTTCGGTCTGTAATAGACATCACGACTTTCTGCCACACATCATTTTGATGTTTGCTGATGTTGCATATAATTAATTTATTATGCTGTGCGTTTGTCTCTGTGTGTGTGTATGTGTGTGTGCGTTTGTCTGTCTGTCTCTGGCAGTAATTTTTCTTCGTTCTTAACTTGCCTCTTGGGGGCATGTAAAATGCACTTTGCATGTAAGCACAAACGTGCGTGTGTGTGAAAAGTGATGAATTTGAATCCACTTGGAAATTTATTATCCAATGCGCTTGATACTTCAAGTTGGTAGTTAATTTGTTTTCCATTTTTGTTGGTTTATTTTTTGGTATATGTATAAAGACTCACTTTTTGAGTTTTACATAGCAATTAATTGGGCTATTTCAAAGAAGACTTTTGGAATATACGTAACATATTTGGAGCCATCATTCATTGACCATAGATTTTTATAATTCTATGATTCATAGTTTTTCTGGGTTAAACCGGATATTTACTATAGAAAAATTCTACTTTAGGGGTCTTAAATCTGACCCTAAGTGACTATCAGTATTGTTTCTAGAAGGATGTACATTATATATATATATTATCATTGGAAAAAGTTATCTATCGTTCCAACACCTAAGGGACGCCTATGAAAAGGTGCCTCATAGTAAAAAATTCACTTTTATCAATTTGAAAAAAAATGTTAACGATTTAAATAAATTTCAAAAATTGTTTTCCTTCAAAAAATTATAATCAATTATAATGCTAATGAAATTAAGTTTTCATTGAAAATATCAATGCTGAAATATAAAAGTTCATTACTTTCAACTTTTCATTTTCAATTACATTTGTGATTTTTTTTTATATTTTTGAGTACATTTTTTTCTTAACTATAACTATTTTAAATTATAATGAAATATGTTGTTAATTATCATTACTTTTATAATTGTAATGAAATGTCGCGTTTACTTTGTTCAATGCTAATGAAATAATTAATGCATTAACAAATCTATTAGTTGTTCCCAACTCTGATATCTATTAATGTAATAAAAGGAAGTGATTTGATTTCCTTCTTTATTGTTTTTTTTTTATATAAGTATGTTTGTCTGTTTGTCTGTCTGTTTGTCTGTCTGTCTGTTTGTCTGTCTGTTTGTCTGTCTGTTTGTCTGTCTGTCTGTCTGTCTGTCTGTCTGTCTGTCTGTCTGTTTGTCTGTTTGCTTATTTGTCTATTTGCCTTTTTTATCTGCCTGTCTATCTGTTAGTTTTCTCTTCACGCCTGAACCGCTCATCCGACTTTCTTTAAACTTGGTATAAGTATAACTTTAGACCTGAAATAATCTGTAGGCTTTATAAAATCAGCCACGCCCACATATTACGCAGGCGAATAGTGAAATTAACAAACAAATATATATATATATATATATATATATATATATATAGTTATATAGTAATAATTTGTTCATCAAAGTGGTTTAAGAAAGTTAAAATTTCATGTCTTATTGAGGTATAGTCTATATCGATGACTTAACCAAAAAATAGGCATGGTTCGGTCAATATACCGCCCAGTGCCATAGCTCATACGCTTAAGGTCCAATAATGCTTAAAAAAAGTAGCAAAATATTTTTGTTGTTTTTCACAGGAATTATCGAATATTCGTTTAATTTTATGAACACTCGAAAAGTTTTTTTTTTCGAAAAACCGATTTAATGGCTTTTGACTTAAAAGTGATTTTAATAAATACCAAAAAAAGAAGATAAATACAACAACAACGAAAACAAAAGAATATGCAATGAAGAAAATCAGAAAATCAGTTGTGCATATTTATACATACAACAACAACGCCATCAATTACGCTTCGCTTATAAAGTATTATTAACGTGAATTTTCCACTCCTTAATCAAACACTTTGCACGATTTGGCTTTGGTGTATGTTATGTGTGTGTATGTGTGTGCATGTGTGTGTGAGTGTGTGTTGATTTGTTAGCGTTTGTATGTATGCACGCTTGTGTGCACTTTTCAAAGCAATGCAACACAAAACTCAGTTGCAAGAGCACGTCTAGAACAAAGTGCAGTCTCAATCAATCAAGCGGCAAGGCGCACCATGCCACTTGCCCATCGACGACGATGACGACGACTCCTTGCGCCTCAACTTATTCTGCTTCTTCTTCATCATCGCCGTCGCCGTCGTCGTCGCTTTAATTTGCTGCACGCATTTTGCATGGTGCGGCGATATGCGACTGACGGTATACCGTGCGGCACTTGCAGCATTTGAATTCGCCAACAACGACAAACAACGATAACAAAAACAATAACTGCAGCAACAACAATACAAAAGCGGAAATTGCACACAATGCGTTGACGTGCCGCGTTACCAACTTGAGTGCGCCGCAAGTGGAGTTGCGCGAGTTCTCTCTGCTTGCGCTGGTTCGTTCGTTCGTTCGTCTGTTTGATGTTGAGTTCAGCTCGCGTTGAAAAGTTGCTTCTTGGTGTGTGTGTACTTACATATACAAATGTGTGTGTAGATTAGACTGGTTTTGGAATTATAAATAAAACAATGTTTTGAACTTATTTTAAAGTTTGATTTGAATTTGTTTAATTATTTCATTTATTTATTTGAATTATTCCATTTATATATTTTTTTTGTTTAAGACATTTTAAATTAAACTCGAGCACAGAAATGTCAAATTAAACTCTTTAGGAAAAGAAAACGTTCATAAAGCACGTGATCGTTTTTTGGTTAATATATTATAAAATTTAAATTTTTTTTCGAGTATATTAAAAGATTTAACGATATTCAAAAATTTGTAAAAAGTTTT
The DNA here is from genome assembly GCA_949127995.1 of Suillia variegata. NCBI lineage: Eukaryota > Metazoa > Arthropoda > Insecta > Diptera > Heleomyzidae > Suillia > Suillia variegata. Next base: position 42,002,343 of record OX421844.1, read on the forward strand.
TCTTTAATTTTGGACAAGGTTAAAGAAATAAAAAAAAAATTAAAGCACACAAATAAAAATATATAACTTTTTTTATAAAATACTTTTTTGTAAAAGAAAGTTAAAAAAAAACTGTTAAATTGTGAAAATTTTTAAATTCGAAATTATTATCATTATCAAATCGATTTTTTTCGAATATGACGTTCGTAAAAGAATCACGAATGATATCGTAACTGAAAGAAATTCACACTCGTTAACGAATCGTTTAAGAAAAGATTTGTCAAAGAATCACTTTTACGATAAATTTACGAGCCGTTTTATTTATTTTTTTTTTGCTAACGATACGCAATCGATATCATTAACGATTTCGTTTTAGAAATGCATTTTACGAATCGTTAACGACTCATACCTTGCCATATGATTTGTTGGGTTGTTTATGAGTTTGAGATTGTATGCAGTCTTTTTTAATTTCGTTTGGAAAGCAACTTTTTAATAAAAGAAAATAGAATACCAAATATAGAATATTTTTTTAAAAATTCTCAAAGAGAAAAATCAACGAAATTTTATGGACCCAGCCATTCATTTTAATATTCATCTAAATTAAGACAACTTCAAATTGACTTAAAATTAAAACACATAATCTGATTGACCACAACCAGTCTATTATGTATGTACATACATATGCATATGTGAGTGGGTATGCGTGTTGCTGCAGCAGTGCGTCGTCGTCGTTGCACTTTTGTCTTTGCAATTTATGTGAGTGCATGTGCTCTTGCATATTAATAATAAATTCTTCTTCTGCCTCTGCTGCTTCTGCTGCTGCTCCTCCCCTTGCAGCGATTGCTGCAATCAATTTTGCATTGTGTTATTTATTCGGTTGTTGTTGTTGCTGTTTTTTGTTGTTATTGTATGTGCTGCATGTTAGCTTCAAAGTGTATTCCAATTAATTTTGTGTTTTGTGTTTTACAACATGATTTAGTGTCATGGAACATGGCGGCCAAATCGAGAGTTCGACTTGGTGCTAATTTTTGGCATTATGGATTCAGCATTTCCTAAGCTGAAATAAAAAGAAAATCTATTTTTTTTTCTATTTTTAATACGTAAAATAAATGCATTGAAATTAATAGTCAACTGAAATTACCGCAGAGCGAAATTTGTCAGCGTTGAACTTCCAGGGTCATTTATCAAACACCGCGACGAGACTCGAACGCGGCGTTGCCAATGTTTTACACATTTGCTTGTGACAAACATTAATCATACGACACGCTGACAGCTGTCAACACGTTGCTGTCAAAAAAAAAGAAAATTCACTCAAAAAGCGAGCGGCGCAACAAAATGACAAAGAAAAAATAAAAACCAAAAAAAAAAAAGAGAAAGAGAAACCAAAGACGAACGAAAAAAAAAAATACGGTAATACAAATGAACTCATTTTAATCTTTTTAAGAGTTGACAAACGTCAACGTTGGTGCGGCATAAGAAATTGTATACGACATACAGACAGACAGGCGGACAGACAGGCGGACAGACAGGCGGACAGACAGGCGGACAGACAGACAGACAAAAAGAAATACTCCGCACAGTTTTGCAGTAGCAGTAGCAACCGGAACGGGAAAACAAAACAACTACAAAAACAAAATGGCGGAAGGCAACAACAACAACAATAGCGACAACGTTAAAAAAAGAAATGACAAAAGAAGGTCGAGTTCGGTCTCCACGCTATGCCAAAAACAAAATAAATTGCAACTGTCATGCAGTTCGTGTTGAAAGCGTACTAAAAGGGAGCAACGCGTTACAAACCAACAAAAAGAAAAGTATGGAGAGAAAAAAATATAAATATAAATGGAAAAAAAAGAACATGTAAAAAATAACAGTAGAAACGGAAAGAAAAATGAACTGCACAATTCACAATGAAGAATAATGAGCGGCACTATTAGAGCGTAAAAACGTACTTACCCGTATGTACGGGTACGAGTACGAGTACTTACGCCAGACAAGTAGTGCTACTTCGTTGCACTGTGTAGTATTCAGACCAAAATACACAACAAAATTTGTTGAATTAAAATTTGGTATACAAAGAATATATATCGAGGTATCGAAATTTTGATATTTTTGTTTACCAATATCGGTATATATAGTATCGATGTTTGAGAAATCGCTATAACAATGCAATCGATATTTTGTAAACTTATTCAAGAATATTTACTTTTTAATGCAATTTTGTTAGAACACTTATTCGGTATTTTAGTCATTCTGGCATACTGAAAGACGTCAACTCTTAAAATAGTCAAAAAGGATCTCAACCTGGTATCGCTAAGGACCTAATAGGTCTATGAGTGGCTTCGGTCAGTCGGTTCAACCTAACCTATTCGGTTATTTGAGCAATCAAAAAATTGCGTCACTAGCTAAAGTTCGTTGGAGTTATATTGGATGTATATAGTATACTCAGGAATTAACTGCATTAAACAAATTTTAATCGATTTCATACTCAAATTCATTAAAATTCTAATATAAGTCAAATTTTTACTTATGAATTTTCTAAAAAACTTTTTTAGTTCCTTTAAATTAAGAAAAATAAGTCAATAATTAAAAGTTTTTAAAGATTTTGTTAAATAAAAAGTTGAGTTCTTGCGTCCAGATCAAGTTTAAAGCTAAACCAAATATTCTCCAAAAAATTTTCATTTTTAAACAACTTTTAATGACACGTCTAACTCGTGAAAAGTTCGTTAAACCAATCTCATAAAATATTTTTAGCTTCTTTATGTTTAACCAATATTTTCATTTAACGTTAATGAGAATTTCAGAAGACAACAAGAAAAAATAATAAGCGTAAAGGAAAATAAAAGTTTGTATGAGTGCCACAATCCAAGAACAAATTCAAATCACCTCAAAAACGTTCAAACTCGGTTAAGTTTCCTATAAACAATTTAAGATTGTAACTCTAGATTCGAAACTATTCCAGATGAATCAATAAAATATTCAAACCTAATCAAAAGTTATGCGGCATGTGGGAAAAGAAAAGATACACTGTGCGGCACTAGGTAAATTCGAACGTTTGTAAGTACATAATAAACTCGTTAATCATGTCAGTTCGGTTCAGTTTTCAGTTCGCTCGTTCGCTCGTTCGTTCTCTCACAAGCGCGAGTCAACACTGTAATCTAACGTCTGCTCAAATGTCAGTTGGAACAAATATGAAAAGTGTTGTTCACGTTCACGCCCCCCGCTCGAACGGGCCCGGAAAGCATGTCATGTTAAATTTTAGTCACGCACAGTCGTCATCGTTTGTCCGTCCGTCTAACAGACGTTCGTTCGTTCGTTGGGTCGTCCGTCAGTGCCAAAAGTTATTTCTCATTATTTAAAAGAGATTTCTGTCAGAATTCTTGACAGATTTGCCAAGCGCACAAAAACACATACACACACACACGCACACACACACACGCACACACACACACACACACGCACACACGATTTGCTGACAGAACATCATTAATCTCAGCGTGAGAGCGAAAAGAGGTGGTGCAACAAAATTTTCGTTTGTCATAAAGGAACACAACACATGCAACAAATGTCATTAGAAATGGTCATTTGGAGTCTCGCCTTCGCTCGCATCGTTCGTTTGTTCGTTTGTTCGTTCGACTGTCCGTCCGTCCGTCCGTTCGTCGCTTTTCTATGTCATTAAGTCACTAACCACTTTGATTTTCAGCTGCACTTGGGCGGCCCATTTAAAATGAAACATAACTTTATGAATTGGTCGAAACAAAAACAACAACAACAACAACAAAAAAAAACAATAACAAAAACAAAAAAACTTTTACCCTGTGCATCGCTTTTGAAGTCAACAGTGGCGACTTGTTTGGGCGGCTACTGTACGGACAGTGAACGCACATAAAAGTACACGGGAAAAAAAATTAAGTGACAAATATTTTTAAAAAATTTAATAAAAATTTATATACATTTTTTTTATTAAAAATTATATTAAAATATCTTAAAAAAATGTTAATTTAATGCTTTGAAACTATTTTAAAGCTGTTTTTTTTATATATACAAGCTTTTCTAATAAAAATTTTGGTTTTTCGATATATTGTTAAAGAACTGTTAAAATATCTTATTAAAAAAATTTATTTCTTTTAAATTTCTAAACTTTTTTTTTATAAATACATAATACTAAAATTTTATCGATTTTAAACTAATTCACGCAAGCTTTTCAATGTTTCACGTAAAAAGCTCGTATGGTCGATAAGTTCTGCTTGCAAAGTTTTAATCGATCAAATTATGAAACTTTTCTTGAAAACCGAAATTTTTTTAAATTTCCAATAGATTTTCCACAAAACTTGCAAAAACAACATTTTTTTATAAAAGCTTTTAAGCTTTTGATGACATACAAAAATAAATACATGGAACAGGTGGACATTTGCGGATTTAAAAATGTAGTTTATGGATATGATAGTTAAAATTATGGTCCTTTGGATTATTTTTTTTGCTGAAAATGTAATTAAAATTATGAGGAGTGTGAGCTTTTTATGAGCTTTTACATGCCAAGTTTTGTTGTTGTTGTTAATTGCAGAGAATTTGCCGAATGCTAGCTGAGAGGGCGGCACTCTCAACGAAACTTTTTTCTTAAAAGGGAGAATAATTTTTTCTATTTTCTTGAGTCATCTGAGCATCGAACCTGAAAGGTTATGCATCGTAGGTCAATGCACTAACCAATGTACTGCGTGCCGCCACATGATTTAGGAATATGAGTTTGTAATTTTATATTATGAAGATTATAAAAAATGTAGAAATAAATTAACATAAGTATTTAAAAACTTTTGGAATTAACAAATTTTGGTTTTTAAACTTAAAGAAAAGTTTTTAATAAAAATAAAATTTCTAAATAGTGAAAAAAATTTTCTCGGTACTGTCGAATATAAATGTTCACCTATTTATAAATATTATGGATTTAACTTTCTACTTATAAAACTTTAATCAAATCAATCAAAGTTTTCATTTTTTTTTTTTCAAATTACCTTTAATCTAAAATCAACACTTTAATTTTCCACAGTGTACTTAGGAGCCGCACACATTGTAAAGCAGCAAACCAACGTCGCTTTGCCTTTTAGCAATTTGAAATGTTGGCAATGTGGCAAACGTTTGATTGATGCATGCCTGCCTGCCTGCCTGGCTGAGCTGTCGGTCCTCTGGTCTGGTCTGGTTTGGTTTCGTTTTGGTTTTGCTTTGGTCGAGTCGAATTGCGTCGGCTCCGTTCATCAATCCATCCAACTGAATGCCTGTCCGTCTGTCTGTACGTCTGTCTATCCATCCGTCGGCATGTCAGGCTGTCGGTTAGTAATCATTTTTCTTTCGCATTTTATAAATTGGCATTTTCCGCTGGCACATGCCAGCTCGACCCTGCCCGCTCCCGTCCTTTCATGCTTCCAATTTGGGTTGACTTTTATTGATGGCTGAAATATGTTAAGTACGCAAATATGATAAATCTACGCGAATCGTTAAGAAATTATTAGCTCTGATGATGGGCGTTGATGGCTGAGCAATTTTTATCTTATTCGTACTTATTCGGTACATGCATACATACAAACATACATACATACATACATACATACGAGTATTTTTACAAACTTTACCTTATTTTTCTTGTTAATGATTAATTGGCGGTAATTTAATGTTGAGTCAAACGAAAAAAAAGGCATTTCCATTTTTGTGTGTGTGCGTGTGTGTGTTTGTTATTAATGCTTTTAAAATTGTGAACTTAATTTGGGTGTGTGTGTGTGCTCATGAAATATTTGGGGCAATTTTCTTGTTTCGCATTATTGATATGTCAGATGATTTATGACGTTTATTGGGTATTTATTACAATCGTTTAACAACAACAATTAATAAATTTATGTAAACACTTTAATAAATTTTTGAATTTTAAATAATTATTAAATATATTAAACAGTTTTTTTTATATAATTAAGAACAACAACAACACCACCTACAACAAAAACCAATTTCATTGTTTGAGGAGAATCTACGACGGAAAACGCGTGCCACACTGTACCAGCTCAGGTCAGACCAGAATGAACCTCGGACAAATGTCCCGTGTGTGACTCCGCGCCGCATACCACAAAACATCGGACAAATGTTCCCTAAGACCTACTAACTTCACAGCCAGGTTTCTCTGGACCAATCCAGTCGAGGTAGCTTGCTTCATCGAACTGGTTGGGTAATAGTTTGCTTCTATTTCTTTCCCTATCCAAATTTTTTTAATACACACAAATTAATTTTCCCTCACATGTACATACAAACATGCAAGTGAATATTCCAGTGGACGCTACAACAATAACAACAACAAAAACAACAATAACAACTACAACAACAACAACAATAACAACATCAAAAACAACAACGATCTTCACAGTAGTTGAGTCTACGCGCCGTAATCGACGCGGAAACAACAATCCCGTCTCAAAGAATGCAAAACCTCGGACACGGGAAACATACAGTGGACGCTTCAACAACAGCAAACAACAACAACTACAATAACAACAAAATGTGGCTATTTATTATATTAGCAAAATTAAAATATTATTAATACAGTGAATGCAAAAAAAAAAATATATTAAAATGTCAAATCCACTTGTCGTACATTTGTCATTAACAATGCTTAGAAAAAAGCAGAACAACAACAAACAACAACAAAAAAACGCAATAAATAAATTTAAAAAAAAAGAAATTTAATCAAATTATGCAAATGAAAATTGTTCTAAACATAGACGGCGAGCATAAACTAAACCGGCGGCTATTAATTTAATGCCCGACAACTTTTCCTGCATATATCTTCTAATTTAATTTTATGAATGTGCACTTAATAAAAATTTCTTTATGATGCGGGAAATTAAAAGCAGCACACAAACAACAACAACAAACAACGAATTTGTGCTGATAAATTAAATTTAAATTAAATGCTAACGACAGCGGCGACCGAGGGCGGGCGGTCGGGCGGTCATGCAAGTAAGGCCCGTCCGACACGGCTCCGATGCGCTCGGATACGCCGACTGACATTTTATTAGTCATAATACAAATTAATGTGGCCCAGAGCAGCGCTCGCACGTTCGCTCACTCGCTTGTAATGAGAACAAAATGTGCGGCAATTTGTCATTTGGCTGAAAAATGTTGCGGCTTCATTTTATTTTTCACTGCTGGTCGCTCTACACCGGCGAACAGCGAACGCAGCGTTTGTGGGGCGGCGCCGTCGCATCGTCGCCGCGTATCCGTATCCGAAAATGTTAAACAGTTTTTTGAGTGTTCGCATTGTTGTACGGCAATTAAGTTGTCATTTTTGGCCATTTTATTAGTGGTTTCGTTTTTGAAAATGAGCTGAAAATTATTTTCGCTCGTTTGTCTGTTAAACGCGACGACGAATTTAACGTGGAAATGATCAGTTTGGGTTGTGACGGTTGCCGAGAAAGCGTGTCCGTCCGTAGTCAAATTAGTGCTTGACACTATTATAAAAGTTTGCAGAGAAATTGGAAATTTTTAAATATTTTGAAATTACAAATTTTTAGCTTGAAAATTTTGAATTTCATAATATTTTAATTTATATAAGAGAAAAAAATGTTATATATATTTAAGAAGTTTTTTCTACAAGAAAAGCTTTCACTGTGGTTCCGAATTTAATTTTGATTTTAACAGACATGTCTTGAGAGCTGAAGCTTGTGGTGTCAACAAAAACAACTCGAAAGGGCGTGGTATGAGGCGGTGATGCGTATTGTAATAATTTGAAATACTCGCTGGAATTCCATCAAATCAGTATAAATGAGGTATCAAATCAAAGGTATGGAAGAGTTCTTTAAAACCTTATACCATTTGTTTTGTGATAGCCTAAAAACTTTTTGAGATATAAGCACTTTTCGGAAATTTTAGATTCAGTATAAATTGCTCGGTTAAACTTTGTAAGAATTATGAACAGATTTTAATAGAATTACCTTTCATTTGTTACTCCAAGTGTCTTACCAATCTCCTCATCAAACAAAAGAGTTTAAATCGGAGCTAATGGAGTCCACTTAATCTAAGTCGTAAATCGTGTGAAATTTCAAAATGTTGAGCTAAAGTCGAACTTTTTAATACGACTTTGAAATTGGGTAGAAAATTTAAATTATTAATCTAATTTTTTATATTAATCAAAATTAAAATTATTGATCTAGACAACAATTTTTGAATTCATGTGAGAATTTTCCATGCGGCAATTTTCAGTGCAAGTATTATCACAAGAAATGAAAATTTCCAAAAACATATTAAAAAAAACAGATTTTTCTGTGTGATAATTTAAACTCTATTCAACACATAAGAGAGATTTTCGTTTGACTTAAATTTTTCGATAATTTTTTTCAATTAAGAAATTAATCAATTCAATTAAAAATTTCTTTAAAGGCTTATTTCGTATGGAAAGTATATCAAAATTTATAGAATTATTTCCACTTAATGATAGTCTGATATATTTTTCATACAGGATGAACATTTAAACATATTTTTTATTGTGTTGATTCATATATTAATTGGAAAAAAATCAAAAATCGTGAAATATTGAATACTAAAAAAGTATTGAATACTGTACAAATAAGTTTCCGCCGTTTTTTTGTTAATAAAATAATATTTAAACGATTTTAAACGATGTGAGACTGCTTGCTGAGTGACTTCTAAACTAAGTGCAAGTTCCTTTTGTGTTTGAGACGAATCTTCACCCAATAATTTCTCCAAATCTGCATCCTCGTACATTTTCGGCCTTCCACTGGATCTTTGTCTTTTATGTCAAAAACACCTTTTTTAAATTTTTGAAACCACTCACGACATGTTCTCTCACTCAAAGCATCCTCATTATATGCTTCTACGAGCAATCGATGCGACTCAGCAGCAGATTTTTTTAAATTAAAAAAATAAATTAAAAGTTCCCGCAAATGACACTTAGTTGGCTCAAATTGAGACATTTTTAGATGAAGAAAAATATATGATGCTAATGCGAACTTTATAACATGATAAGGTTATGTTGTTCTAGAATAATCAAACTAATTTTCAAGTAGGTTACCATCTGCGAATTCCAACGTAAACCTCGTGCCACGCCATCTTTCTCAAAACGGCGGAAACTTATTTGTACACCTAATAATTTGAAATGTAGCAGAAAACAAGAAATTTCTTCAATTAAAAATTCAATTGCATTAATTAACACCTTCTTTTAATTTATAAATTTATTGTTCGTATATTAAACAAGTTATATATGAAATGTTTTTCACGATTTGGATTGTAGACTAAAATTTTAAAAGTTTTCGCACATCGAAATGATGATTTCTTTTCGACACTTTGCTATCGTCGTAAGTGTCGTTGTCGTTTACTGCTAAACGAAATTCTTGTTAAATGGTTTTACACTTCCGAGAACATGGCGTCAACACTCACACACACACACACACACATACACACACACACATATATGTATATATATATACACACACGAACAAACGCAAAAATTGACATCATGTTTTCTAAGCCTTTTAGAGAAAGTTTTCGGTTTTTTTCTCTTCATTTTGTATACAACAAAAATGTGCTAACGACCAATAAACATGGCGGATGCTTTCGGATCAACGGAAGCGGATATAGTTGAGGTGTTTGTACGTTCGAGTGTTTTGCTTGTAAGATTGGAAATTTAGAAACGAGAACAGTGGAGAGTTTTGAATTCGTTACGTTTGAAATGAGTTGAAGAAATTATTAAAAGAATAAATGATTAAATGTATAAGTGAATAAATGAATATATGAATAAACGCATTAATAATAAATGGATGTATGATTAAATGAATAAATGAATATATCAATAACTGAATAATGTAAAAGTGAATAAAGGAATAACTAAATGTAAAATGAATACATGAATAAATGATTAAAAGAAGAAATGATTAAATGTTTGAATGAATATATAAACGAATGAATTAATAAATAAATGAATATATGATTAAATGAATAATTTAATAAACGAATAAATAATGAAATGAATAAATGAATATATGATAAAATGAATATATGAATAAATCAATATATAAATAAGTTAATAAATGAATATATTATTGAATGAATAAATGAATATATAAATAAATGAATACATGAATAAATGTAAAATTGAATAAATGAATGAACAGTTGAATGAATAATTGATAAATGAATAAATGAGTAAGAGAAGAAATAAATAAATATATAAATTATAATATGAATATAAATGAATATATGAATAAATAAATATGTGAAAAAATAAATTAGTAAATAACTGACTATATGAAAATATGAATAAATTAATAAACGAATAAACGATGAAATGAATAAATGAATATATGATTAAATGAATAAATTAATAAACGAATAAATGATGAAATGAATAAATGAATATATGATGAATAAATGAAATTATGAATAAATCAATATATAAATAAGTTAATAAATGAATATATGATTAAATGAATAAATGTATATAAAAATAACTGAATAATGTAAAAGTGAATAAAGGAATAAATAAATGAAAACTAAATACATGAATAAATGAGTAAAAGAAGAAATGATTAAATGATTGAATAAATATATAATTAAATGAATATATAATTAAATGAATAAATTAAAAAATTAAAAAATGAATAAACGAATAAATAAATGATAAAATATATGAATAAAGGATTATCATTTCCTTTTTCCCCAACTATGACTCTGTATTATTAGTTGTTGTTGTTTTTTTTTTGTTTTGCTTACCCAGTCATGCATATAAAAGAAGCACTTTCAACTTTGCCGGAAGTAATTTTTATAAATAATCTGCATACTTGCAAACTTGCTCCAAGTAAAAACCAATTCTCGTAATATCCTTTTTTACTGCTAAATGCCAGGACATAAAGGCTTTCAACAATCGCACATTCCATCCGTTCGAAGCGATTAAATTGTGCTCGTTTATTGAGTTGTTTTCAATGTGTGTGTGTGTGTGTGTGTGTGTGTGTGTGTGTGTGTGTATGCGTGTGTGTGTATTTGTATTTGTCGAGTGTGTGTGTTTGCTTTGCTTCTATTTGTGTGTGGGTTTTCGGTATGCAAAAATCGTTTTGCTCCGCCATGGCAATCCTATGATCCTGTGAGTGCCTTAGTTCGTTGGCATTACAACGGAATGTAAACTTTGATTTCTTTGGCCTCGAACCAATGTCGCTAGTGATGTGCGGCGAGCGATATTGAATAAACGAATTCGATACTTAATTTTGATTTAATAAATTTTAATGCATTTATAGTAACTAATCGTTGAGAAGCTTTGAATATAAAACCGAGTCAAAAAAAATGATAAAATTAAAACGTTTTTTAGAAAAACTTAAGAATTGGAATAATAATATATTGAAAAATATGAAGAACAAGAAAATTTGAGAAAACTTTATTAAAAAGCTTTTCAATTGACTTATAAGTTTGAGGTCCTAAATATTTGCTTATGGATTTTTATTTCAAAAATTTTAGATATGTAAATTTCAATGATATTTTACACATATCGATTTTTTTATAAAAAAAAATTAACATTTGATCGATAAAGAGAATATACCGAAACACGAATTCATATTAAGTTTTGTAGATCTTATCATGGTGTAGTAAATATAAGGTGAGGAGAGTAGAAAAACTAACATTTTCACCTCGATATTGTTTCTCTCTTTGAAAATTTAATTTTTGAGCAGTTGCCATGGTTGCTACAAAAACATTAAATAATAAAAACAACAACTTAGTTTTTTTTTATCAAAAATAAAAAAATAAACTTCAAAATAAGTCAGAAATCGAGGTGAGTTCCTAATTTCTTAACCTTATATTATTCAACCATGAATCTTGCAAGATTTAAGAAACCGAATATGAAAATATTTAATTTTCTGTTTTCATCGCTTTTCCACTTTGTGAACTTTTTTTGAGAGACTCTATTAAAATTCTCGCAATTCCAAACCTATGGTGGAATATATAAAGTAAGAAAAGTTGGGAAATGTCGCTCTTCACCTCGATATTGTTTCTCTTTGAGCAATTGTCATGGTTGCAATAAAAATATTATGTTAATATAAACAACCACTTAGTTTAGTGTCAAATATCGATATACAAACATCAAAGCAAGCCAGATAAATAAGTTCGAAATCGAGGTGAGTTCGCTCAGCTTGCGCTCAAATTTCTACTTTTCTAACTTTATTATTTAACCATGGAAGAATCGATTTTTATATAAAAACTTCTCATATGTTATACGAGTTAAAATTGATTACTGACTTTAACAAATTTACCTAATTTCACATTCGATGGATAATTTTTCAGTTATCTGTTCACTTTACTTTCAGTATTAAGTATCAATTTAAATCGATTTTGAATTACCCATCACTAGATATCCAAACTATGCAGGTTCACAAAATTGTCCTACACGAGCGTTTCTATTTGTATTTGTTTTTGTCGTTGCGGTTACAAATATTGTACTCGTGTATTGAACTACAAATAGTTCTCTATGTATCCGCCGCACTCCTCCTACCACACACCCACTCCACTTTCGTCTTTTAGTTCTGTCGTCGTCGTTGTCGTCTCTATTTTGTTGGCAACGACGACGATTATGAATCTCGACTAGAACCGCAATGAATATGTTGAAATGCGAAAAGATTAACTCGCATGGAATGTTGCAAATTGAGACGATAACTACGCTCTGAGTATTGGCCATAATATTAGACGAGCTTGCAGCGCCAGGAGCAGGGATAAAAGTTACTTTGACAGTGGATTGTTTGGTGGCATAAAATCGATTAAAATGGGTTTGAGTTGGTTATTTTTAATAATTTATTTTGCAATTCTATTTGAAGGCAACACTGGTTAAATATTTTTTTTTTTAAATTAGTGTTGGTCAATATTCATTTGACCACCTTTTGTATATTTTACTAAATGTCATTATGACATCACTCGGCCAACTATTTGCCGCAGACCAAATAAATCAACGAAATTGATGGCGTCTCCTGTTCGCCACCGTCATAATTTCATTTGAGCGCGCCGAGCGAAGTCAATCAAAAACTGACCAACATTTTTAAAAGCAAAAACAAAAACAAAAACAACAACAAAAAATTAAGAAAAAGAAGCAAAATGCCCAAAGTCTCAAATAATAAATTATGATTGATGCATGATGGATGGCTTTGCGCTGGAATGGGAGTGGAGTGCATGAGCGCGTCGCGTCGCTTTGTTGTTGTTGTTGTTGGTTTTATGTGCGATTTCAGTCGCATTGGAATTTTTTAATTTTTGTAATATTTCCTTTTTTTGTTGTTGTTGTTTTTTTTTTGCGCTATTTGTTTGCTCGTTATGTTGACGCTTCTGCTCGAAAATGATGAGTTTAGATTGATGGCCAACATCAGCGCCGCGGCAACAACAGAAATTATCTTTGGTTGGAGTTTTTTTTTTCCAGTTGTTTTTGTTGTTGTTAGTTTTGTGTGGCATGTCAAGTTGGTCGCGCACAGCGTTAACGGCGACACTGTTTTGCCGTTGACGTGTCTCTGTCACTAATTTCGGTATGGTATAGACGGTTTGTTTTGTACCCTCCTCAACATCACCATCACCACCAACCATCACCAATATTTTTCTAATTTTCTAACCGTGTCTGTGATTGATGTGTGTTTGTGTGTGTGTGGTGTGTCGTGTTTCTAAAACCCTTTCTTTATTTTTTTTTTTAGTAGTATTTGTTGTTGGGCAAAATAATACTTTTATTACGCGGTGCGATGCGGCATATTATTAATCATTTTTGGTTTGGCGCTCTTGACATGCCTGTCGCAATCAAAAATGATAAATGAACCGTCGTTGCATTATCATCGAATGCGTGAACATGTCATGTGATGTGTTTGGCTATTTGTGATTTTAGCAAATAGTTATGATGAAATTTTTGAAGCAGCGCCGTCAAGTTTTGCTCTTTCTGCGAAATTTTGGTTTGGTATCAGCGAGTTGAGACTTTTGTTTGAGTGATAGTTTTGCGAGCGAGAGTTATCACCAGTATTTTGTAAAAGTGAAAATTAAACGAAAATATAGTTTGAATTTTGCACGATTTTCTATATCGCACGAAAGTTATCATGCTATAAAAAATCTAATAAGGAATTTCTTTATATGTGAAAATGCCTCGAATATCTCGAAACCTCGAAACTCTTTGACCGTCGAAAAAGAATTATTAAAATTATTATGAAGCATATTTTTCGTATTCCTCGAAAATCTTCGAGGCAAATTACTCGCGAAAATAGCCTCGAAAAATTTATTATAGGTTTTAGTGTTGCTTGTACCTATGTAAAAAAAAATGCTATTAAATAATTGGACATTTTTTATTTAATTTAAAAAATTGTAGAATAATAAAATTTTTTGTTTGTTTTTGTTTTAAAACTCGTTAAAAATTAGTCATAACGATAAAAAAAATGTGTTTTTAATAAAAATTTTAAAGGTTACTTGCTAAATTCAAGCCCAGAGACAGGCAATACTAATTAGAAAATTTACAATAGGCAACACTAATTAAAAACAGCTGACTGAACAGCTGATTTTCAGAAATCTTTTCGAGGTCGCGAAAAGGTGTGTTCCCGAAAAGATGTTCGAAACTTTTTGAATTTTTCAGTTTTCGCATTTAAAGGAATCTCATTAATGTTTTAAGATATTTTTAATTTCAGAGACAAATTTCGTTTCTGTCCATCTGAGCTATTAACATTGTAGTTAAGGAGATATAAACTTCAAATTTCGTATGTGAATTTTGATTGATTTTTACCGGCAAAAATGTATAATCAGAACTAGTTAAAAATGTTAAAGTTAATTAATGAAGTTACTTGTTTTGTTTAACTTTTCTCGGATTTTAACGTGTACGTTAAGTTTTTAACGACGTTAATTTTTCAATGAGATTAACGAAATTAACTTAACGAAGTTAAATTTTTTGTTTAACTTTTCTCGGATTTTAACTTGGACGTTAAATTTTTAACGACTTTAATTTTTCAATGAGATTAACGAAATTTAATTTAACGAAGTTAAGTTTTTATTTAACTTTTCTCGGATTTTAACTTGTACGTTAAATTTTTAACGACGTTAATTTTTCAATGAGATCAACGAAATTAACTTAACGAAGTTAAGTTTTTGTTTAACTTTTCTCGGATTTTAACTTGTACGTTAAATTTTTAACGACGTTAATTTTTCAATGAGATTAACGAAATTTAATTTAACGAAGTTAAGTTGTTGGTTAACTTTTTATTTATTATTATTTTTGTTGTTGTTGTGTTAGTTTGCGGCCAATGATGAACCCCTATTTTCAAAAATGTATTAAAAATTTGTATATAAAAAAGTGGGCGTGGCAAATTTTCCCCTTTAAAGCACTATATCTCGCAAAATTGTTGCACTAAAATATTGAAATTTGGTATGTAGTCATATATAACCAATGCCGTATGACTAAAACTGGCGTTGATCAAAGAAAGGGGCGGGGTACCTCCCATACAACCCTAATTTTGTTTGCTCTCTATCTCTGAAACAATTTACCCTACAGCACTGGGATTTAAGATGAAGTCATATGATATCAATTTGGCGTAACTGTATAAAAAATCAATTTTGGGCGTCACGAAGTTTGCCGGATCAGCTATTATAAATAACTACGCCCACCTATGAGTATAAGGTTGTAAGGTACCCAGACTTTTTCACAGGGAAGATAATTCCCCTACAATAATTTTTTAATATGACCTAAAAAGTGGAGTTAAAAATGTTTATACAATAAAAAAGGAATTTCTTCTTTTTTTAATTTAATTTTTCACCCTTTTGCAGCTGCTTGCAACTTCGCGAAAAAAGAAAGTTATCAACACAATCTTTAAAAATTCCCGCATATTCAAAAAAAAAAAAAAAAGAACCCAATACCAGTTGCAAAAAAATTTGCGGCACACAAGAATTTCTTAACCATTCCATGGCGCGTCGAAAAGCTCATTTAATCCGGTGATGCCAACGCGGCGCGACGACGATGGCAACAAATGTTGCTGTTACTGTTGTTGTCGTTGCTGCTGCGATGTCGCTGTTTGCGACATAAACAAAAAATAAATATAAATGGAGATATCAACTGACAGATAAGCCTTTTGCTTCATTTTCGAAGACAGCTGCTTGTGAATGGATGGCATAATTATGGGCGACAGCATAATTAAGGATGACATGCAAAAGTATGAATTATCACCGAAATGTCACTTCGGCGGCGACGGCGACGATGGCGGCTCTGCGTCATGCCGTATGACAGAGCGACGGAGCGTCAAACGAGAAGCGCGCGCGTTTGGAGCGTTGGAACGCGGCGTGTGGGATTAAGCGACGGCAAAATTTATGATATGAAAAATGTCCATTTGGGCAAACTTGCTCTTAGTTGTTGTTGTTGTTGTTGTCGTTGGTTGATGCTCTGTTGATGCGCTTCGTTGATAATTTCGGGATTTTTTTTTTTTTGGAAATTTTGCTGCTTGAATAAGTTTAGAAATTTCCGCCCATTTGCCCGTCTGTCCAACTGTCAGTCTGTCTGTCTGTCAGTCAGTCCGACTGTGAGCCTGTGAGCGAATGACAAATGAATTTGGAATGTGACAAACAACGCTCGTGTCGGATTAAAATACGCTGCCGCAGACAAACGAGATGCCAGCGATTGCTTGAAGCTGAGCTAAGTTGAAGCTGAGCGGAGTTGAGTGGTGCTGCTTTGTTTGCTAGCGTCATTTGTGGGGATTAGAAAATTTGTTGCCGATAAATTTCGTCGTCAAAAGTGAGTGGGGCAAATGAATTGGTTGCTTAAAGTAGTCGGGAAAACGACAATTAATTTAAGGGTTAGGAAGAAACTATTTAAAAAAAAAAAGTAATCATACAAATTTAAGTTTGGATGGAGTTTGGTATGTGGGGAGGTTGAAGATTCACTACTGTAAAATCACCAAACATATATTGAAATTGGAATATAATTTAAAAATAAAAATATTCTTTTCAAAATCAAAACCTTTCAGTATCTCCGAGGATATTCAGAAATCAAATTAAAACTGATATCTTGCATTTTACTTTTTCGAAAGAAGAAGTATACAAAAATTTAAGTAAATTTTTCATAAAACCATGGTTCAATAATAAGGTTATGAAATTAGAAACTCACCTCGATTTCTGTCTTATTTTGAAGTTTTGATAAAAAAAAACGTTGTTTGTTTTACTTAATTTTTTTTATAGCAATTATGGCAACTCCTCAATATATAAATTTTCAAAGAGAGCAACAATATCGAGGCGGAGAGGAATATTTTTCTACTCTCCTCACCATGTATTTATTACACCATGCCTAAAATTATATATTGTTATCTCTAATGTATTACCATATCGGCAACAAGTACTTTTTATTTATATAATATCACTTTAAAAAAAGTATTACTTAATAACTTGTTCATGCAACTAGAACTAGAGACTGTTCCCTTTCATATGACACCCATATCAGTAATATAGGTTATATATCTATTATATTGATTCACTGAAACTACCCTACCAGTCCAACAAAAAAGAAACTTAACATACGGAGATGGTCCGATGAGTACTTAGCCTGATGGAGGCCTACCTTGAGACCTCGAGAAAACGTATTTTTCAGACGGGTTGAAGAAGTTTAAGCATCGCTGGGTTAAGTGTATCAAGCTTAAAGGAGACTATGTTTAAAACAAAAAATAACCACTTTTCTATAATTTTCTATTTTCTTTTGTATCGGACTACCCTCGTACATTCATATTTTATGTATCGCGGGTATTTATAAACAACGTTTTCCGTGGAACACCTAAAAGGTTAATTTTTAAACACAGAGTTGAATCAGATCAGATTAGAATCAATACCTTATCAACAATATATTCGTGCTAGCAAGATGTAGTTTTTAAATTCTTGACCTGGCCACCTTTACCTCAATCACCGATCTTCCAGGATAGATATTATCAAAGATTAAAAATTTCAAAACTCTAACGACCGGTTCTTTTATGGTGGATGAAGTTCACAAAGGAAGGTCAGAGTTATTCTCCAACTGATGAGATATTTGGTTTAGCAATGAAACCGAATGGTCTAAGTGTGGATTCGGTCGCCACTATAACATAACCTAGCCATAACTCTTTTAATCTAATTACATTTAGAATTCGATTTAGTCATAAATAAATGAAGAAATGAGGTCTGATTAGATTAAAATCAATATATTAATATATAAATACACGGAATCAGGATCAGATCTACTCATTTAATATATCAAAAGAAAGCGTATTTGAAATCAATTCTATCATAGTTAAGCTTTTTAATTAACTTGTTATTTGATATCTTATTATAGTTATATGGAACTGTAGATAAGCTCTTTGGAGAACTCCATTGGGAACCACATTAAATAAAATATATTTGATGAGATTTGTTATACTTGGTCGGGAACATATTAAAGAAATATATCCAAGTTTTAGATACTCTTAAGTTAAGAGTGCCATTACTATCTTGAGGACTTCATCTAGTCACTCAAACCTATTTTAAATAAGCTTGCGCTAATTCTAAGCACAGACTGAGTAGATGAGTAAGATGTGTATCCAACGCTTTGTAATAAAAGTTTTCTAGCTAAAACATTGGGAGGTTTTTTCTAGTCGTCTGTGATAGACTTATAGCATGGATTTCGATCTCTTGAGTCACAAGCGGTATTTGTAAGTCCTTGTGGATATTAACGTTTTTTATATACCAGAGAGAATTGGTAATCATTCGTAAAATTGTTGACTGTACGCTTTGAAGTTTTTCCACATTAGATGAGTAAGATGAGTAGAGTTGCCTTCACTCCGAGTTCCATTCAGCTGTAGTATCTATCTTACGTAACGAATTTTTCAATTGATATTACCTCCTTGGAGAACCGCACTGGGAGCCACTAAATACAAATCTAGTTTGATGAGGCTTGTTAGTACGATTCAATTAGCTTGGCAATATTTGCCAATAATATAAACAAAGCTGGACAAATTTTAGACAACTGAATTAAGAGTACAAAAATTGGTTTAGCCGACTTTTACTAAACCTTGAAGTAGTGTGCCCCAAACCTCCATTTGTAAAGCATATATTTTTTTTTAATTTTGCAAATAGTTAATTTAAATTATGTTTATCACAATGTTAATTAAATTTTGACAAAATCACTTTCAATCAATAATCAACCCAATTATCCGGCTTTATAGATATTTTAATTGATTATTAAGAAGTTGAACCGGTTGAGCAGCGCAAACTCAATTAACTCCTCATGTCAACGTTAGATTGCAAGCAATTTGCATAAACAATTTCCGCAACTAATAAACAAGAACAAGCGACGGCGGGAGAGCGGTCGGTGAGGCGGCAGCGGCGGCGGGCCGAGCAGTTTATCTACAAGATTTAACTATGGCATAATTTATCAAAATCATTATCAAGCGACGCAAACGCGCAAGGCGCACAAACAAAATTCTTAATTGAAACTGTCAGCTCAGACAATCACTTAGGAACAAATCATGTTGTTGGCACAGCTGGACGCCACTGTGCGCGGCAGCGACGGCAACGGCAACGGCGACGACGACGACTGTGGCGGCGGCGATTTCCAGCGTCTGTTCATCGTTGAAGTTAAAAACTTAATAAACGACCATGATGGCACAACAAATACACATGACAGCTAGTCAGTCATTCAGTCAGTCAGTCAGTCAGTCAGTCAGCGCGACCGATGACCAGACAGACAGACAGCAAGACAGACAACAGGTAAAATTAGCTTTAAATTGTTTGTGGCTTTTTGTATTTTTTTTCTTTATATGCATGTGCTTTTTTATTATTGTATTTTTTTAATAAAAAAAGAAAAATATTCGTATATGCTGGCGACCAGTCGAGTCCAATTCAATCCAGTCCAGAGACCAACCGACAGACAGACATCAAACAGCAGGCATCTCGCTGTCGTGTCGTGTTGTGGTCAATCAATTTTGGTAGTTGTCGTTTTAACGCATTAAGCGTTGGAGACAATGTTGTTGTTTTTGTTGTCGTTGTTGCTGTTGTTGCTGGTGGTGGTGACGGTGGCGTCGGCGGCGTCCGATTCCATCGGTAGTGCCGACGCCGCCACCAAGAAACGCCAACGATGTCGACCACGATGATATTTAGTAATTGGAGAATATCTTTATATGAGCTAGCTTCTGTATGGCAAGTCGCTTTTCGTTTGCGATTAGGGTTACCAGTTCTACATAAATAAATAATAATTATTCTGTCAAGTCATTTTTTGTATGTCTTAATTTAATTGAAATCGAACTTTAAGGAAGTGTTTTAATTTTGCTAGATTTAAAACTTCTTCAAAAAGTCTAGAAAGCTGTAACCTACTCTGGAGTAGTTACTTTGGAATACTGTGTTTCTATATATATATTCTATATATATGAGAATATCGCTCTAATTGTGAATATGTACTCAAGAGTGTACTTAAGAGTGATCCACTGAACGTAACGAAAGCCTGAGAACCAGGCTCTGCTCTAGTGGAGTTACTTTGGCAGACTGTAAAATAAATAAAATATTTTGATTGAATCGTTTTATTTTGCGAAAATGTACTCAGGAGTCATCTAAGGTCTTTTTTGATAATATTAAATTTTTTTGTTAACCTGTTTGCCCGGGTAGACACGTTTCTTATTTTTAAAATGGACAATTTGTGGTGAAGTAGTATTTTGTGAAGCTCAGTTCCAGTAAACTCTTATAGAGCGCTCCCTATACTTTATACAATTGAAATTCTTATTTAGGAGTGCTTCTTCTTGAAGCATGTTTAACTGGTGGAAGTCTTGGGTATATTAGATGGAACACTCCGGTGTACACTTTTTCAAAAAAAATGCCTGCCGATATATATTTTGATATTCTTAAATTGATATATCGATAGCCACTCTTTTTAGAAAAGTGTACACCGGAGTTTTCCATAGTGGTATTTTTTAACAACAATATTGATTTTTTTAAAGAATTTATTTTCTAAAAATAGATAAACTTTTTTGAAAAATGTACCATTGGAAAATTCTAAAGGCAAATTCTTAAGCCGCAAAAACTTATTCTTTTAACATTTCCAATAATGTAGAAATTCTCGAAAATAAATTTCCAAACTATTTTTATTTCTGATTTAATAAGACATTAATTGCAGGAGTCTATAAAACCTAACCTCGCCTTCCACAGATTATTGGCTCACCCATCGTATATTTGTCTAATTAAGACTGGCATGCGAAATGTTTTACGGTTGGTAGCCTAAACACATGCACTATACAACAAGTCTTTTGTAATTTTGTCGCCTCACAGCGGGCGTCTAATTTTATAATTTCCCAGACTTTCACGAAATAAAAAACAACAACAACGAAAACAACCAAGAAGCAAAGTGCGCGAGAATGGACATGGGAAGGCCAAGACCCAAATCAAATGAAAGAAAAAAAAAAGAAAAAACTGAAAAAAAAAAAATGAAAAATTACTTTTTGGAATCCAGTCAACCGACTGACCATCTATAACGGTATTTAATGACACAGCAGCGTCGTCAATCACTCGCCGTAAATCTTTGCGTGGACATGGACATGGACACGGACATTAGCGGGTCGCCACTATCGGTAGCTTTACAATTTGACGGCCTTCTGACATTTCAAATTAATTGATTTATTTTCGAGGTAGGCAATCGTATACGAGTTTGAGCATGAGACACAGCCCCGCATGACGTTTTTGATAAGCCAGCGTAATGGCGCTACTTTGAGCTTTATTTGCTTTTGAGTTTTTGTTTCACCAGCTCATCTCTACCTCAAACGAAACGCGAAACCTTTAGAGGATTAAACATTGAAAAAAATCAAAAAAATTAAATGATGTATTATGCTTAAACGTCTGACGGCTGGAGTTCAATAATTTAATGGCGTCAGTTTTTATAAGCTCATTAACAAATAACTTCGGAACGCTCGAGTGCATTTTCCTGTATGTGTATGTGTGGTTGGTTGGTTGGGAAGCACTAATCGCCATGTACAATCGTGTCAATTGCAGTGCCCCCCAACCCCCGACCACTGGTTGTCGCTGCTTGGCCATCATCATCGGCCATCGATTGGACGAATGGACGGACGGACGGACGGACCAACAAACACTGACAGTGTAAATATTTGTCATGTCGTATTTGTGCTGCTCATACCAACCATAATCAACCTTTCGATACTATCCCGATGACAATAACGGCGACGCAACAATATTGATGACTACCGCGGAGTGGTTGTTTTTGTTTTTTTGTTGTTTGTGTGACATTTGTGTCTGACAGTTTGCCTCTCCTCCTGTCAGTTTGTACTTATAGTTTGCCGTAAGTGGAAAATGTTGTAATGACTTCTGATAATAATAATTTTTGATGGATATTCTGCAGCGTTAAGCTTTGATAATGTGTAAATATAATTTGTCACCTTCACTGACATATCAGTTGAAGTTCTTTTTCCGATTTTATTTATATATGTATGTGTGTATCATATATATGAAATATGTATGTATAAACAATAGTATCGCCATGCAAATATTTGAGTATTAAAATGTAAATTTAAGCAGTAAAATTATTGAAATTGTGTTCAATTGAAATATCACTATCCATTGGAGGTAATGTTAGTGATATTTTAAATTACCCTAACAATGTGAAAAAAAAATTTAATTATCGAAAATGGTTTAGTTAATAGAAATCAGATTTAAATAAATATTGATTACCATTACCATTATCATCATCATAACTTTTATCATTACCATTATCATTACCATAATCATTACAATAATAATTACAATAATAATTACCATTATCATTACCATTATCATTACCATTATCATTACCATTATCATTACAATTATCATTACCAATATCATAACCATTACCATTATCATTACCATTATTACTACTATTATCATTACATATATCATTACATTCATTTCTGATTATCATTATCATTACCATTATCATTACCATTACCATTATAATTATCATTACCATTATCATTACCAATATCATAACCATTACCATTATTATTACTATTATCATTACATATATCATTACATTTATGATTATCATTATCATTACCATTATAATTATCATTACCATTATAATTACTATTATCATAACCATTACCATTATCATTACCATTGTCATTACCATTATCATTACATTTCTGATTATCATTACATTTATGATTACCATTATCATCATCATTACTTTTATCATTACCATTATTATTACTATTATCATTACATATATCATTACATTTCTGATTATCATTATCATTACCATTATCATTACCATTACCATTATAATTATCATTACCAATATCATAACCATTGCCATTATTATTACTATTATCATTACATATATCATTACATTTATGATTATCATTATCATTACCATTATAATTATCATTACCATTATAATTACTATTATCATAACCATTACCATTATCATTACATTTCTGATTATCATTACATTTATGATTACCATTATCATCATCATTACTTTTATCATTACCATTATTATTACTATTATCATTACATATATCATTACATTTCTGATTATCATTATCATTACCATTATCATTACCATTACCATTATAATTATCATTACCAATATCATAACCATTACCATTATTATTACTATTATCATTACATATATCATTACATTTATGATTATCATTACCATTATAATTATCATTACCATTATAATTACTATTATCATAACCATTACCATTATCATTACCATTGTCATTACCATTATCATTACATTTCTGATTATCATTACATTTATTATTACCATTATCATTACCATTACCATTATCATTGCTATAACCATTACCATTCCCAATAATATTGCAATACTATTATTTGGTCGCCATTTAATTAAAGAAGACTCATTAATGATCTGATCAGTTAGTATTTTTCATTACTATAACTCATCTTCAATACTTTGTTGACTAAAATCCAATAATTCATTAGCATTTAAAGTACATCCGGTGTTATAAATGTCCGAAAATCGCTTCTTATTAAATCTGATCAGTCGCAATTTGTCCACGCCTTTTAGACTTTTTAATGCTTGATACTTTAATTGGCATTAAACAACGTTTTTTTTTAATAGTTAAAATTCAATGAAATTCTTTAAATTATTCAATTTTCACTTTCTATTAATAATACAATCGAAATCTTTGCTGAAAAAGTAAGTAATATATAAATACATACATACATACATTTGATAAAAAAAACTTTCAAACTGAATGATCAATAAAAAAAACATTTTTGCAAAGAAGAAGAGAAGAAGAAGAAGACTTTTTAACGTTTCAAAGTCACTCAGTTTTTAAATTTCGCCTCTAACTTCAACTTTGGAAACTTAAAATGTTGCAACAGCTGGCAACGATCGCTTGCCTCAAGTACCTCAGCATATGTCAACGGTAGCTAACTTTTTTTTTCGTTTGTTTAGTTCAACAAATAAATGACGAAAAAGTATTTTGAGAATTTTCGCACCTTCAGCGTCGTACAACGTCGTTCAGCTGGCAACCCCAAAGCACAGCACACCCCCCACAGAGGATACACCCGCTGTACATACAAATACATCAATCAATGCTTGACGCGCCTGCGTGCCTGCCTGACGTTTCGAACATTTTCGCCATGCAATTGCCATTGAAATAAATGACAAGTGGAATGTTTTTTCTCAATTTCAATAAAAAAAAAAAACTAGTGAAAAATTTCAAAATAAAAACGAAACGAAACGATATGAAACGAAACGAATCGATACACACACACACACACAGAGGCGACACACGAAATGTTGTTCCGTCACACGGCATTTCGCACTCGCTCGAGAGTATTTTTGTGCATTTCGCACTCAAAATGTCAGTCAGCAGGAATTTACGATTTTTCATTTTATTTTTATTTTTATCGTGGATTTTTGTGGATTTTTTGCGCCCAGCCTTGACTTAGACATGCCAGCAATTCCGACCAAAAAAAAAAAAAAAAAACAACGAGCACAATGTTGCAGAAAAAAGTAAAAAGTAAAAAGTGATTTTGTATTATATTTATTTTAGACAAAAAAAAAAATTCAGAAAAATTGGCAGCAGTTGAAAATTTTCATTGTCGCTACTTTTCTGTCACTTTGTGCCAACTCGAAACAACAACAACAACAAAATGAAAACAACAAAAACAACACATAGAAAGCCCAGCAATTAAGAACTGTCAACAGTCTTTGTACAGCATTGTTAAAATATTTCGCATACATTTTGTCAATTGAACTCATACCGAATGTATCGGTTTGGTTTTTTATATATATGTATGTACAAATGTATTTTAAGCAATTAAGATGAAAGGAAAAATAAGTTAAAAAATTTATATAAAAGAAAACAAAAATTTTTTATAGTACGTTGAAATTCTCATGCGAGTACTAAACTTTGTAGTGCAAACCGATAAAAGGTTTTAATATTAATAATCGAGTATAAAGTAAAAAAATTGTTTACCAGAACTTCCCGGTACTCCCCGTTATTTAGCGGAACTTCCCGGTATTCACCGTTGTAGCGATTCTGAGTTATGGCTGTGAAATTATCGGCATACAAACTCAGAAACAAAATCCCAAATTTTCAAGATCAATATTAGCAATGTCATCGTAAGTTTTCGCTTAATTAAACAAATTGTGGGCGTAATAAGTGGGCGTGGCAGATATTGTATATCCTGTTATTCTTCCCGGTGCATCCCTTTACATGTTTTCTATATAGCGCATCAAGTTCTTGAGCAATTTTAGGCGTAAAATTGATCCATCCTTTTTTTGAAAGTGGGCGTTAAATTGATCCAACCACGCCCGTTTTCGGTGAAGTTGTAGACAGTTCCTATAAAAACTCAGATATCAAATTTTAGATTTTTAGAGGCAATATTAGAGAAATAGTCGAATATTTTAACTTAGTTTTACAATTAGTGGGCGTAATAGGTGGGCGTGGCAAAATTTTCTTTGCCCTGAACCGTAAGCACAGCAACTCCCCAAAATTTCATCACAATCGGATGAATGATTTAGGCGCCTATTTGGTACAAAGATAGAAAGAAAGAAAGAAAGAAAGATAGAAAGAAAGAAAGAAAGAAAGAAAGAAAGAAAGAAAGAAAGATAGAAGAATTCATTTATATATATATAGATGTATATGTATATATTTCATATATATTTATAATATTGTATATAAAACTTAAATGTGTGCCCTTTCATTTGATACCCATATCGTTCATAAACAGTAAGTTTTAATATTTTTAGTAATTTTCGTAAAGTAAGCTTACTTACTTACTTACTTACTTACTTACTTACTTACTTACTTACTTACTTACTTAGTTACTTACTTACTTAAAAACAGAATTGTAATTAAGTACGAAGTATATTTTGAAATTCAAATTCTAGTACGCCGAGACAAAAATATACAGTTTGAAATGCACTGTAAAAGTTAGCTAGACATTGGACATTGCTTTAAAAATTGTTTAAATGGATTATTTTACTTTAGTATGTTTATTTATATATAAAATGTTTTTATATATTCGTATAGTATATAAACGAGGGTGGTCCGATAAGTACTTTGACTACAAAAGAAGAACGAAAATTCTTTCTGGAGAAGTGGCTAACATATTTATTTCTCAACATAGTCTCCTTTTAGCTCGATACATTTGACCCAGCGATGCTTCAACTTCTTTAATCCGTCTGAGAAAAAAAATTGTCTCGAGGTCTGCAAAGTAGGCCTCCATCGAGCGGTGAGGCTAAGTACTTATGGGAGCACCCCCGTTTATAAGGATAATGAGTTACGGTGAATTCTTTTCTCTGCCTCTTTTTATTATTTTGAATTATTTTATAAAATGTGTTCCGACTTATCTGAATATTTCGATTTATTTTCTTAAAATGTCATTGAGTTATGATTTTTCTCTTCTTCCCTTCTTATTCTAGAACCTTGTAAGAGTGTTTCGACTTCATTTCTTAAAATATCTTTGAATAGTTCAAAAACGAAACAGTTTCTGCTCTCTCAATTGTCGGTGGTGTTAAAAATTTTATATACATTAAACTAATCAGAAATAATGTTAATTTGAAATGCAGTTGAAATTTTGTGAGGTTATTTCGTTGCGGTAATTTCTCCTCTTTTGTGTTCTTTTAGCGAATTCATTCAACTTTGTTCGAGTGTTTCGATTTACCGCCTAAAATTTCACATGAGAAAGCTCCAATAATAAAATATTCTCTGCTGATCAGCCTTTTTTAATATATATATTTTATATATTTGCGTATTTCATTTCAATAAAATCTACAAGTTTCAAATGAAAGTTTATAATAATACAATTAAATTTTTAATTCATACAACAAATTGTAATTTTATTGAAATTTTCATATAACCTACAAAATTTTAAATTTTTTTTAATAGTATTGATTAAATCAATTAATTGAAAAAATTCAGCGAAAATTGGTAGTCACAAAAGCAAAATTGTTTGCTGAGCTAAGTAAGTCGTTGCTTTTCAGCTTTTAAAAATAATTTATATACTAAATCAACTGGTGACGTCAGTGCTACTGAGTCTTAAGACTCTCGCCTCAGAGGCAGTAGGCACAGGTTCGATCTCTAGCGAGCGCCAAAGTTTTTCGAAATTGAAAGAATAAGTAAATTTTTTGTTGGGTATTAAACATCAATTTCTGTTTTTAATAAACGCTGTTGATTGTATTGATTAAAACGGCTGTGGATGGAGTTTCAGTATTAAATTAATTGGTTTAATTAAAAAATGAATTGTTTTGATAATGTTTTTCCTCCGATTATTTCGTTCTGTGTAACACAATAACACTAAAACTGTTGACATTTGATAAATATCGCACGTCAGAAAGTGCTGCCCACATTGGTTCACCCTACACTATGCACACATTTACCCTGCACTCAAGTGACCGACCATCATCAATTTATTCTCCGGTAGCTAAAGTAAATATTTTTTCGCCTTATCAGATACATTTAATCATGCTCAGACGCGCGTACTCGTAAATAAGCAAAACGTTTGTATGTATATATGTTAGTATGTATGCATTATACTTATTTGAAAACTTGATTGATAGTTTTATGATAAATCAAATATGTTTTTCTTTGGCCATTATTATCGGCGCAATGGCATCTCTGGCTTGTTGTTGGGTGTGTTGCGTTGCGTTGTTGATGGTCCGTGGTTTGGGGGAAGTGCATTACAGGCGCTAACTGATCGATTGCATATCATAAAACTATCAACGGGTAATACCGGTAGGCGCCAGAATAAATATTGGTACTAATGTCAGTTTTGTTGTTGTAGTCAATTTATACGAGTAAGTGTGTATGTGTGTTTTTTTGTTGTTGTATTTTGTATTTGTTTGCAGTTCACTTTTAATATGATTGTGGTGCTTTATCAACAGTTTGTTGGTAAATCTCGAAGAGCTTTTCGAAGAAGCACATCCAATGTCAGATCAATCATTTGAAAGTATAAATTATTGCGTTGATGAGTTGGGCGATGATATCATCGCGTTGGGAAAATTTGTTTTTCAAGTTGTCAACACGAGGTGGCCAAACGATTGTTTGGTCTAGAGAAATTGGTTGTTTCTAGGGAAACTTGCCAATATAACGAATTGTTAGCTGAAGTCAAAATGTATTCAAGTAATCCCAACAGCAGGACGTCGAATTCTTAGCCTTTGGAGCGTCGTACATATCTTCTGGAGTCATTTCCAAAAAGATTTATTTTTTTGTTTCGTCACTCCATAAAAATGATTTTCGGCGAATTGTCGCCTCATCTAAAAATTTTTTCCTCGGAGGAAGTTCCCTTCCTTTGGGCTATACGTCCTGGTAAGTCTGCATATTGAAGTCTACGACGAACCGTCCGAGTTGATATTCCATTGCCAATTTCTGCGATAATGGCCCTGGAAGACATCAACGGATCTTTTTTTGCAAGACCGACAATGCGGGTGTACGTTGTTTGTAAAGATTTCTTCTTTCGTCCTGGATTTTCAGTAAGCATTCTACGCAATTTCCCGAAGACTTTTTCCTTCTTTTTGAAGATTCATTGCAACTCAAATTGTAGTCAAGTAATCCCAACAGCACGGAGTGGTGATTGCCTCTAGAAGAGGACGATTCAACGGTCTATATCTTCAGTGAATGTCAAGTTTATGCAAGACTTCGTCTTAGACATTTACTATTGGTTGTTCCAATAGTAACTTCTATAGTCAAAGATTCCGCTAGGTCAATTATATTATTCATAAATCAAATAGAAGAGATTTAGGCATAGTAAATGGGTCTTGGGTACTAAGAACCTTTATGGTCCACAAGTGTTATACTTGTGGTTAGAACTCCAGGATTTCAACACCTTCAATAGACCTCTCGGTCTGAATTCGACTGGTCCACTTGATGCAGCCGAAACTTTGTACTTGACCCTAATCAGGCTTCCTTTTGATTGATTGAACTCAAAGAGCATATAGAAAACACTGTAAAGATCTGGAAATCCCTTTACTTAGTCCTCTCATAAGTAAACGTTATATTAACAATTTTCCCTTGGAACTTTTTTAATATTAATTTTATTAATAACAAATAATTTTACAAAAATAATAACAAAAAATACTATATTATTAAAATCTTCGAAAAGTCCAACTCTAAAGAACAAAAGTCACAAGTCTCCCGATTCTCATATGTAATTTCATTTTGTCTCCTCAAAATGTTTTCACAAGGCTTTCCTTTTTTTAATGATAAACTTCAACAAGAATTAACCAACAATCATGATGGCGGCACAACAACAACAACAACAAACATTTTAGCATATTAACAAGCGCTGCTCGCTGCACCCGAGACAGCTCATCAATTTAATATTTATTAAACACATCAATTTGCAGGCGAAGCGTTTTGCAGCAAACAAATTGCGACGGTTGCATGTCAATGAGTGTGATTACACGTCGTCTTATTTGCATCGATGATGATCACGATGACGACGACGATGAGGAGGAGAACGATGATGCTGTACAAATCAGGCGACGGCCGGCCGACCAACCGCCAGACATTAACACGGCTTCGTCGGTCTGTCCGGTGGCCCTGTTGCATATAACCATGCGACACAGTGAGACAAGTGGTTGCTCCACTTAGCATTTGGTAGATTATTTTACAAAAATCACCTGACTGAGTGTTCTTCGATCAATTTTGGTGATTGAAACTGATTAAAACTCGTGATTTTCACGTTTAAAAAAAAGCCTCGAAAATGATTCACGCTTATGTTTAAAAATTGAGTAATTGAAATTTCAATAAGAAAATAATAAAAAATTACATGAAAAAGACTCGAAAAAGACTTCTAAAAAAGTCTCGAAAAAATAGTCTTTTATGATCAAAAAATGAGCGCATTTATGATTGTTTTGAGCACAAAGAGGACTCAAAAAAACTCGAATATGAATAATTACTTCATAACATACTGGGTGGGTATATTTCAAAATGGTTTTACTTAAATGAAGTCCATTGTTTTCTTGAATATTTCGTATTTTGAGATTAACTTTTCTTTTAATAATATTTTGACCTATTGAGTTAAAATTTTGACCAGGTCCAAAGAAATATAATCGAACCATGAACCATTTTGAGACCTGATTAAGATGCCTCAATTTCAGTAAGTTACAGGATTAAATAAATATTAAATACATTTGGGGACTCTTAAATTACAGAAATGCATTTTGAGTTTGTTTAGGAACCCTCTTCAGTTCTCTTAGATCCTCTAAAGTGTCCATTAATAAGATTAAAATTTTTAAAATCCATAATTTAAGTATTTTTATCATAGCTGTCTATAATTATCTGCTTCAGATGTGTTCAGATTTTATCATATCTTGACTGATATATCATTAAAACTGAATAGCATATAAATCCAGTTCAAAATAGATTTGAGCATTTGCCGAAATCATGTCTGATCGTTTATGACAAAAGATAGTTAGTTAGTTAATTAGTTAGTTAGTTAGTTAGTTAGTTAGTTAGATAGGAGACCCACTTAGGCTTAGTATACGAGTTATACCGCTAACTGAACCATCCTGTACTGTTTATAAACTGAAGAATATTATTTATATTCGATTAGGATATATCTACTAGGCCAATGAAGAAGTGCTTACCCACATGTATATATCGTTTATTAGCCAAAGCGGGGCATGGACAAAGAAGATATATTATAGTTTCTTCCTCCTCATCTCTACAGCTTCTACAGAATTCAATTGAGAAGATACCTAGTCTTCCTGCATGAGTACCTATGATACAGTGTCCTGTTAGAACGCCTACTAGGTCTTGAGACCTATTTAGCGAGATTCGATCGATTAAGCGTTTTTGATTCAGTTTTGGCCATATTATATGCGAGATGTTACATGTAGATGTTACATGTATCCAATCCCTATGGAGTTAGCTTCCTTGATAGAGATTTCCCTGATGAAGAGTTTACATGTTGATGGAGGAATACCACAATCCTTGTTGATGGGTAGAATTTCAAAAGATATACGAGTATTTAAAATTGCTCTATATATGTGGATATAAGCTGGTCAGATCTTAATTTGGGATTATTTTTTAAATTATCATATCTAGGTAAATTCCATATAAGATGGAGTATTACCAATTCCCAATTTAATATAGACATTTCCATGTATATATATTAAATGAAAATATATATCTCATGCGATTTACTATGTTGCACAGTGTCCTCGCGATTACAGCAACCAGAAAAGCCCAATACAAACCAAGTCAAAACCTGTCAACGACGTTATTTCACTGACCGAACGGACGGACGGATGGGCTGATGCTGGTTTGTCAGTTCAGCTTGCCAGAAGACGAGACCCATGAGTGCATGTGCATATGCATGTGTGTGTGTGTGCTGTGTGCAAATAAGGGCAATCAATCATGGTCATCAAGAAGCATCATCATCATTATTGATGAGCGGATTGCGTGCGTGCATCCATGCATTCATGTATGTATGTATACATGTATGCATGCATGCATGTTGCCAGATAATATCTTTTGCAACAAATTTTTGACAACTTCGCCTTTTGTTTTAGCCCGTCCTGGCTGGCAAAGAAGTTAAGTACAGATTGGGCTGGACGGCATGTTTGCCTGCGCTGTCTGTCTGTCTGTCTGTCTGAATGCGCTTGAGCTGTCAGTTTGCAGAATCGCTGCGTTGAATCGTTGCGTCACATTTATCACAAATTCAATGAATAACAATTTTGCACCGCGTGACGTGCTAATGTTATCTGATTGGGCGAACCGATGATGGAGTAGGCTGCATCATCATCTCGCTGCAGCCCGTTAACCGTTTTTTGGGGTCGTCGGTTGTCTGACACAGAACGAAATTGCAACGCGAAAGCGAGCAGAGAGAACAGAAGAACAGCCTGAAGTGGTGCTGCTGGCGATGGTGAT
Source organism: Suillia variegata (assembly GCA_949127995.1). NCBI lineage: Eukaryota > Metazoa > Arthropoda > Insecta > Diptera > Heleomyzidae > Suillia > Suillia variegata. The sequence continues at coordinate 42,034,685 of OX421844.1, forward strand.
GGTGATGTTGTTGCTGCTGTTGGTTGTTGGTTGTTGCTTTTGGTTGTCGTGCTGGTGCAACAAAAGTGCTTAAATATTAATTATGAATCGGAGACCGCGAGGGATTGCCTTATAAATCGCACATGCGATAAGATGGATAGATATACGCCTTTGTACGTTTCTGTTGTTATAGTTGCTGTTGTTGTTGTTGTTAAGTTTTTGCAGCTGATATTTGTATATACATAAATTGAAGTATCATAAAATGGAAATTGATCGGCCTGATTGATGACAGGCCATCGAGAAAAATGAATTTACTGTGGAGCATATAAGATGCCGCAATTGGGTGTATTTTTTTTTTTTTGATTATCAAGGAGAAACCGAAACCAAAGAATAATGGTTTGTTAAGTTCACATAATATACAGCATAAACGGATCTTTTAAATTTAGTTTTTGATTTATTTTCTTTAGGAGAGCCATGAGCCTTTCATCATTCATCGAAACTTTTAAAAACCGAAATTTAAGAAACGAAGTTTAATTTTTTAAAACTTTTTGACCATCCTAAAGTACCTTCATACATATGTAAAACTCTATTTTAATAGATGTATGTACATACATATTATATATTTAAATTCTTTAAAATCAAATTATTTATATATACAAATTTCTCAAGGTTATCAATCTCTCTTTCAGACTGTCATCAAAATATTCTTTCATATGTCATCAATCGATCATATCACACTATGAACTCTCAACTGAACATGATCCAGAAAACCAAACCAATAAACTGATGACACACAAAAATCAACCACACGCATACATACATACATATGTACATACCCAGCAGTGAAAGTTGCGATTGGTAAACTACACTATGGGCTATACATTACGTAACTCATTACTTTTAACGTTGCGATGTCCTAGGAAAGTAATGTATGCAACCACATAGATTACCAAGTACGGCAGAAAGTAAATGTCAACTTTTTGCATTACCTGGTAACGGAAAAAATAATGCATAGTAAAAATTAATGTCAACTTTGTGCATTACTTGGTAATGGAAAAAATAATGTATAAATTATGTCAACTTTATACATTACCGGGAAATGAGAAAAATTAATATCAATTTTATCAATTACCTGGTAATATAAGAAGTAATGTTAAAATAGTGTCAACTCTATACATTACCGTGGAATGGGAAAAATTAATACAAACTTTGTTAAATAATTTTATAGTTTATTTTGTTACAAGATGTTCACATAAAAGTCTTATTGAATAGTTTTAACAATCATTTAAGTCTTTTAATGAAAGGAAATTGTTCTACAAAATAATTAATTATTTCGTAAGCAGAATCGATATTAGCTTCAAAGTTATGTTCAGTTGATAATAACCTATACGCACAGTGTAACAGGCAGAAATGATAAAATACGTCATCAGTAACAATATTTTTTAAAGCAGCTATACCTGTGTAACATATGAACAACCGATATTCTACAGATTTCCATTTATGAATTTCTTCGAGGTTTCGAGGTTTTTTTTGCAAATTCATACATTACCCGTTCACTTACGCGGTGCTTTATATTTTTAGACATTTACAAATTTTGTGAAATGTACGCAACTTCTTCGCTTACGCGGTAATCAAGTTTACTTGATACATTACCCGTTCGCTTACACGGTGACCAATACTTTCATTGACTCCAAATTCGTTAGAGAATTCTTTAATTACCATTTTCGTGCATTACCACTTTCACTGCTGGGATAATACAAAAAATTCACATATAAACAAACAAACAAACAAACAAACATACATACACACATTTGTATATCGATATATCCGCAGTTCGATCATTTGTTTGCATTTGAGACACATCAATCGTTTTCGTTTTCGTTCGCTTTGGACGTTCCCGTCCCTTTTGTGGACGAGGTTTGCTTTTATTTTTGTTGTTGTTGTTGCTGTTGTTCAAAGTGTGATGACAGCAGTCATCAATCAAGCAAGAACTTTTGACATGTCAAATGAATGAATTACAGCGACCACAACAACCGAAACAACAACAACAACAGCAAAATGGAATTAAAACTAAATAACTTTAACTGGCACGTCGAGAGGATTGGTACACTGTAAGAATTATAATAAAAAGTCGATACTAAAATCGAATTAGAAAAATATCGAAATAAAAAAATCCGAATTAAAAAAATTGATTTAAAAGATAAATATAATTAAGAAAATTCGAATTTAAAAATAATTTAACTTAAAATAATCGATTTCAAAAAAATCGATTAAAAAAGTGGAATTAATAATAATCGATTTGTCATATAAAAAAAAAATATAATGTAACTGTGAAGCTCTTGAAAAAGTGAATTTAATTGGTACACTGTAAGAATGATAAAAAAAAATCGATATAAAATAATTCGAATTAAATATCGAAATAATCGAAAAAAAAATCGATTAAAAATGGAATTTGTAACAATCGATTTGTTATATAAAATAACACTGTAATGTAACTGTGTAATTCTTAAAGAGATGTCTATTAGTGCACTGTAAGAATTACAGTGCGTAAGAATTATAAAATAATTAAAAAAAATCTAATTAAAAAAATAATTTATGAAAGAAATTTTTCGAAACTAATTCAAAAAAACACGATTATGAAATATCGAATTGAAAACAATCGGTTTGTTACTTAAAAAAACATTGTTTAACTCTTAAAAAGATGTATTTATTCATCAGGACTGTATCTAGGGGGCGGCACTTGAGGAAACTGTAATTCGATGGTAGAGTAAAATTGGAGGGCTCGAAAAATGAGAACTTTAAAGTAAGAAGTGAAAATTATTTTTTTTAATTCAAGACTTTTTTTTGCTTCTTCATCTGTTAAGGCTACCCAATATTTCCATTCCAAAAAAAAAAAAAAAATGATTTTACATATGACAAGTGTAAATAAATACATTGAAAAACTAAAGGTGTTTAAAGGTATTAACTACATTATAATTTCAATAAAAAATTTTGCATCATTTCAAAGTTTCAAAGATATTATTAGGGGCGACAATATTAAGTCTTGCCCCCCGGCGCCTAAATTCCTACGTACGGACCTGTTAACCAAGTGTTTTTTTCAATTTCATTTAAAAATTTTAAAGTAAAATAGGGTGACGTTCTCTCGCGGTGTATTAACTTACGTAACTATCGAAAAAAATAAACAAAAACAATCGCCAGCAAATTGAAAATCGATTTTATTTATTGTACAAATAAAATAAAATACCGAGTGTCGCATGTGAAAGCGCGGCAGGCAGCCATGTTAAATGTCATCGCGATAAGATTGATAAGCGCTATTTTGCGTGTTTCAGTGTCTCGACTGCTACAGCCCGTGTTTTTTTTTTTGATTTTGTTTTTGTTTTTTTTTCCGGTGTCTTTCACAATGACGTTGTGACATTTCGTTGACGCTAACGGCTGACAGACAATTTTATTTAACATTCGCACAATTTTTCTTTTTTGTATTTTGGTTGAATTCATTTCGAAATTTCGCCGAAATTCGTCGTTAATTTATCAAATTGGGCGCACCTCATCGAAAGTATGCGAAAAAATCGCTTTGGTAGGGGGGGTGGGGGGTCGGTGGAAGGAACGGGTGGGTGAGGAGAAAAGGGCGGTCGTAAATAGAAAAAATCGCACACGAGACGAACGACACAAACCGATTAATCGATTGTCAATTACGCTGACAGCACTTAAATTGTTGTTTGTGTCGTTCGTTTGTGTCGCTGTTGTTGTCGGCTTAATTTCGCGAAAATTCGCAGCGAATTTTTGTCTTCACTCGATTTCAATTTGTTTGGTTTTAGAGAACATCAAATGTGAAAACTGCAGAAAATTCGTTTGAGCCTTCGACTAAATGACAGTACGTTAAAAGGTATTTTCGGTTGTTGTTGTTGTTGTTGATGTTGTTGTCAGAAAAATCGCTGAAAAAAAACAGAAATTTCACATGCCAAATTCGCGAAATCGTAAAAAATCGAAATAGATTTTTTTTTGTTGGCAGTCGTCGAAATCCTTTTTGTTGTTTGTTCCCGTTGACATTTTGACAGCGGCACATGCTGATTTGTATTTGTAATTCATTTACGTACTTTTCACTTTCATTTCGCGCTCGCCTTGGGGAACGTTTTCCCGTTTGGCATTTGATGAATCGCTTTTTGCCGTTCATTAATTTTATTTGCACACAAATCACAATAACAACACTTCGCTGGCGGTAATCGAGCGACGGCGGCGGCGGCGTCGGTGGTTGCAAATTTATATATATTGTTTGTATGTATGTATATATAAACAAACATATGATTTGCACATCTATTTTTGGTTGTGTGCTGACAGCTGTCAGCGTTTATGACAAAACATTGACAGTTATCATTATGTAGATATGCGCATATTTTTCGGTTATCGATTTAATCGAATTAATCGCGGTGAGCTCATAATTAATTATTTCATTTCGACATTAATTGAGGTGGACTGAAAAGAATTTCCTGGTTTGAGCTGGTGGCATTTCTAATAATTTTATCTGTGAAAGATGTAAACGAATAAATAAATTGACAGATATATATAAAATAAGTTAATATATATAAATAATTTAACTAATAACATTATGAACTCAAAAAACTTATATTTCAAATTTTGACAGAGTTTTATGATTCCCAAGCAATGGCGCAACATTCCGCAGCAAGACCTATTTCCACTCATAATAAGGGTATTCCCTCAAACGCTAAAAAGCCCCGAACACTCGAAAGTTTTCGAGCCTGGAACAAGAACTGTCAAAAATTGTACGAAACATCGCATTCAAGTTCATGTTTTGTTTTAAAACTAGTAAAGAATAAATTATAAATAAATAAAAGTATTAGTTGTAATAAATATTTTACAACTTTCATACTTGCTTAACTAAATCAAAACAGAAGACCGGCGGTACTAATAGGAAAATGTCAATGGTTGTCAGTTTTACAAAAAATATTTATTCAGTTCTGAAACACTTTTGCAACTTCTTTTACTACGAAAATTTAAGATTTACTACGATTTTTTTCATCATTTACTACGCCATCGGAAATCGGAATGCTATGGTCCAAACCACTAATTGAAAACAGCTGTTAATTTAAAACAGCTGACAGATGTTTTCGAGGTCGCAAAAAGGTACACTCCTAAAATGAGGCTCGCAACTTTTCGCGCTTTTCGAGTTTTCTTGTTTAAAGGAATTGCCTTAATGTTAATTTAACATGATACATTCTTGTCTGTCAAAATACAAATTTTTAAAGTCATCATATCAAAGTTGTAAAAATTTACAAAAAATCAACACGACAAAAAATTTTAAATTAACACTGGGTCCTATTCGGCCAACATTTGGTATTGTTAAATATTGAAGGAATATGGGAACATTTTTGCCGGAAAACTGCTTAAAAAAATAACGCTCAAAATTTGATTTCAAACAAATTCAATAAAGTTGAAATATACATATATATTTTAAATACATATACAAATTTACAATGAAAATGTGTTAAAAATACAGTATATACAAATTGTGTTGAAAATGAGAGAAGATTGGAGAGAGAGAGAAAAAACTTCTCATTTCGAAATGAAAAATAAGTTTACTCAGTACTTACTTTTGAATATGTTAACCATGGAGTTATGTCGGCTTTTCGCGATATTTTGAGCCAGTGTGGAATACCCTTAAAAGTAAGGATTTTTTTTAAAAAGACCCAAAAAATGTTTTTGGTTTATATCTTCAACTTAAAATGCAGATAAGGTTTGACAGTTGTAAATAAAATTTTTTTTTGAAATTTGTTAAGCAACTTCTAATGGAAATTTCTACCGGAAATGTCTTAAATCGGCCCGCGATAACTAAGAGAAAATGGTGCTGGATTGGCCACACGCTGCGTAAGCCAGATGCAGACATCGCTGAGATGGCGCTCGAGTGGAATCCTCAAGGCAGCCGCCAAAAGAGAAAGACCTCGTAATACTTGGCTAAGAATGAATGCGCCTCTTAGGGCTTCTGGGTAGAAAGCCGGAAAATGGCATTGGAGAGGAGTCAGTGGAGAGGACCAGTTGTATCCCAATGCTCCAATCAGGCCCGTATCTAGGGCGGGGCAAAGGAGGCAATTGCCCCGGGCGCCACTTTGTAAGGGCGGCATGTGGAAGAAACTTTAGGGCGACATTTATTTTAAGTGATTAGTGAAAGTGCGACAATATCCACTCTTGGCCCGGGCGCCAGAATTCCTGGGTACGGCCCTGGCTCCAATTAAGAGCGTTGCATTTATTATAGATTTGTTTAATAAAAAACAAGAATTTAAAAAAAAATGGATTTCCGTTGGCGTTATAAGCTTAAATTTTGAATCCTATTAGATCTAGTTTAATCTATAAAAATCTTGGACCCAGTGAGGTAACGAAAGGGCGTCAATTGTGACACTGGAAATAAGCGTTAAAAAATTTCCCACAAAATTACTTTTGTAAAAATTTTCTTATGTAAAATTTAATCGCTTGAAATCAATTGATTTGGGAATCAATCTGCTTAATCAAATCTCCCTAAATAATTTAATTAATTTATCAAGCGTATTTTTTTTAAGAATGCAAATTTTCGCATCGTTTTTTTTAAATTCATTTGTCATTTTCAAAACGCAACTGGAAGCGCGGTCCCTTAATTGCATTTCCATGCCATGCGATTTGCATTTAAAAAGCAGAAACACGCCCACAACACACACACACAACAAAATTCTGCCTTTCGGCACTCGATGGTGATGCACACAGAAACCCAAAAATAAAAGGAAGAAAACTCAACTTTCATTCGGACATTTCGATGACGGCGGTAAAATTTATAATCACGTTGCCACACGGCGGTGAATTATTGCGGTGCAGTCACAAAAACTGCCGCCACATTTGAACGCCCCCCGAAACGGGTGTATATAAAAAAATCAAAACAACAACTACAACCAAATATAAAAACCTTTTAATGATTCCATCTTTTATTGCTTTCGAAAAAAAAAGAAAAAACTTTGGGCTGAAACAGCTGTATGCCTGGCAGCGTTGCCAGACAGCGCGATATGTCCATTCAAAGTAGGCGAGCCGCCAGACGCCTCAAAAGTGAACAGCCAACAACAACAACAACAACAAAAAACGTGTTGAATATACAAAAATAAAATCGAAAAAATCGCAAAAAAATAAAAAAATTGTGGTGTGCCAAAAGTTGCGCGCCTCATTTTCAGCTCGGTCCGTCGGTCCAGTCTGGAGTTGCCAACATAACGAATTTATTATTTATTTCACCTGACATCATAAACAAGAAACTCAATAAATTTACTCACCGCTGTGGCGTGGCGGTGGCGGTTGTGAAACGCCGATCCGCAGCGGCGGCGACGACCGACCGACAAGATGAGCGACGCGATGAGGCGCTGCTCTGTTGCCTGCCATCACCAGAGTCGCGTCGCGTCGCGTCGAAAATTTACGATGGCAATGCATGCCATGCGCACGAAATTCACATAAATTGATCCATCTGCGCAGCCACATCGCATCGCATCGAAACATTGCAATGATTAGGATTGAAGTTCGTTTTGGGCTGTGGCAATCGAGTGGAAGTGGAGGCGGCAATGGTGGCGGCGTCGGGCAACAGGGAGTGGCAGACTGATTGAAAAAGTTGAAAAGCGCAGATATGACGGAACAGTGTTCGAAACGCGAAGTTTTTAATAGAGTTTTTTTTTTGTCAATGTAAATACCGGCGGACGTTACGCCGAACTCAAACCGACGCGTTTTCGTCGCGGTTTTTAAGGAATTTGAATGAATTTGAATTTAATATTTTCAATTTGAATTTTTTTTTCATTTTTGCGATTTGTCAGCGGCAGTTATCAGAGTCGAATGCGGTGCGTTTTTTCGTTGTCAAAATTGGTGTTCGGAAAACAAACGCTCTATTTTCGTGGCGTTTCTTGTCGCTGTCATTTGTGGTCTCTAATATTGAAAATTCGTTGCGTTTTCGCAGCGATTATAATTTTTCAGACCATATAACACCTGGAATCTATTATACAAAATGAAATTAATTGATTAAAAGATGATTTAAATGATTAATTTAATTTGTTTATATATTTTGCCCAACAATTTGTACGTTTCATACCACAGTGCAACTCAAATTAGCGGCACTCCGCTGCACTCCGTCAAAATGTCTCGTTTACCAATTGTTTATAATCAACGCATTATTCACGAATATCATGAACACAGCACCACAATCCGCAAAACAACAACAACAACAACAAAAAAGGCAATATTATTATTTATGAATTTCCTGCGGCAGACCAACAACTTTATTATTATTTGCGTGTGCATTGGCCGAAGATTGCCAGTATCAGCCAGCAGCAAAAAAAAAAAAAAAGAATACCAACAAAATGTAAAGTAACAAAATAACCAAACCAAAAAACAAAAACAAAAAACGGAAGATGAAAAATGATGGCCAAAGCGGGCAATCGCCAAGCGCAGCAAGCAGTTCATTTGAAAATAGAAATTCGCACAGGCAGAAGCGGCACCAGGCAGCCAGGCAGGCAATGCGGCAGCAGCAGCAGAGACGATGGCAGCGGCAGTGGCAACTTTAACCCAATATCCTGCTTATGGTCATAATTTCAACGGCTGCTTCAAATGTGGGCGAATCCAGAGGAAACAATCAAAAAACAAACAAAAAACTGTTTGAATCTTCTTTTTAGGTTTAACATTTTTTCGATTTATTTTGATTTTAATCGAAATATCGAATTTTTTTTACTGGAAATAAAAAAAAGAAGGCGTGGCACTTGTTCAATTCCGCCCATTGTTTAGAAGATTTTTTTAATATTTATCATCGTAGCTTTATTGATTTCCAGAGCTATTTTCAAACATATGTCGATAAAATTGTTTGTGGAGGTAAAAATTAAAGTAGGCGTGGCTTTGATTTCATTTCGCCGACTTTTTCTGTGACATTTTTAATTTTTTTCATCGTAGCTTCATTGAGTGCCAGAAATAAGTACATATAAGAAAATACATCGAAGTAATTACTTGTGGAAATAAAAAAGTAGGCGTGGCATTGGTTTAATTAAGCCTACTTTTTGTGTAATCGTTTTAGTTTTTTATAATCATAGATTCATTGATTGCTATGTACATACATACATATGTTTATCGATATAATGATTTGTAGACTCGACATTAATTCAACCACGCCCACTTTTGTGTATAGTATCATCTGAGAACTTTAACTAACTAAAGTGTTTGTTTTTAGCAATATTAACCAAAAATCAGATTTTTTAAATAAAAATCGACTCTTTTCAGTTTAATAAGTAATAAGTAGGCGTGGCAGATTATATACAGTCAACAGATCCTCGACCATGTTCTCTCGAGGTTTTATTGTGAAGACATATATATAAATTTTTTTAAATGTTCTCAGTTGAGTCAATTAAGCTGAGCCACGCCTATATAAAGAATTAAAGATTATCACCTCCTCTTATAACTTCTCAAATTTTTTGGATTTTCTAATCCTTCACCGGATCGGCCCTTACCGTCAATCGTCATCGTTGACGTTGCTGCTGGACGGACGGACGATGAACAGACGCTGCTACAGTGCGGTGCGGTGCGGTACGTACGACTTTAAGCTTATTGAAGGCATCCGCTGCAAATGCTAAACTCGCTCGGTCGCTCGGTCGCTAGCTCGCTCGCGTCGTCGCTCATATTTTATTATGAATTGCTCTTAACGATGTTCCATTTTTCATATGCGCATTCATAAAGTTTCCTGTGCGGCGCAGCGCAGCTTGTGGAAGAGTTTGCTGCATGCAATTCTCGCTCGCACGCTTTGCTGTATTTGTAAATTATGACTTTGTTTGGCCGTGCTTTTTCCCCATTGCAGCGCATACACAATGTTGCCAGATTATTTTAAATTATTTAAATAATTTGTTGTGCCCTGAAACCCGAACAAGGGTTAACAAAACTTGTCAAACAAATTAAGCAGAATTTTAGCAAAACAATAAAAAATCGTATATGTGAAAAAAATAAACAAAAAATCGTTCCAGAAATTTATAAAATGTTCCCTGGAACGCACAAAAGGGTTAACGTTTTTTTGTTCAAATTTGTTTGCGAAAAAATTAAACAGAATTTTAGCAAACAAAAATCTGAAAATTTATGGAAAGAAAAATAAGAAAAAATCGTTTTTGAAATTTCAAAAAAAAACTCTTTTTTTATTTCTCTGCCCCAGCTCGGCTTTTGAATTGCATCTACTCGCCTCGCGCCTTCGCTCGTTGTATTGTGATAATGATGCCGCCACCATGAAAGGATTTTCTTTTGCTGCTGCATACAGTTTCTTAAACGCAAACCTACACACACACACACACACACACACACACACACACACACAAACATACACACACACGAGCGCGCGCACATACACTCGCCGACTTATGCTCACAAATCATAAATTGCCGCCTTAAAATTTATCTTCAATTTTCGAGACCCCATGTGGAGCTTAGCGAATGGTGTTTTGAAATTTATTGCTGCATTTGCAATAAATATTGTCGGTGTTGCTTGCTGGGTTTGTTGTTGCTCGGTTGGTTGCTTGGTTGCAACTTGGTTTGCGTCTGGAGATTTTCTTCGGTGTGCCGCGGTTGTTGGGATGTGCTTGAGCTGGTTGTGCTGCGTTGTTTATTGTTTTGCTGAATATTAATGCTCGTTGATTGCTTGAAGGTAGACGACGAAGGTGGAGGCTGGGTTGTTGCCTTCTTTCATCTGTCCGTGTACAGTGGATGATGCTGCTGCTCCTGCTGATGAAGGCGCGAAAGAGGCGGCCGCACGGCCGATGGAGAAGATGTGAGCGGCAGTGGCAGAAGCAGCAGCAGCAATTGAAGTTGTTCCTGAAGGTGTACGTTTGGAAATTGGAACTCTTAATTTTTAATTTACTATTTGGCGAAATTGATTGTCTGGCAACTGCGTGAAAATTCGATTTTTTTTTTGGTTATTACATTTTTACATATTGAAAAATGGAGAAGTTTTTGATAAAGGATATATTTAAATTTTATAATTTGAATATTCTGAAAAAGAAATCGTTTGAAGTATAAAAGCAACCTTAAAATCTTTAAGGTTAAAAATCATATTTGAAACATTTCCAGGGAAATGAAATCTTTTTTTGTACATATCTCTCAGCAACTTCTAAACGCAATCAACTTGGACGCTTGCATTTCCTATAAATCATAATCCAAAGCAATCCGAAGCTAACAATTACACCATTCTAGCAATTATAAACTACACGAAAATTGGCGTTCACAACAACAAACACAACAACAACAACAATACACAAAACGCTTTGTAACATGCCGACGCCGACTGTCGCCCAGCCGCTGCCGTCATCATGAGCGGCAGGATTTGAAAGGCAAAGCGCGAGGCTCTTAAAGCCATAACCTAATTATCACACTATTTCAAGCGTCATAAAAAACGAAAACATAAACAAATAAAAATTCAAATGAAAATACAAAAACAAATACAACAACAACAAAGCAAAGCAAAGCAAGAGGCAATGTGCAAAGGCGGGCGCAATAACATTTAAAAAGCAGTCGAATAAACTCGTAAAATGAAAAAAAATGTGCAACCAGCAGCAGCGAGCAGCGTCAAAAGAAGCTAACTCCACGCATTGCAATGCGACGCATCGCTGCCACATGCTCTAAACAAGCAAAGACGCAGAAGACCCAGAAGAAGAAGAAGAAGAACTTCACTTGATGCTTTTGCCGCATGGCATTTGTGCGATATAAACTCATAAATGTGTTAAAATAATAAAAATACAACTACAAAAAAAAAAAATGTGCGCCGAGATCAAAGCGTTGACAGCCGACAAAACAGACAGACAGACAGACAGACAGATGAAGTGAATTGGACATAAAGTCAAACGGCCCAAGACTCTGGCGAATGCAGGTGATGATTGCGCCCAGCCAAAAAAAAAAAAAAAAGGAGATTCGACAACGCGTCAGAGTTTGTTGTATTTGATTTACTAACAACATAAAAAGTCACACTAACAAACATTAAATAAAAGTCTTCGCGATCAAATGTGAACAAATGTGAGCGCACACGGACGCGGCGCGAAGTAATATATCACACACACACACACATACGAGCAAGTGCTAATAAGAACTTCGTCGGAGCTGGGCATAACTCTGATGGTCGGTGGTATTTCATGGGATGAAGTCATGGAACTTTTAAAAAATTTCATTAAAATTTTAGAAAAATAAATATCACTGATATATTTATTTTGTATTTTTTAAGTTAAAATCACTGACAAAAGTTAAGATAAAAATCACTGACATGTTTATTTGTGATATTTGAAATATGAATTAGTGACTAATTTCTTTTTGATTTGTAAAATTAAAATCACTGACTAAAAGTATTAATTAGTATTTCAAATAATAATCACTGACATATTTATTTATGATATTTATAATATAAATCACTGATATGTTTCTTTTTGATATTTTACGCTGACTGATTTTTACGTCTGACTTTTAAAATTAAAATCACTGACTAAAAATTAGTCATTTGTAATAGAAATCACTGACATGTTTTTTTTTGATATTTGAAATATGAATCAGTGATTAATTTATATCCGATATGTAAAATAAAAATCACTGACAAAAATTAGTCATTATTGATATTTCAAATAAAAAAAATACTATTGATATTTCGAATATAAATCACTGACTGATTTTTATGTCCAACTTTAAAAATTAAAATCACTGATAGAAGTTAGTCATATTTGGTATATAAAATAAAATCACTGACATGTTTATTTTTGATCTTTAAAATATAAATCACTAACATGTTAAAAAATTACATCACTGACAAGCGTTTGTCATTTTTGACAATTATAATAAAAATCAATGACATGTTTATTTTTAATATTTAACAATACAAATCACTGACTGAAATTTATGTCTGACTCTTAAAATTAAAATCACTGACAAAAGTAGATAATTTTTATTTTAAGAAATAAAATCACTGACTAATATTTATTTCTGCATAAAAACCAATGACTTTCCCTACAAAAAAAGTCAGCAATCTTATGACAAAATGACGGCAATAGTTCTGTATAAGTAGCAGCTGCTATTGCTGAAAAATTGCATACCTTTTTATACGGGTCATGTCCTATGGAATATTTTTTCTTTGTAAGTGAAGTAGCTATAATATACTGACCTACACCCTGACGCCCGTGTAAAATTTTCTGCAAAAAGAATATTTTACTCCATTGTTGAAGTTTCACCTTCTCTTGAGAAGTGAATGAAGTAGCAATATCAAATTTATTGCGGAAGTTGTAGTATACCAAACAAGCAATACTTTTAATTTTTCTGTTGGGTTAGACTGGAGTCAAACGGCAGCTAACTTGCTCAAACTCGCTAAATTGTGTATCATTAGTCACTTTTGAACTATCACGCAATGTAGCCTAATCTAGACTAGAGTCTATATTACAAGTACCATTTTTCTATATTATAAAATTAGGCCAATGAAAATATTTGTGGTCAAAACAATCGAACAAGAATTTGAAATTTGAAAATAGAAAATAGAAATACTTGTAAGTAAAAGAATTGTTCGCCTATCTTTTAAGCATATTTCCAAAAGATTAAGAGACTTTATCGGATTAAAATTCAAACCAGATGAACGAAACTATATACGAGCTTGTATGTAAAAACTTTCAGCTTATAAGATAAACATGAACTTAACCCATATCGCACCAAAATTGATCATTTTGAAAAATTATAAATAAATATTAGAATATGCTATAGACAAACTTTTGATACCAAAAAAAAATTAATTCTTTAGGCTGTACAAAATCGTTGTCAAAGTATTGCCCATCTCACCCCCTAATTTGCTGGGGACTAACCCCCTACATAACCCTTACATAACGACGTAATTTCAATAAAATGAAATTTCAATAATACAAAAAACGCGGGATAGAAACAATTTGAAAACCTCATACAAAGATTGAAGATCTGTGTGCCAGAGTCAATGAAGACTTAAACCCTATTTCCATTTGGGCATGCAAAAACCAGCTTAAACTAAATACTATAAAATCATATGTCCTGCTAATATCGAAGACCAGCTACACCTGTGACGATTTACCTCCCATTTAATAATCTCAAGCTTAAATTTGTCAACAAAATAACCAACCTAGGTTTTAAATTAAACTCTTCCCTCACCTGTGAGGACCATATTAACTCAGTTGTTAGTAAAGTTTATTACGTGCTGCGAAATTTAAGAATAACAGCTGCATTTATACCTTCTGAAACTAGGCGCAAACTTGTTATACAACTAATAGTTCCAATTATAACATACTCAGAAGTGGTATATAGCAAGCTCGACTCACGGTCGATGCATAAGCTCATAGTGGCTTATAATAAAGCCGCACGCTATGTTTATAATGTAAGTAGATTTGAACATATCACCACTCATAGTAATAAAATTCTTGGAATGAGCATAATTAATCATTTAAATGCTAGAAATTGTATTTTCCTACACAAGCTCATCTACAATAAAAATCCTAATTACCTCTACGTAAAACTTCAATTCTGCAGATCAGGTAGAAGTAAATCGCACTTGATTCCAAGCCATACTTACACGAGCTCAAGTAAACTTTTTTTCATCAGCGCCATCATGGAATTATGGAATTCACTACCTGTGAACTTAAAATCCGTATCTGACTCGGCCAAATTTAAGCATGCAATCTCTCAGTACTTTTCTTAATTTTTCTCTATCCCACACTGTCTTTTTCTATATTTACTCTTTCATCTGATTTTCATTCTATATTTTCTTATGAACTTAGGTACCTTTATTTTTTTTTCTTTATCATTTAATTAATTTAATTTTAAAATAACTGGTTGAAGTTATAAAATGTACTAAGTTGTTATTATTAGTCATTGCGCATCTAAAAGATTTAATCTTACGTGCAGATATTTAAATGAACATAAACAAACAAACAAAAAAATGTTAGCAATAGTTCAAATAGTCGATATTAAAGTTTACACCTGATAATTTTTGCTTAGGTAAGCCTCCAGGTGTATCTAAAAGTGAGTGTTCCACTAATTGAACACCGCATATCTCGACCGGTGAGATAGTTGAAATTTTTCTAACAGTCGATTTGGATTAGTCAAAATTCATATGTTTCACTATAAAATTATAAATTTTTTACAGCCTTGTCCGATATGGGTTAATATCACTTGTTTCATAATATCACACAAAACGATTGTTAACTTCTGATTTCTGAAATAATTTGGTTTATTAGAGGCTAACACAGGCAGCAAATTGTTGATAGATGTAATCTGATACGGCATCAATTATTAGTTCTCTATAGCATCGGCGACATATAAAGCCAGAGTCTGACTTGGTCTAAAGTAGGGCGTACTAAAGAAAACTTTTTCCAAACTGATAATTCGATATGAAGACTTTTGCTTAATTGTGACAGAAATTAAGTCAAATCTATTTAACTAAAAAATGAACATAAACAAAACATTTTTTATAGTTCTAAAAAAAAAAACAATAACAACAACAACAACTTAATGAAATGCCACTTTAAAATAATAAAATAAACCTTTAGTTGAAATTTATAAACAAAGGCATTAAAATACAAATAAACAAAATAAATCAAGGCATAAAATAAATAAATTAGGCGACAGTTGAAAGTGTCATTAACACAAAATGACAACAACAACAACAACGAGAAGAAGAAGGAAACATTTCACGAGTATTGTTGTTGTTGTTTTTGTTTCAAAATAAAACATGTCAATGAGCCTAATTAATGTTGCTCCAAACGAACGCACGAACGAACAACATTCGGAGCAACAACAACGCACCCAAACTGACAAGGGGCAAACCCAAACAAACCAAATCCAAATAAACCAAAAAAAAATCAAAAAAATATAAAAAAAATACAACAAAAAAACCAAAATATAAACTTAAAGTAAAAAAAATCAAAATATAAATTAAGAAGATGAGAAAACATGAGGCTGCGTTATCAAAACACATGCGAAGGCATTAATTTAAATGTCAGGCAGGGGCACGCTGTCAACCAACGCGAACTGCGATCAATTCAGTCGCTGCTGCCGCTGCGGCTGCGGCAGCTACGACTGCTACGGCCGCTGTCGCTGGGCGGGTATGGCTGTAATGCGAACGACGAACGACGACAACGATGACGACTACTTCACAACAAGAAGAAAAAAAAACAACAAAAAAGAAAGAGGAGCAAAGTGATTTCTCAAAGTGGGAGACCACCACGCAACGACGACGACGACAACGACTTTGGTGCTTCGGCGGCGGCGGCGGCAACTGTTGTGATAATTATTAATCGCCGAAAGAATTTCGAAATAAATCAGGCATGAGGATTTCAAAATACACACACACACTCGCACACAGCCACGCACGAAAATCACTTGAACGCAATGGGTGCGAGCTACATTCGGTCGTCTTGATATTTAATGGGAGAAGATTATTTTTGAAGAAGTTCTGCAATTTTTATAAAAAAATGAAATTTTTGAATTTTTTTTATAAAAATTTTAATCTTATTATAATTAAACAAAAATCAAAATCATGAACTTGTTGCCAAAACTTATTTAATTGAATTTCACCATGGTTTAATAAATGTAAGGTTGGGAGAGTAGAAATTTATCCCTCTCCACCTCGATATTGTTGCTCTCTTTAAAATTGGAATTTTTGAGTAGTTGCCATGGTTGCTACAAAAACATTAAATAAATATGTTGAAATTTGTTGTCAAAAATAAAAAAAAATAATTCAAAATAAGGCAAAAATCGTGGTGAGTTCCTATTTTCCTGCCCTAATTTTTTAACCACGAATTTCACTAGACATTCTAATTTGATAAGGCTCTTAAAATTCCCTAAAATTTCAATTTATTTTACAAAACTGATTTCAGAAAAAGTAGTTTTTAGCTCAAAGTTCGTTTGACTAAAATTAAACTAAAAAAAATATTCTGACACAAATTAATCAATACAATTATTAGTTTGTTTAATACAATTAAATTTTAACTGAAAATCCATCCAAAACCATTTTATTCAAAACAATTCACAAAGTTAATTAAAAATAAAAATAGTCTTTCGAAAAAACCTTTTGATTTATACTTAAACTTATACTTTCCATGGAGGTTAGGAAAGTAAAAAAATGAGAACGCAAATTGAGCGAACTCACCTCGATTTCTGACTTATTTTATTGCCTTACTTTGAAGTTTTTATTATTTTTATTTTTGAGAACAAATAACGTTGTTGTTTTAATTAACTTAATAATTTTTTAGCAATCATGGCAACTACACACAAAATTAAATTTTCAAAGAGAGAGACAATATCGAGGTGGAGAGAGACATTTTTCTACTCACCTTATATTTATTATACCATGAGGTCTTTCCATGGATCAAAACTGTGCCTACTGTGTCAGAGGCGGGTTACGATTGTGTCACTGATGCATACTACACAGTTGAAATAAATTTTTTCGTCAATTAATAAATTAATCAATACTATTAAAATTTTGCTTACATGTTTCCCTGGTATAAAATGCTCTCAAAGCTAAATTTCTGCTCTTAACAAAAATATAATTTCTCTGCATTATACTCGTACTTATAAAACTCATGCGTTAACCCCAAAATCAAAAGTCAATGTGACCTACAGTTTACATCGTAGCGTATCGACTTGAAATTAAGTGGATGCAGCACTAATGTCGCATGACATTCGATGTCAAATTGGCTTGGTGAAAGATGACAATTAAGAAAAAGTGCTCCCGCTGCGATTTGGCGTTTTGTAAAACTCAAATCCAATGAATACCGCAGACATAAATCCAAATAACGATGTAGCCTTTGTATCTGTAAATGTATCTGTATCTGTTTCTGTATCTGTGTGACGAAACCAGCTCATTTCGAAAATGTGTTTTAAATGTTTAAATTAAATGCGGCATTATTAATACAAAATATATTTTGTTGAAATCATTTTCATTTTAATTTTTGTTGTTGTTGTTATAATTTATGCAACTTATTTGTTGTTGTTGTTGCTGTTGTTTGTATGTTATGTTGCACACCATCGATGATTTGTTGCCGCACGCTGCCATAAGTGAAAATTGATCAAGTTAAACTGATATGCAAAATTTTTATTTTTATCGCATTTTGTGATAAACACATGCAGCCATGCAACATACAACATGCAACATGGAACATGCGCAACGTGCCGTCACGATTGCCGCCGCACTGTGGTCAGGTTGGCTGGCATCAGCGATCAACAACGATCAACGACGATCAAGCATCGCTCGTTGACCGTTTTCGATCGACCTAAAAAGATATTTTATGCGCTGCGACATTTTGCCGGGGCAGCCTGGCAGCCTGGCAGACAGGCAGGTGAAAACCGAACAAACTCCAAAGTATCAATAACAATCTTTAAGGTGCACATTTAAATGCGCCGCTTAACTAATGACAGGTTTGAGTTGTTTTTTTTTCTCTCTCGTTTTTCGTTTTTCGTTATTTGTTGTTAGTTTTGGGCCTCACTCACCCATGCATGAGCCGCAGTTGTCACTTAATGGTGCAGTGCGAGTTTTGTCATAAAATGAACATAATTCATTTATGCATACATAATTCATTGACAGCGATAAATTTATTTAAATGTTAGTTGGGCACTTGTTTTACGCCTTTTAATGCCTTCATTCGAACGTTTGCTAAGCATCAGAAAAAGGTTTGAACAAATTTATGAATTGTAAGTGGAAAGAATTAAAAAAAATTAATAAAATTGTTTGGTTATGCATATTTGAAAAAGATTTCAATTAACTCTAGTCAAAGCAGAAACTTGAAAATATTTACAAATTACAATAAAAATTGCAATAATTAATTTCAGTTGATAAACTTAAAGAGTAATCAGAACCCAACAAACCAAATGGCGGGGAATGCTTCGTTAGTGTTTAATTAACGATTCGTAAAATGATTTTCTAATACGAATTCGCAGATAATATCGTTAGCAAATCGCT
The DNA here is from genome assembly GCA_949127995.1 of Suillia variegata. NCBI lineage: Eukaryota > Metazoa > Arthropoda > Insecta > Diptera > Heleomyzidae > Suillia > Suillia variegata. The sequence goes on from OX421844.1 coordinate 42,053,633, forward strand.
AAGGTACATATCACTTACATATCGTTAAATCAATTCTTTAACGAATCGTAAAAGCAACCAATTTCCGATGCGATTTGAAGATAAATTCGCAAATAAAATCGTTATTGTTGAGTGACTCTTTAACGATAATCGCATAAGAATCGCTAATGACTTCTCGATTCATTAAATAATCGCTTTTTCAATAAATAAATCGACTAGAAAATAATTCGCAAAAGTGATAATTTAACTATAATCGCAAATGAATCGCTAATCTTTTCTCTATAAGTAAAAAAATCGCTTATTTAATAAATAAATCGGATCGAAAATAAATGGTAAAAGTTAATCATTAACGATAATCGCATTTGAAACGCTTATGAGTTCTTGATTCGTTAAATAGTCGTTTGTCAATAAATTAATTGTAAAAATGATTCATTACCGAACCGCTTTTATGAATCGTTAACGAGCGTGCATTTTCTTTCGCCGGCGATATCACTAGCGATTCATATTCGAGTGTCTTTTTCGCATAAAATGCAATTCGCTAATGATATTTTCGTATCACAGGGTTTGCGGGTAATACACAAGTAAGTTAGTGGTACTTTAATATTGGATATTTATGCTAAAATCCACAAAAACAGTTCAGTACGTAACAGTCCCTTATTTTTTTTAACTAGGGACAGTTCAAACATTCATTCATTATGTTATAATCATTTATTAAATTCATTATATTCATTACATTCATTAAATTCATTAAATTCATTAAATTCATTAAATTCATTAAATTCATTTCATTTCATTTATTCATTACACTTTTTCATTACATCATTCACTACATTCATTCAATACATTCATTCATTACATGCATTAATTACATTCTTATATTACTTTCATTTATTTATCACATTCATTCATTGTATTAATTTATTACATTTAATCATTACATTCATTTATGAATTAAATTTATACATTCATTACGTTCATTCTTTAATTCATTCATTCATTAATTTATCACATTTACTCATTACATTCATTTATTACATTACATTCATTACATTCATTCATTACATTTATTACATTCATTCATTACATTCATTACATTCATTCATTACATTCATTCATTACATTCATTACATCCATCCATTACATTCATTCATTACATTCATTCATTACATTCATTACATCCATCCATTACATTCATTCATTACATTCATTCATTACATTCATTCATTACATTCATTCATTACATTCATTCATTACATTCATTCATTACATTCATTCATTACATTCATTACATCCATCCATTACATTCATTCATTACATTCATTCATTACATTCATTACATCCATTCATTACATTCATTACATCCATTCATTACATTCATTCATTACATTCATTACATTCATTCATTACATACATTCATTACATTCATTACACTTTTTCATTCATAACATTCATTCATTATATTCCTAACATTCATTCATTATATTCATAACATTCATTCATTATATTCATTACATTCATTAAATTTTTTACATTTATTCAATACATTTATTCATTACATTTATACATTTTATTCATTCATTTCATTCATTCATTACATTTATTCATAACATTCATTCATTATATTCATTAAATTTTTTACATTCATTCATTACATTTATTCATTACATCTAATCATTACATTCATCCAATACATTCATTCAGGCATTTTAAAAATTTATTTGGAATTTTCAAAACCAAAATTTTTCAAGATACTTTCTTAACAAGTAAATTTACAAATTAACCAAAAAAAATATCAAAAAAAAAAAAATAAAAAAATAGAAATAAAAACAAGCCCTAATTCAGGCTTTCATTTGCGAACTGACTTTGGCCTCCGGCGCCATAAATTCCCTTTCAAGTATCACAATTTCGTGTAATAATTTTATGTTCTTCAGCGTTTATACAAGCCTCCCATTACAATAAAATAACAGCTTATCTGATGGCAAATCGTGTCGGAATACGCCTCCAACAGAAATACAATATATACACGGCCACGAACTGCAACAACAACAACAACAACAACTACACACACAAATAACAATTGTAACTAACCGAAAAGTCAAGTTTTATGTCCGACGGCAATCAACGGCGAATTTGCTGGCGAAATATCGTCGTGGCAAAAGCGTTTTTGCGCAGGCGCGCGCGTTCACGTTTCCCGATGGAAAGCAAAACCAAAAACAACAACAACAGCAGCAGCAGACAACAACAAAAATATAGGCGTATCCCGCGATAGTTTGTGCTATTGTTCACTCGCTCGCGTTACAACTTATTCCATACAGCTCAGGCAGGCAGGCAGGCGGGCGCGCGCACAAGCCGCATGCGATATCTCAATTTGGCATTTCGCGCAGGCGCAGTTGCAGTTGCAGTCCAAGTCGCAGTCGCGCTGGCGAAAATGTTCGCCTTTGCGCCTGTTTCAACATGCGCATGCGCAAAGTCTTTTATTCAACCTTAAAAAAAAGTATAAACGAAAAAAATAGAAACAGAAAATAAATTTATGATAACCGTCAATTAATAATTGTGAGCGGTAGGAGCAGCATCGGCAGCGATTTGGGTTTGTAACGTGGTTTGCCGTTGGAGGCGGCTATTGTGGTTGCAGCTCTGTTGTTGCTCAGGGGGATCGGTATTTCCCTGTGAACAAATTTTGTTGCTTTAAATTTTATTGAAAAGGAATTTCATTATTAATAGAAAATGAAAATTCGGGTGACCATCATTTCGAGAAAAACAAAATGTTATAAACTATTTACCTATGGTTGAATAATAAGGTTAGGAAAGTAGAAATGAGAACTCAAATTGAGCGAACTCACCTCACTCACTATTTACCAATGGTTGAATAATAAGGTTAGGAAATTAGAAATGAGAACTCAAATTGAGCGAACTCACCTCACTCACTATTTACCCATGGTTGAATAATAAGGTTAGGAAATTAGAAATGAGAACTCAAATTGAGCGAACTCACCTCTCTCACTATTTACCCATGGTTGAATAATAAGGTTTGGAAATTAGAAATGAGAACTCAAATTGAGCGAACTCACCTCACTCACTTTTTACCCATGGTTGAATAATAAAATTAGGAAAGTAGAAATGAGAACTCAAATTGAGTGAACTCACCTCGAATTCGTTCTTATTTTGCTGCTTTATTTTGTATATTGTTTTTTTTGATTTTTGACAACAATTTACGTTGTTGTTGTTGTTATTTACTTAATGTTTTTGTAGCCAACCACGACAACATCACAAAAATTTCATTTTCAAAGAGAGAAACAATATCGAGGTGGAGAGAAATATTTTTCTACTCACCACACCTTATATTTATAACACCATGTATTTACCTAATAAGTAAAAATATTAATTATTAGTGTGATATTAAATATAGTTCTCTTGACATGATTAATGAAATTTCAGGCATTCCCAAATATATTTTTGGTGAATTTTCTCTACCTTCAACTGACCTATTTTCGGATTTTATTGAAATCGCTCAGTGGAAGTTGAACTGATATGTAAAATATGCCATGACCTTTACTTGCTTTTTTTTACCTCTTTTCTTTACATTCTAGAAATATTTTGAATACCAAAAAACATTCGATATCTAGTAAATTCGGAGAGAATTTCTTTAGTGTTGGTTCATCTTCAACTGACCGATTTCAATAAAATCCAAAAATAGGTCTAAAGAGATTTTTTCAGACTTCACTTGATATCAAATGGCCTTGATTTATAAAATATTCCTGGAGTGTAGAGAAAAGAGATTAAGTAAAATGGTAAAAAAAAACAAGTAAAGGTCATGTCTTATTTTTGAGAGAGTAGGCAACTTAGAGCATAAAAGCAGCGACATGTGTTATGCCATTAAAAAGAACAGTGCGATTCATATGAGTTTTATTCAGTTTAAAAATACAACTATTTTTTTTTATACAAAACTATTTTTATTTTTATATTAACCTTAATTTCTGCAAATCAATTATTTCAAAACCTGGCCACTCTAATGCAAAATAACACCTCCAAAATAATTAAACGCTCACCAGCAAAAAAAATATGGGTAGGAACTTTTCCAACGTTTGCCTTTTGCCAAAAAAAAAAAAAACTTTTTATTTTTTTGACTTGCGGCAACCGAACGACACAAGCCTAGCAACATATTTGGCAGTTGGCGGTGGCGACGACGGCAACATTACCGCGAGAGTGCTTACCAACTTTTCTGCGGAAAAACTGAAAAACTAAAAAAACAGAAAAACTCAAAAAACTGAATTTTTTGGCAAGCGGCATTTAAGCCACAACATCAACCACAACAACAATAACCTCAACAACAACAACAACAACAACAACAACAACAACAACAACAACAACGAAAGGCAATAAGTTAGCACAGCACATTGAGCTATTAGTAAAAATTTTCTGCAATTGTCGAGATCGTGGCGGCAATATTAATAATAATTCATTTATCATTTTATTGTTTTTACATTAGCATCGATATTTTCGCTGTTGTTTTTGTTGTTGTTAGCCTGGCTAACTGTAGGCAACAAAATAAATAACGCTGCTACATGTAGCAGCAACATGCAATATGCGCGCTTTTCACAGCTGATGTTGTTGATTTTTGTATTTATGATTATTTTCATCTTCTTCTTCTTCGCAGCTGGAATTTATTACAACAAATTGAGTTGTCTATTTTGAATTTGTTGTTGTTGTTGTTGTTATTGTTGTTTTTTTTTGCAACATTTTCAACGTTTACAGCTTTGCGAATTTTTTGAACGTTTGCAATTGAATTATTGTTGGTTTTGTTTTGTTTCGTTTTTGTTGTATTTATATCCTCTGCAGAGTCAGAGCCAAGTCGGGGTCGATTCATTTTGCGTTCTCTCGATAGCGTCGAATCACGTTTTCCGCGGTTATTCATATTTAATGGCTCTGTAATATTGGTAATAATATAAATTTGTACATGATCGCATCTTATTTTCGTCTTAATGTCTTTATTATGTGGCCACAAGTTGTTGGGCTCCGCGCTGAATTTATAGCAATGCAATTTTATAATTTTTATATTTTTTTTGTTGTTGTTGTTGTTGGAATTACTGTAAGTGACTTGTAGCGTAGATTGTTGTTGTTATGAGGTTATGATATAAGGTCTCTTAAAACGATTTTTGGCATGAAGATGTTGTGGAATTAACGTTTTTAAAGTTTTCTTTTGGTTGAACGAACATTTTTTAAATATTTGAAAATGTATGTGAAATTTGTTCTCCTTATGCACCACTTAGTGGTTATTGCATATTGTGTTTGGGCAAATGTTTGTAACATAGAGAAATTCTTAAAATACATATAGACATATACATATATACTATATTTTCTTGATCTGAGATAAAACTTAGTTCATCTAGCCATGTACGTCTGTTCGTCTGTCTGTCAATCTGTTTTTCTCTCGACCTGTAGATCTGTCTATTAATCTGCCTATCTGTCTATTTGTCTGTTAGTCTGTCAATCTGTCTATCTGTCCGTTTGTCTGTCTGTCCATCTATCTTAATCTTATTATATTAAAGAAGCTAAGTTTGTATATATATATATATATATATATATATATATATATATATATATATATATATATATATATATATATATATATATATATATATATTTATAATTGTCTCCAGTATCTCAAGATTGGCTCTAACGATTTAGCTGAAATTTTTCAGTGTGGTTTCAGTACTTAACGAAAAAAAAATTTTTATACATCATGTTTCAACCTTGAGAAATGTCGTTAAGTAGGCGAAATCGGGGAAACTTGCGAAGTGGATAAAAAAGTGGGCATGGTCGAAAATTAATTCTTTTCATATAAAATAAGAACAGTAAATCAAAATTTTTTACTTTTTTTTAATTTTGTTGATTGATCATTTACTGGAAATAAAGTTTTAAAAAATCTACAAGTTCTTGGGGGAATCTCTTCCATTGGGATTCCTCCAGAACATTAGCGCGATTAAATAATCTGTCGAGCGAGCTCGGTCTCCCAGGTACTTCCTTATTAACACGACAGCAAGAGAAATGTTAGAGATATTACGCTGATTTTTGTACACTGAATGCTTTCATGCCCTAGAAGAATTGATTAGTTTTTGGACCGATCCGCCCATGGCCACCACAATCACAAAAATAATGAGTTTTTTCGAACTGTCAGAGACATTGAGTTGATATTTGATTGTTTGTTATCTAGAAATCTTGAGAACCATAAGAGATATGGTATTAAAACTTTGTAAAAAAATATTCTGTTATGCTTGAGAATACCTGGTTAAATTGTGGATTAGGCTGTTCCATGTTTGTTATGTGATTATTAGATGTTAATTTAAAGTCCTCAAAAATTTAATTGATTATTTTGGCACACAAACGATCTAGAATAAGTCGAGTAATCTAATTAGGCTGGTTCGTGATTTAGCAGTTTTTAATTTAATTTAATATTTAATTTTATATTATTTAAAAAAAAATTTATATCAAATATATTAAATCATGAGCCACCCTAATTTGATTGTGATATTTAACAATATCAACTTCTTATTTGTTTCCCTTTTCTATATATTTTTTTTGTATTTTACTTTGATTAATGTGCTCCGGTACGTATGTGCAACAACATCTCCATCAATTACAACAGCCTCGCACAATTACTGCAAGCTCCTTCAAGTCCTCAACGACATAAAACTATCAACACAAACCTTCTCACAAAGCCAATCGCAAACCTTTTGTGCCCGGCATAGTTTCACATGCCTGTGTGCATTGTTTGCGGCGTTGCCGCGTTTCGCGCGCATTGTTGCCGATGTGCGTCGGTATGGGCTTGTGTTTGTGTTTGTGCCAGTGTTCTTATTCATGTTTTTGTTGTTGTTGTTGTTGTTGTTGTTGTTGTTGCCCTGTATTGTATTTGTTTTATTTGCCTGCCATAAATCAGTTCGAATTATTACCAAGCGAAAATGTAATAAGCGCCTGGTTTGCCAAGCGAAAGTTTACGACCACAAGCGGCCGCACAGAGTGACTTCGACCCGTACAGGGTGTCGACTGGGAAAAAAACAACCGAAAATTCGAATAACAACATTAACAATTGTTTTACCATGGCGCACCCAGTGTGCGGCACAATAGCCTGCACTAGTGTAGAAGGCGCGCGCGCACACATTCACCGGCCGTGTGCCGCATGCAACATACAGAATTTCAGCATTGCAATGCATGGCGTATGCATGGTGCATGCATTGAGTGGCGCCGCGGCCCGAGTGCATGCATGAGGTAATTTAGTAGTTTTTGGTACAAGTGCAAGAATTAAAACTAAATTACATTTTCAGTCGTGCCCTGATTTATGTGTTAATTAAATCATTTTATGGCCATATTTAAGCCGTTTAACATTAGGGCGCACAAACTTACACATGCACGAACACATGCACACTTACATTTGAACACACACACACACATGGGGCCCAGCAGTTGTGCAAATATTTGCCAAAACTCTGCGGCTTCGAGTTGACTGGCTTTTCGGACCATATGAGGCCGAAAATAATAATATTTATATACATATGTATGTGCATATGTATATGTAGATAATGTGTGTGTGTGTGTGAATAAATGTATCAGTGTTGGGGTCAGTTGGGAAAAATAATACGCCTTTGCGCATAGTTAAATTGTTTATGACCTCACGTAGTACATTTGCTGTTTGTGCCAAAGGATGCAATCGCTCTCCATGGTGTTCGTTGTCTGTCCTTCTGTCTGTCCATCTGTCCGTCTGTCTGTCTGTCCGTCTGTTCGCATGTCTGTCGGTTTGTCTGTCCACCGTCCGCCGTCCTTGTCGCTGTGTTTACTATACAAGCTGCACTTTATTAATGTGGCACATTTGCATTTTGAGTATTTATTTGTGGGGCATTACATATTTGTATGTGTGTGCGTGTTTGGCTGGCTGCAAACATTATTTATGCAGAGCACAATTTGTTGCAAGTTGCTACTTTGTCGCAGGATTTACTTTATCTTATGTGAAGAAGTAAAGGCGAATTTTTTGAGAAAATATATGAAGTTCAAATTTAGTGCATCGTTGTTTTTGTATTTATATGCAATTTTTTTATATGTATATATAAAATATTTTCTTGATAAATTTTTTCTGCAAATCCGAAATCGATTCGGCAATATTTTATAAAACCAAAAATATTTCAAATTACTTTTTTGTACTTTTTGGAATTGTTGAAATTTTATATGTCAAATTTGTGGCAGAATGTCTTACCAAAGAATTATTTTTATAAATAGTTTATAAAATTTTTGTGGAATTTTTTTAACCAAAATAAATCACATTTTAAAATAACAGTGCACTAGCATATTGTGCCCGGCAATGCCCGGGTTTTGTTTTAAAAGGTTATATGTGTAAGATAAATAGTTGCCAGAACTTTCTGTTAATCCTCGTTACGGCGTTTCTAAGTTGCGCCTGGTGGGCGTTTAAATTAATTCAACCACGCCTATTTTTTTTTTGGTGAAGTTATTGACAGTGCCCATACAAACTCAGATATCAATTTTCGCTTAATTTCTCAAACTGCGGGCGTTATAAGTAGGCGTGGCAGATTTTTAATAGTTTATTGTTTTTCCTGGTGCATTCCTCTATATGTTTGCTTTAAAGTAATGCATCAAGTTCCTGAGCAAAATTGGTGGGCGCAAAATTGATCCCACATATTTTTAACAATAGGCGTTAAATTGATCCAACCACGCCCATTTTTGGTGAAGTTGTCGACAGTGGTGGTACAAACTGAGATACCAAATTTCAAATAATAGAATATTTTCACTTCTTATGAGAATGGGCTGATCTGTCTTATAAATTTTAGAACAACAACAATAATACTGACCAATTTAGCAGGCAAGACAGCGCTGTTTAGGGGTACGCTACTATTCCTCATCAGCGGTCTTTTTGCTAGGTGAAGCTTTATGTTTTCATAAGAACAAGCGAGAATTTAAAGAAAACTTCCAAGTTTCAAAACACAAGAATCCGTGTGATGAAATGAAAAAAGCGACACTATCTGAACAATTTTCTTGTTGCTGTTAATTTCAGTTATTTTTCACTTTATTTAAAAAATTGTGGGCATAATAGATGGGCGTGCCAGATTTTTTTTAACTCAAAAAAACATCGTAATAAGATGTATCGCTCTTGTAGATAAAAATGTTACTTAATATTTCTAGATTCGATTAAAATTGATTGTAAATAAAAAAAGTCGATTTATTTTATATTTTAATCGATTTTTCTGGAGCGTTCCATATCACAGGACTTTAGTGAGTTTAGTCTGCTTCGTAGTCGGTGTGTTTAAATCTCAGGTTCAATGCCCATTTAATATTTCTGTGCGACAACCGCCTTTTAAAAACTTTGACAGCTTGAATGTATTTAGAAAAAAATAATTTCCGAGCAAATAAGTTGCTAATTGATATACATCTATACAAACAGCTGATTTACGAGGCATACATTTTGTAAGGTAAATGAGTTTTACCAGTAAATAATCAAACATAAATGAGTACTACTATTATTTAATTTTACATTGAAATATTTATCTTTTAGCCAACTTTGAACTACTCGCATTTAGATAATACAATATTTTACAAATGTGACATTTAAAATTGATAATAATAACAACAACAACAACAACAACAACAACAACAACAACAATAACAACAACAGTTGTAAATGACATAAATAATGCCAAACATAAATTCAAGCCAAGCTGTGACTAATGCCAATTTGAATACCAATATTTATGTATGATTTGTTATGCGATAATTACCCGCCTATAAACAAGAACAACACGAAACTAAATTGTCCAAAAAAAACACAAAAAACAAAAAACAACTTAAATTTATCGGCGATTAAACAACAAAAACGTATGACAAAACCACCCGCTAAACTAAATTACAACAACAGAAGACAACAAATCCATATGACACCCGGAAAACGTTGCGGCACATATCGAGGCAATTTATTTGCGCCATTATCTACGCCAGCGTATAAATTCAAATATGTACATATGTATGTTTATATGTATGTATATAAATGTATATACAAAAAAATGCAATTTATATGATTTATGACAATAAAACCGACAATTTATGAATTAAATTCTAAAATTTTATTATGCCCGCTTAATGCATACACAAGTACTTACATACGTATGTATGTATGTGTTCTGTTTGTTTGTGTGTGTTTGTTTATTTGTGTGCGTTTGTTTATTTTTGAAATATAGTTTATTAAATTAAAATTACTGCGCGTTAATTCACTCGCTGCTGTGCAAGTGTGTACCAAGTGCCATTACAAAGCCACTGTGTACTTGTATCTGTAATCCCGGCTAAATAGTTGTACAAGTATGTGCATGTGCAAGTGTGTCCGTCTGTGTTGCCTGCATTTGTGGTTCAGCTGCAAAACATGCTGCCGCCATTTATCCTGCCTGCTCCGCCTAACAAATGCGTTGGAACCTAATCAAATGCAGCACATTTCGGTCTATAAATTTTTGTGACAATGGCCGCGCGCGCTGCGTCGCATATGAAAATGGCAGATCCGATATTGTTGTTGGTGTTTGTTGTTGTCGTTGTTTGCTTTATTTTCGCTGCATTAAAATAAGATATATATATTATATTATATAGAGTTTTGGCATAAACACAAATTTTTATATGTACTGTAAAATTTTCACCCAAATAGTTTGACAATGAATGCAAATTTATGCGGAATTTATTGCTGGCATTAGAGATTGTAAATACAAATACAAACAAGAAAGAAAAAAACCGGAAGTACAAATACATTGAAAAAAGTTAATAATATTTTTAATGCAATAATTTAGCAATATTTTTGATTGTTTTTCCCACGCCACTGGCAACTTTTATCGCATGACATTTTTCAATAGAACTCAGTCGTAGCTTACTTAATGGGGTTGCTAATACGAGGTAGCACTTTGGTAAGCCAGGATCGGTTTCAGAATAGAACATACAATTTAAATGATATTTTGTATAAACTAAATTATTCTTTATATATTCTTGGATCTGTTCAGCTTTTCGACGAAATTTGACTGACATAAAGATCTATAATAAAAAGATTAGACCAAATCAGATACTATCTTGTATCTGATTTCAGACCTTATCAATTCTTACTATATCTCGATTTATTCAATATATATTTACATAAACTTATAGATTTACTTTAATGTAATTTTCTATTCAAACAGATTTGAATATATCTGCAATCAGTTTTGTTCATATATAAAACCCTTTTATAGTTTTCAAAGTCATATGAGAATTTAATTAAACTCAAACGAAGAAGCCAAAAAAAGAGCGAAGGTAATTATAATAAAATTTATATTTACATTTATGTTCAAATTTGTTTCAATATAAATTAAGTTTTCAATAGATTATGTTATCAAATCTGACCAAACGTATATGAAGCCATTATAAACGATTTTAATTCAAGCTAAATGAGAATTTTATTAGACCAAAATGAAAGAACTTAGCCTAAAGGTAAAAATAAATGTATAAATGTTTTTGTTGTGTTAGTTTGCGGCCAAGCATGAACTTAGCGGGTATTAAAAATTGGTATATTCAAAAAGTGGGCGTGGCAAAAGCGCAATATCTCGCAAAATTGTTGCACTACAATATTGAAATTTTGTATGTAGTCATATATATATGACTCAATGCCGTATGATTACAAAAAAATGGCGGGCATCAAAGAAAGGGGCGGGGTACCTCTATCCAAAAACCCTAACTTTGTTTGCTCTCTATCTCTGAAACTATTTGCCCTACAGCACTGGGAGTTAAAATGAAGTCATATGATATCTTTTCTGCATTACTCTATAAAAATCAGCGGGATCCACAGAGCAGGTGGGGTACCTCTCAATTCGGTTGACGTCATCAATAGCGAATATTATATTAAAAAAATGTATTTCGTGTGGAATTGTAAATACTCGAAATGATTTCAATCCAAAAATCAATTTTGGACTTCACGAAGTTTGCCGGGTCAGCCTGTTTAAGATAAATTTAGATATAATCAGATTTGCAATGAGATCTAATCCTGCATATATGTACATATGAAACTTTTTAAATCTAATCTATTTCAAGCTAAATGAGAATTTTACTAGACGAAAACGAAAAAAACAAAGAGCGAAGGTATTTATTCATTTACAGAATAACAAAAGGTTAATTTAAATTTAATTTTTTAACTAAATAATATTTTTAATAAATTTAATTTTTGTTGTTTCACCTAATTTTCGATGAAGTAGAAAGAGCAACTCAAATTTTTCCTCCAAGCTGTTCTGTTTTAATTTTCTGGTATCCAAAGGCTCAACGCAAAACCAAAATTAAACACCAACTACAACACCTCATTACACATTCCAAATAAATTCTAATTTACGGCAGCAGAGCATTTTAGATACAATAAGAAAAAAAAAACGAAAACCAAAAACAAAAACGAGAACTCAAATTCCAACCTAAAACGTTTTCATGCAACGCAGGCAACACTCCACGCGTGGCCTGAACCGTGAAGTCAATTTGAAAAGTTTTTCACCGCGCACCGACAGAGCAGTCCTTAAGCGCAGTCACACACACATACATAAATACATATATAAATACATACATATATATACATTTGTAGACTCACACAACGATACATAATTTCCGCAACTCGTAAAAGTCGTAATTTATACACCTTCGTACGCGTGTGCCCGCCCTGCATCATGCCTTCATGCCACTTCTTCTGGTTCTTTTTCTTCTTCTTCTTCTTCTTCTTCTTCTTCTTCTTCTGCTTCTGCAGTCAGTGCTGCTGCTTCTTCTTGTTCAGCCCATATGCGGCATGGTAATTTGTTAAGTAGAGTTAAAATAATTGCTCGTATTTATAATTTACACATTTTGCTCAAAATTTATCGCAGCGCTGAAAGAGGAGTCACAATTGCTCGCTGTATATGTGTGTGTGTGTGTGTGTGTGTATGTACGTGTGTGTGTTTGTCGGCAGATAGGGTTGCCAGTGCACGTGAATTGTGTCTTTGCCTGGGTCTTTTGCAAATTTATTACTTAAATAAGAGTGCGAATGAGTTTCGATGCAGGGCTGAGAAGTTTGTGGCTATTAATTTTCCTGCTTTTGCTTCTCATACTTATTCTTCTTCTTCTTTTTTTTCACTTCCACGCTGCCAAGTGTTTCAGCTTACGCTGCGCACTCTACGTCGGTACTTACACTCTATACTTTTATTTTATTTATTTTTTCGGTTTTTTTTTGCTCCTGAGCTATGTTGGCATTTAAACAATCTTGTGTGTGTGTGTGTGGTTGCCCTCGTGAGTGTCATTTCGTAAAACGCTTTTCTAAAGTGCTCAGATTGTTTCTGGTTAAAGTTTGCTTGTTTTTTTTTCCTTCTATTTTGTTCGTCGTACTTTTTAATGGGTTAAATTGTTTGTGGCATGTTGTCGTCTTTTAATGCGCGAAAAAAAGTGTTGTCGGATTTGGTCCAGTTAAGGTTACCCGCATTTATTTTGCATGCCATATGTGTATGTATACGAGTAGATGATAATTGTCTATGGTAAGTTCCAGAATACCTGCAAGAGATTTTGCTAATATTGGGCTAAAATGTCAGTATGATAAAAGTCAGTTACTTTTGCGGTATCTTAAAAGTATCTTTAACAAGTATCTAAGACGGAAGTGATATACATTTGTAATATTCGCATTTGGGTAACTCCTAAAATAGAAACTGTTCTACAAATTTTACCTAAAAGGATATTTTTCTATTAAAAGTTGACGACTGTGTAGCTAAAAATTTGGTAAAAAATTGCTTTCGGACAAGCCTTAGCAGGTAGATTCTCTTTAGAGTTTGCTTATTAAAACTTTAAGGATTTTCGTTTCTTTTTTTGTTGGCATTTAAGCATTGAAATTTCCCTTTTTATCAAAAGTTTTCTAAAAAGTACAACAATAATCTAGAAGCACTTTCTAAGCGTCTTAATACAAACCATTCTAAGAACATCATGAAAAACTCAACCAATACTAATAATTCGGCAACTTGACAATCAATATAGGAATGCGACTAGGAGGAACAATGGGCTGTATAAAATTGACCATGCCCATTTTTAATACCTAAAATTTCTGTAATTATGTTGAAGTATTCGTAAATTTTGATAACATTGTTGCTAGGTATATAAAATTTGGTATCTGAGTTGGTTTAGACGCAGTCGACCACTTTACAAAATTGGGCGTGACTCAATTTAACGCCCACCATCGTAACTCAGAAACCTGATGTTATTCATGATAACTATATAAGCCACAGCGGGGATTAACCGGAAGTTCCACGTGCTAAGATCTTCAAAAATTATTATGAAAGTACCTCAAATGTAAGTCCGAAAAACGTTTAAACGTGTCTCTTTTAAGAACAAAACCCGCGCAACGCCGGCTATTATAAACTAATTTTATATTGAAAATTTTATTATTTAATTAAACGTAATTAAATTACAAACTTCGAGTAGTTAAAGTTCAATGGTCTACCATACAAATATTTTTTTTTCCCAGCAAGTATCTACTGCCACCCACTCCAGTATCCCATGCCGCTGCCATCCTCTGCCAACCAAATTGACTTGTGCCTTTGCTCTCGTTTTTCACAGCTAAATTACGAAGCAATAATAAATCTCCTTTTAATGGTTTCGAGAATTCGGCGCATTTCATTCCCAACATTTTATAAAACATTTATTTGCTTGATTCCTAGCCTCATTTCCTTTATTTCACATACATTTTTTTCTCTTTTTCTCCATTGGCAAACGATTTCACGTCGAAATGTGCTGCAGCATGGCGGCCATATTGCCAGAGCAAGGCCATAAAAAAAGGGTTAAGCGGTTTAATAAAGTGTGCAATTGCGCACAAGACTTTCTTTGGCTTCGTTTTTCGGGCGCTCTCTGACATTCGCGGCGCACAAATTTACACTTTGCACCAAAATTATTGACTTGGGCGGAGTGGAGTGAACCTGCTGTTAGCTACAAATTACTTCCGCTTTTAAAACTGTTAAGTATACAAACTGACACTCGCACACAGACACTCACACACAGCCTTGCACACTCAATCGAAATTTGTGGCTACTTTTGGAAAATAGAAACATCAATGAAATTTATAACATTGCATGTGAGCTGCAAATGAATACGAACTGGATATATTTATGTGTATGTATGTAGGTATGTATGGGCTGGAGGAGAAGGATGTATATTTGGTGCTAATTTTCTTGGATTGTTTGCGATTGATATCGCTTTGTATAATAAAACAGTTAAACCTTGTTTTTGTATATGCACTCGAAAGATGCAAATGAAAAACCGATTAACTTACCACAGGAAAATATACGAGTACATTGCGGGCATATAACAATAGTAAAGGGTTGCCGAAAAGTATCTCCGACTATGATGTAGGTTTAATACCCCACACTGTTTTACAGGCCCGTACGTAGGAATTAAGGCGCCCGGGCCACGATTGGATGTTGTCGCCCTTTCAAAAAATTTTTATAACTTAATTGTTTGAAATGTGTTGTTGTAAAATTTGTGTGGTTGCTGTTAAATTTAACGATACATTTTATTCAGTAGATGATAAAGCAAACAAAAAAAAACATTAAAAAGGTTCGCAATTTAAATAAAAAAATATTGCATCTTACTAAAAATATTGCATCTTACTTATATGAAAAAAGGTACTCACTTTTCTAAAAATGACGCCCTTAGAACTTGCCCCCTTCGACCTCCCCCCTAGATACGGGCCTGCTGTTTTAAGTTAAAATATTTTGCAGAAGTGTACTTATTAATGTACATCTAGGCGCATCTTTTTATAATTCAACTGTAGATAGGATATCCTTTAAGCCTACTGTGTCCATTTCATTTCAGAGGAAAATGGAATCATATAATATATATATATATATATATATATATATATATATATATATATATATATATATATATATATATATATATATATATATATATATATATATATATATATATATATGAAATCTCCTATCGATTTGATATACTTTTGTTTAAATATTTTTCGTTCTCTACAAAAGCACCTTGCCAAAAGTGAATCCATATTTATATACGGAACCTTCGCTACCAAAGAATGGACAACTAAAAATTTGTAAGCTTTTGAATAAGTTAAGATTGCTACAGTAGGCCATATGCTCCCCGAGGAGTTCAAGGATCTAATGATGATGATGACAGAAGGATCTCTAATCCTTCCAAAAATAGGAGATCATTTTAAAGACTCCAGTTTCGCCCTTCTCTCTTTACTGGACCAAATATTCTAAAAAAAGGTAATCAATACAATAAATTTGTTCAATGATATAATAAATGTTTTACCATTTTAATCAATACAATTAACAGTTTTAATTGAAAAAAAAAAATTATTCTACTAGCAAACACCTTTTGCAGGATACTAAACCTGGGTCTTATGTTTTTAGTTGCATCAATTTAATTAAATATATAAATCAATATAATTAACAGTTTTATTCAATGTTTAACTTGTATAAAAAGCCTCTCAAAACAAAATTTTTAATAAAATAATATTTAATACTCTTGTTTGATATTTTTAGTTAAATTTATTTAATACAATTAACCACTTTGTTGTACCAACAAACTGTATCTCAATCCATACAAAAATTTCAATCAAGAAATTAATTTTTTTCTATGTTGTATCTACAAAATAAATTCGTAATGAAAACATTCGGAAAACTTTATCTAAAGAAAACAATCAACCATGCTAAAAACCATGATAATATCCATTCTTGCGCCGGGCGCCTTAATTCCTAGGTACGGGCCTGAGTAGTTGTGTAGTTGTAAATCTTGGTATGCGTTCAAAATGCGTTCAGTTATATTAAAAAAAAAAACTACTCGATTGGGAATATTACTAAGTGATTATTGATGAGTCTATTGTTCCAAATTGAAACAACAACAAAGTTTTTTTTATCAAATATATAAAATCAAGCTTCAAAATAAGACAGGCAAATAAGGCAGAAATCGAGGTGAGTTCGCTCAATTTTCGTTCTCATTTCTACTTTCCTAACCTAAAAAAGTATTGTACCATGGTGAAAACATTCTTTTTATATAATGCAAGACCGTTCAATGTGGTTTTTCCTTTTCAAAAAATGTTTCAATAAATGCGATTCCAAAAAATGGATGACCTTAAAATCAGGTAGTTTTCAAATATATATATATGCAAAACAAAAATTCCATCTACCTAATAACGAAAATCGATTCCAAGAAGAACAAGACGACACCATGTTTACCTCTCTAGCTCAAAATCTTTTTAGGTAACATTCCCAGGTACTTTCGGAATACTCTTCTCATTATTCTACCTTTTCTGTAAAAAGGTAAAAAAGTACCTAAGTTATATAAGCGTACGAAATCCAAAATAAACTCACAATCAAGTTAAAAACTTCCACCGCTTCGGTTTACTTTTAACTAAACGCTCGTCAACGCAATGTCAAATCATGCCAACGTGGTCAACGATGAACAGCAGCAGCTGAGCAGCACAGAAGACGACCAGCACACACCACACTGGAATCAAATATTCACGCATTCATTCGATTGCTCCGGCTGCGCTGAGGCGAAGTGTCAAACGATTAAGAAACTCTGGAAGCATGGCCATGCGGAAGTTGGCGCAGAATGTCGCGATTGTGTATTTATGGGAAAGTTATTCCATGAGCATTTCGAGCGTTGCAAAGATTTATTTTGCGAAGTGCCGCAGTGTTTCGAGAACATGACCAATCGACATATGTCAAGATTACGAGGTTTTAAGCAAGACTTTGCGGAAGCGTCTACAAACTACAGGTCCATTGTGAGGCAGTGTGAGCTTATATTGGCCATTAAACATTTGACTCATAACGGTAATGAGATGTTGAGGGCGTCGTTCTTGCATCTATAATTTGGTTATGCGTTATCGGTTTAAATATGAAATATATTAAATAATATTAAAAATGGTTTTTTCTTTGTTCTTGTCGTGTATAAAAATACTAATATATATATATATTGTATATACATATATATATTGCATATACATATATATATATATATATATATATATATATATATATATATATATATATATATATATATATATATATATATATATATATATATATATATATATATTGTATATATAAAAACGATTGATAGATACATTCATTTGTCCATATAGCCAAGTAAATCATTTATCCGATTGCAATATTTTCAGCAGTTGCTGTGCTCACGCCAAGGCTGGTATTGGGCAAAAACAAAAAAACTGCCACGCCCACCTACAACGCCCATAATTAGTAAAACTAAGTAAAAATATTCGATTAAATCGCAAAAATTGCTCCTAAAAATCTGAAATTTGGTATCTGAGTCGACAACTACCACCAAAAATGGGCGTGGTTGGATCAATTTAACGCCCACTTTTAAAAAAGAGTGTATCAATTTTACGTATTTTTTTGAAATATTTTTTTTCTATGACTATTTTCATTAAAATAATACAAAAGCAACAGGAATATTGAAAATTGATTGGCCTTAATTGTTGGTTTAAGGGTCTTCCGCAGGTCCGCAGGTCGAACTCTAAAGAAGTACTCGACTGGTTCCATCAAAGCCTCCATTGGCATAACCTTTACTTCCACATAACCTTTAGTACCACATCATTTTGAACTTGACTTTTAATTTATAGCTCTTGGTTACCCAGCAACGGATTTTTTGTTTCATTCCAAAAGCTTCAAATCCGTCGCATTACGCGATCGCGCTGCGTAATAACGACGAGCACAGAACTGTTGATTGTGTTGTTGTGATTGCATCAAGCATTACATTGTCAATATCACAATTAACACATCATTTATACACATCAATTCGTTAATTCATTTCATTTCATTTCGATTGAGTGAATGAGTGCGCGCTCGCCTCGTTCGCTCGCCTCGCCACGCCTCGTAAGCGTTATTTGGGTTGTGTGTAAGTGTTGCATGAAATGAGAACGTGCGCGCGCGCCCGCATCGTGCAACATTGGCGGGCGCAGTTGAAGTGCCATTGATTAATTACATTTACTGCACATTCACAACATTGTTCGGTAAGCTCGGCAGTGAGTGATACCAATCAAAACAGTTCATCCAAATGCACACACAGTGCACAACAGCAATGAATCTTAATTTTCTCACACACACACACACGTACACACACTGACATCAGCAACATGTATGTAAAATCGTTGCCGAGTTGCATTGCAACATGTGCACTATTGTGTTGTTGTTGCCAGTTGTTTGTCTTGATCGAAATGCTTTGATCTCGTTTTTGATCTGTGATTGATTAATTCAATTCAATTCAATTCAATTCAATTCAATTCATTTGTAAACACAATCGCAAGCGACGCTTTAACAATGTTGCTGATGAGTTCACTCTGGCGTTGCTGGCGTTTCGGTGTAATTAAGAGTTCAGCAGGAAGTTTGGTATCATGACTGAAGTGTTTACAAATACAATCATTTGGCTGTGCGATCGCGTTTTTTTGTTCTTCATTTTTATAAATTAGTGAAAATCAAAATTGAAATTGAAATGGATTTGAGTGTATTTGATAACTACCCAGTCGGCATTTTCGTTAGCGCTTCTAAGATGAACACCCTTCCAGAGTAGGCGTAGTGGAAGGTGTAACTTAAAATGGCTTCAAGTGCAAAGCAATTTAAGTTGGCGACGGCGTCGGAATGCGACAATCGTCGGCAGTGAAGAGCCGAAGACTTTGTGCCGTGCGGATTTTATTTATTTTAATGGTAAATGTGTGAAAGAAGAAACAACAAAATAAAATAGAAAAAACCAATCGCGTCTATGCAGAAGAGTGCAGCAGCCAAACAGTTTAAGGGACTATAAAATCTTTGAAGAAGTCGAGAAAACTGCACATGCACCTATTAAAACGCTTTGTAAAAAAGTGACGGTTCAGGAGATACAGACAGTGGAATAGAGTAAGAAATTAAATAGTGCTTTTAAACCACCTTTTCGAAGTACTCCTTAAGGAAGGCCAAGTGACAGCCCTTCTCATGGATATAGGAAAAAAGAAAGCCTTCAAAAGCGGAACATTTCATACAAAAAAGAAAGGAGTATGGCAGTGGGAATGGGAATGGAAGGCCTCTTCTCTGCCAGCAAAAGCATTGAGAAGCGCTTTTTACCCCTGAAATTACCGATTGGGTAACTGATTTTAAGGTTTTCCAGTTCGTGTTATATAATTGTACTAAGATTCTCTAGATGATAATTGTTGTAGTATTCTAAAAGCTATTTAAATAATAGTTGAATTGGGTTTGTTTGAAAATTAAGTTTTATGCTGGGACCGATTCCAAAAAAAGAAGATTTATTTCCAGAATCGCTTGAAAAATATATATAAATATAAACGATGGTATTAGTTAAAATGTTCCTAATTTATTTATGCTCTCTTCTTACCTACGCTTCATTCTAATGACAAGTGAGGACCACAACAATTTGTTCCTTTGTTCAGGTTGAAGCAGGTATAAAGACTATGAAAACTAGTGTGGAAAAGTTGCCTCTCTCTGCGCATTACGTCACAAGGTGATGAAGTCGATGCGAAATCAGGGTTGTGAACTTGATTGTTTTATATATATATTTTGTGAGTTATTTGTTGCCATTTTATGTTTTATATAAGCTGATTTTCTAAAGCAATAATATTGAGTTGCATGCTTTTCGATTTGCTGGCAATAGCAATTTTTTCCAACGGCAATTTAATTTTGTATTTTGTATTTTATTTTTCGTTGACAACTCTGTATGACAGAAAATGAGCGAAATCACTTTTCAACGTCACAATAATATTTATAGTAAAGTAACGGACCTGCACAATCTTTTTGTTCCACAATTTTGAGGTTGAAGTAACACGAAGATTTTGCTTTGTGGCGCGGATCCTAGAGATCGGTTCGCCAATTATACTTCAAAATTGAAGTTATATTCAATAAAAGTTTTTTTGTGAAAGGAACGTTTGTCTTAAAAAGGATGTTATATAAGAAATTTTAGGTTAGCTCGTATACGAGTATATGCAAACGATGGAATTGTGAACTTCAGAAAAAAATTCAACTTAATACAAAAGTAGAAAATTTGGTAAGGGTTCTTTACAAAGTTCTTAAAAATGTCTTATCATGGCCAAAACTGTCGGTAACTGTAATGAAAAAAATGTTTTTTTTTAGATTTTTTTGGAATCACTTTTTTTGTAGTAGTATTTATAAGTGTAAAACTGGTGAAACTCCACCAGCACAACTGGCATAATTAATATCCTAAAGGGCGGAGAGGAATCGAAACTGGAGTCATTCTGAATTGTTTAGGAATTTTAAAATGTACATTAGTGGATAGTCAGATAGGACTTCCAATGAGGTTGGAAAGGCGGAGTGGAGAGTACGAAGCCTGACTCTTGCTACAGCCAGACAGTCGCAAATTGTTTTGTAATTTTCTTGGTCCACCCGAATTTTACCATGTCCCATTAATACGGAAATTGTACATACAATACCAAATATATTTAACAATATCGAAGTTTTCCTACATTCAAAATAGCATTTGCAAACCCACTCCAAATAGGCAAGTCTCGTTCCAAAATCCCATCCTCATCCAAATATATTCCAATTTAATGCCACCGCCAATACAAATACTCGCCATGACAACACCGAATTGCAACTAAACATTGCCATGATGGCGCTTTGTTGTGCCTCTTTCCGTTTTGTCCCCGGACATTTACAAGATGCACAGCCGTGAATCGCATACATTTTTGGGAACGCTTCGAATGTACGAGTACACACGTACCGACATATTCGTACTTACATATCGACGACTGCAAATCCGTGATCTACGGGTGGAGTTTATTTATTTATTGTACGTGCGCGCGCTTCAGCGACACAGCAACTGGAAACTTAGAACTGGGAGCGACTGTTTTATGGATAGCCATCAATTTATCAGAACGCAACGATGGATTGCCAGTGATTTAACAATCGACAGGTTTGTTTGTTTGTCTGTTTGTCTGTTTATTTGTGTACGAGTATTTGTTGTTGGCTGTACTTGTGATGCCTGGCAACATTATTTGCCGCTTGTCGATGTGCCACAGTTGAATGCAATTTGTGGTCGAAATCCACAAAACAGGAAGAGCGATTTCAACCTGCCCGCTGTCTGATAATAATGATGATGAGTACGACGACAAGACAAGCCGCTGATACGTACATACATACATACATACATACATACATACATACATACATACATACATACATACATACATACATACATACATATGAACGTGCAGAGTGCCTTTGATATATGTAGATGCAATATTTTGTAAGTGGATTTATACGAAGAGGTTATTGAAATTGAAAATGCAACTGTGCGAATGGTTTGGGCCAGGAGGTGCTTCAGCTAGTGCCATATCAACAGTTGCTGATGGTGACGCTGTGAATTTCAGTCATGATGATATCCTCATACAAGGTGGCGCAAAAGAAGTCATCCGATGTTGTTTGGCTCTTATTTTTTTTCTAAATAAAAAACTTCGATTCTGTTTTTTGATTATGTTTATTTAGACCTTTAGAATTAATTGTGTTAAGTCGAAAAGATGATATCGGATGAATGGGCGCCGTCACAATTGATTGCCATACGGGCTCGTTTTATGGCATTTTCCATCACTTCGGCGAGAGTTTCGGGCGATAAATTCTCGCATTCGTGTCGGATATTTGTTGATGTAAACACGAGACTTCAAAAAACCCCATAAAAAGAAGTCCGGGACCGTTAAATCGGGCGATCTGGCGGGCCAGTGCAAATCGCCAAAACCCGAAATTAAGCGACCCGGAAACGCGGCCTTCAGAATGTCGGTTGTGGCTCGTGCAGTGTGTGCTGTTGCTCCGTCCTGTTGGAACCACATGTCCACCAGTCCTAATTCGTCCAGTTCGGGCAGAAAAAACTCGGTCAACATTGCCCTATAGCGCGCACCGTCCACTGTTGTCGTTTGACCCGCGGCGTTCGGCCCGATGACTCCTCCAGCGTGAACAGCGCACCACGCAGTCACTTTGAGCGGGTGTAATGGTTTCTCGTGCATCACTCGCGGATTTTCGGTTCCCCAGAAGCGATAATTTTGCTTGTTCACGTACCCGCTGAGGTGAAAATGAGCCTCATCGCTCATTATGATTTTTGCCAACACCACAGACGAATTGTTACGCAAAAAAATAGACACAATTATTCCGCGTTCTTGGGGAGTGTATCGCTCCATGGCTTATTCACTTGTATTCTGTATCTGTCTAGTCCACAAATGTCAAAACAGATTTGACATTGGCGGCCATTTGCAAAAATGAGAGCATCTTCCAATAGGGTGATTTCTGTTGCGCCACCCTGTAGTTGCTGTTCGTTCCGTGCCACAACTCAAATAACAATTGTGAGTCGAATTATTTGCTGAGACTAACCTGACAATTTTTGTGCATAGTGTAACTGAAAAGAGGATGTTCCAAGGGTAACCAAACCGCCTGGCAAGAATCAAGAGGCTGTATAAATTTGTCTATCATATTTTAAACAAAAATATTATTAAATCCAATTTCTTTATCTATTAGAAAAAACATGTTTCCAGAGGCATAGCCAACTATTGTCAGTCTATTGGCGAGCCATACCGTGTGCTTTGTTTTATGTTGGCAGCTAGATGTGGCTCCACCAAACCACAGGGGGTATCCACGAGTTTCTATGGACACAATGCCATGATGCAAATATGTATTGTCGGGGCTGCTTTAAAAGGCGCTCGACTAGTCAAGTGCCGATCGATAGATGATGATGACGTTGATGATGTTGTGGTGTGTGTTGGAATGGAACTTTGATTTGTTTTGGCGTTGGGGGAAGTTGGTTTGGCGCTAGCGAGTTTGTTTCGAAGTGTTATTGTTATTTATTTTTTTGTTTCCATGAATGTACTCGTATATGAATGGATTTTGAAGATATTGTGTATATTCCAGAGATTTCGATTAATTACAGTGCCTGAATGATGGATATTTTGTGGTACATAGGCGAAAGATACTTGAAAGCGTTACTGAATGGATATGGAATTCAAAATAAATTTAAATTATAATGTCATACATTTCAAAAATATATTTAAAGCAATAGTGGAACTTGCTATGGTATGACGTACATGATGGCCGTTGGTTCCATCTCAGTCTACAATTTCTTAACCTACATACAGATCGGTTCCTTTTGTAATTTCCCGTCAATGCGCAAACGCTCATTCCATTTGTCACTTCTCATTTGATTTAGTGTTGTTCTTGAACGGAACTCTCACCGCATGTCATTCTTCAAAATACAACAACAACAACAATAACAACGAAAAAAAGTATAAATATGTATAAATTTTCACAACTGATTGTCTGTCAGTGGAAATGTCAACTGTCAGAAACATTCAAGACAAATATCATTCGTTCGCAACATATCTCGACTCTTATGTCAAAGTGTCATTTCATTTATAGCTCAGAGTGAAATCGCACAAATGAGTTATGAAAACAACAACAACACCAGCAACAACAACAACAAAAGAGCGCTGACAATGACATGCAAACTAAAGTGACAGATAATTTCAATTTCAATATTTCCACACGCAACACATAAGAAGACATGCCGACAACGTTCATACGAAACCAAAAACACGCAACGCTCACATATTGTATGAGCACACCAAAGAGTCGATTCGGATCCGGAGTCGAGTCAAGTCGACGCGTCGTGAGTGCGCGCCAAGTGAACACAAAACTCACAGGCTAAACTATAGAAGAGGAAAAAATAAAAAAATAAAACAAAACCAAAAGCAGAAAACTCAAACTCAAACGCCTTGATTAAATTGTCACTTTTCTTCATTTATTTTGACACAAAACTGACGAGGGCCATTATAATGACTGGGCTGCCATTGTTATTTCGAAATGCGATGATTATGAGCATGATTGAATGAGTGCTTTTTCGCGCGCGCGTACTTCATAAAGCGCACACACGAAAGTCAGTCAGCCAGCGAGCGAGCGGCGGCGTACTTGCTTTGAGACTTCTCATATGGACGCAGCAAATGGCAACGGCAACATCAACGGCGGCCTCTCAATGATGTTTTTTTTTTTTTTACAGCCAAACAGACAGGCAGGCCAAGTAGGCTTGGATAGCTAGCTGGCTGGAAGGCCTACTAACTGACAGACAGTTGATACTGACACATAAACTGACAGTCTTAAATTGAGGCTGTTATTTTGATTGCGGCTCATGTCACTTTTTGCCGTACTTTATGAGCGAGTGTTGTTGAAAACAGTTGGCCTAAAACAGTTTGTGAGTCATTGTGTTTGTGTTTGTGGATATTTGACAGTTGAACTGTCAAGTCTCATGTTGGTGCGATTACCATGTCAGCAAACTGAATGGCTTTAATCGTGACGCAAATATCGAAGCGAAGAATTTACAATTGTTTTAGAATTTTGTACATTTTTGCTAGTTAATAATACAAATTTTAACGTCATTTTTGTTTTGTCATTGTGTCAAGAATATTTTGTTATATTGTACAAGCCGAATAACACGGTTTGAAAGGTCAAAATAAATGTGTTTCTTGTAGAGTTATGGTCACCAAAGACCATTTGGGATTTAGATTTTAAAGTAACCTATTTTGCAAAGTGGTACAGGATAAAAGATAAGAGTAACAAATTAATAGATCTATACAATCCAGGGCCTAACCGGCACCAATGACATTTTAAATATAAAGAACAGATAGAAAACAGAAATCTTTAACAAATTATTGGTCAAGATGTTGTCTACCAGACACTTTTACTCCAAGCAAGTTTAAATTGCCACACTTAAACGACTTGCATCATATTTAAGATTATTATTTAAGATTCGATTAGGTTTCGGTCAATTTCCAACTTGATCATCCAAGCCCAAAATTTGTATATATTTCCTGTCGGTCCATCTTCAACTGATCAATTGCAGAGTTCCAAGAGTAATTTTGGTATGCGTTACAATCAGCGATATATTGTATATAAAATAAAATACATTTTTTGTTCGGTAAATGTTAAGGTATTTTTTTTGTTATTGCTACTTTATCCGCTTCTCAGCTTCTCAAGAATAGGATAATTCAGCAATAAAGTAAAGAAGAAATGAAAGTTCTACATTAATAAAAGTTCAAAGCAACAACAACATTTTAATAAGATAAATTATATATATATATTTCATGTTATTTGTTTGAAGAAATTTATTTTATTGCATATTAAATTTTTGATTTTGTTTGGTATAATTAAAAAGAAAAAAATATTCCTGTTAATTCTACCTCTCTCACTTACCAAAGGAAGGCGAAAAGTAAGCAATACAAAACAAAAACATTTTTCAACGTTACTACTCTCGCTTACAGTGGGAAGTGAAAGTAGTATCACTTACATTACAATGGCATGCCCAGGCAGTAATAGCCCCATAGAAATAGTGCTGAAATTTTGATGCCCTATTGCTGACTTTTCCAGTTGGGGTAGACTAACTTTAAATGCATTTATTTAATCCAGACGTGATTTTTCAGTTATAGAGTATAGAGAACATTTATTAAAAAAAATATACTTTTAATTGTTATAACAGATGCTGGTAAGTCGTCCTTGTCCAGGATCTTGTAAACTTATTCCACAATTCGAATTTTTTGGAAACATTTTTGGAACATTAGAATAAGTATTAAACCATTAACCCACAACTACCCCAACTGGCATATAATGTACTCATACAATTTATTACCAAAATTCCACTTTTAGCTTGATAAATTGACGTTTATGCCTGCAGGGTATCCCACGTTTAATGTGCTGTCAGCACACTTTTACTTTTAGCATTTCGGTATTCCCTTTTTTTATACAATACGATTGCCTGATTTAAATACGCGTTTAGCAAACAGTAAAATAATAAAAGAAAAATGAAAAGAAAATGAAAAGAAAAGAAAAAGGCAAAGGCAATGCAAATTCATTGCAAATTGACATTTTATGACCGCACACACACACATACAGACACACATGCCGCACCACTGTCAACCAACCAGCAGTGTGGCACAGTGGGTGTCAGGGCGGCTGTGGCGGTCTGGTGCCTGTGTGTGTGAGTTTATGTGTGTGCGCGCACAAGTGTTGACGCGGTGTCAACAAATCTTTATGGCCAACTATAAACCATAAAGCGAAAATAAAGTTGTGAAAACCAATTTTTTCCATTTAATTTTTTCAGTTTTTTTGTATTTTTTGTTGTATTTTTTGTTGTTGTTGTAAATGTTATGCGCGGCAAAAGATTTACGGTTATGGTGCGACCATTAAAAGTTTCCTGCCGCCGCTGCTGTTGTTGTTGTTGTTGCTTTCGTTGTTGTATTTTTATTGCCAACCCCGGAGGGCACCACTCCACAGTATACAATAACAACAACAACAAAAAGACATATCGCGCGCACAGCAATCGATTAATTACGTGCGGAATTTTGGTTTATTAAGTACGAGCGTCAGCGTCGCCTTCGAAATTGCACCGCCACGCCATGCCATGCCATGCCACGGCGCGCCGCGCCGCAAAACATTTTAATTTATTAGATTTGCCGTAATTTGCAACATTTACGCTGACTTGCGTGCGCATGCAACATGACAATTTTTGTTGTTTTTGTATTTGTGTTTTTCATTTTGTTCATATTGCATTCGCGCCCGCTCTCAAAACGTTGCCGCGCTGCTGCGTCCATCGTTTCGATCGGCCATGTTTCAATATGTCGGCTCAGCGCACACAGCGCTTTGCATTTTGCTGTTGTTGTTGTTTTCGATTAGACTGTTAAGTTGTCAAGTTTAAATTGATTTGTGGGATTTTTATGAATTCTCAAGCGCAAATAAACAATCACGCGTCGTTTTGTGTCAGTCCGGGTGTTCGCTCGTTCGGTCGGTCGGCCGTTTTGTAATTGGGCGCACTGTAAACAAAGTTTTGGTGGTTTCCAAAAAAAATGTTATAAGATCACTTTCAGCAGCGTTGATGGATGCAGAATTTTATATATACAGTCGTGTCTGGATATAGGGAACTAATTATTGCAAGGACTGTTCACTATATCCGGGTTATTC
Source organism: Suillia variegata (assembly GCA_949127995.1). Lineage (NCBI taxonomy): Eukaryota > Metazoa > Arthropoda > Insecta > Diptera > Heleomyzidae > Suillia > Suillia variegata. The sequence goes on from OX421844.1 coordinate 42,081,640, forward strand.
ACTCTTTCAAGGTGGACATTTGTTGTTCTTGCGTTCAGAAATTGACTTTTGGACCGCTTTTATGATTGTTCACAATTTAGAGTACTCCATGTAAAAATTTGGGTGTTCACTATATTGAGGTGTTCACTATACCCAGACACGACTGTATATACATATATAAAAATAAATTATGATTTTTTGTAGTCGAAAATTATGATTCTTGATTTAATTAATTTGGAGTATCTTTTTGGAAGTGTTTCTCGGACCAGGGAATTAAGCTGCGATAAATCGTTGTTTGTGTGACTTGGGAAGATTGTCAAGAAAATATAGTAAGAAAATTATATTCATCTATGCAGAAGCTCAAATACCTTCTGCCATTTTAGAGACACTAAGGAATATGCTAGCGGGAGGAAGGTTTTAACTAGGACCGTCGAACCAACAATAATGATGATGATAAGAAATATGCTTAAGTTCACCTCAGGTCCGATAACAAGTTCGATCAGTTGATATTAACAAAATAAATACATTTTGTTTAAAATAACCTGAAACTGTTATGAAAATTCCATTAATTTTGAATATGGTTAACCCTCCACAAGTCCTTTAGATGGTAAAATTGAAGTCATTTTTGACTTGGAGCTAAAACTTCGGAGTTTAAATAACATATATATATATATATATATATATATATATATATATATAAAATAAATCTCATTTAAGCAAATTCATGTTTTAAAAACGTGAAGTAAAGCTTTTCAGTTCGCCTTTCCATATGCTCAAAGTATGGTATCAAGAATGACCCGAAGTAGCCAATAATTATAATATTATATAAGAGTAGTCAATGATCAATGCTATTTTCATATAAAGATTTGAAAAATTTATATACTAGGGTGATCCAATAAGTACTTAGTCTTATTCCACGATAGAGGCCTACTTTGCAGACCTTGGAAAATGTATTTTTCAGACGGGTTAAAGGAGAATAAAGCTGGGTCAAGTGTATCGAGCTAAAAGGAGGCTATGTCGAGAAATAACCACATTAAAAAAAATCGTTTTTCTTTTGTAGTATAAGTACTTATCGGACCACCCTCATATATATTATCTTTCAAAATATTTTAATCGTAAATAAAAATAGTATCAAATTTGATTTTATAAGGGTTAAGAGACATTTTATCATACGATAAGCCTAATGAAAGATGATTTTTTGCGGTATTAATTTATATCAATTGACCTTCGACTCTACTGTAAATTAGTTCATTTAATTATATTGTATTTATTTAATTAAACAAACTAAATTAAATAAAACATATAATAAATGTATATAAATCATAAAATCATTAACTTCAATAAACTGAAAATTGTACGTGCCCTACACAAGTGCCCAAAGCTTTTAATTGCGGTTGCGTTTTTCTCGCTGTGGTCATGACGAGAATTGGCGAACGCAAAATTATTACTTGCGGTGTGTACAGTACTCTACTCGACGGTAGTAGTTGTCCTGCACACCCAACCAGCCAAACAACCAACAGGCGAAACGACAAGCGCACCCAAAACATTGTAAAAGTACAAAAACGAAATTTATTGTGGTCCGAAACTACAATTCACTTTAAAGTGGATTTATCACAATTTGTGCAGCCGCCATATTTGAGAGCGCCATAAAACAGCGCAATTTACAGTGCACAACAACAGCAACAACAACAACAGCAACGAAGCGACGACAACAACAACAACTAAATAGAAACAGCAAGCAAAATCAACTCTTAACGACTTCCAAGTCAAGTCAATGAAATTGAAATTTATTTCTTAATTTATCGTCATGACAGTTAAGCGACATATTGAAATTTATGTCACTTTTTTTCTTTCTTCACAGTCAGTTTACAACCAAATAACAACAACAACAATAAAACGTATGAACGAACGCGTTGTTGTGTCAATCATAAATTCAATTAACGCGCGAAATAAAAACAGCGAAAAAGCAACAATGTAACATTTTCCCATTTTTTTGTTGTTTTTGTTTTTGTTATTTTTTGTGTTGTTGGTTTTGTTTAAATGATATCAAAAGCACTTAACAGCACTTTTGAGCATCTAAATTCTCAATTATAACTGTCAACTGTCATACGAACGTAACGTAATGCGAACGCAAACGCAAACACAAACACAAACGCAAACGCAATGCAACACGACATAACAAAACTGTCAACTTTATTATTAATTAAATGTCAGATTAAACTCAGAGCTGACATGTCGCACGCCTTTATAAGCGTTTCCGAGTTTAATGTCAGAATCTCTGCAAAACATGTCATTCACATCGAAATCATTTTTCTTTCGACTTGTTGGACGTGTATTGGTTTTGTTTTTGTTATTGTTTTTGTTATTGTATTTGTTTGTATTTTTTCGTTCAGTTTTTAATGGTTAATCGCTTCTCTGCCGCTTGTGACAATTCTGACATTTGTCGAGAGAGTAAATAAAAATAAAATGCCACTTAATTGAGTTTCGCTTTGTGACAGCGTTCTTTTATTTTTGTTTGTTTTTACAACGCTCTAAATTGACTTTGGCAGCTTTTAAGCGCAAATGTCGCACAATTGCATATTTGTGCGCTTTGTGGGTTGTAAATCGAATGTCAGGCATTGAAGTGTCAAAGGCGTGGCGTGCACAATTAAAAAGCTATCACAAGCAGACGTTTTTTTTTCGAAAGCTATTTAACTGAATTATTTTAATTATTATTATTTCATTATCATTATTTTTTTAGTAAACTAGTGGTAAGCTATTGTCGAAGAGCTGCCAAGAATCTTGACTAAATGCGGCTAAGTTCTATCATGGTCAGGCTATTTTGGGTTAGGTAAGAAAATAAAACAGGTTCCTTCTTTTTGTATATCAAAAGCTTTTGAAGGCCATTAAGAAAAGTTTTTTAACATTTTCTGGATATTCAGAAGATACAAAATTCAACTGGTTTATACTTTTAATGCAATTCAAACATTTTATTGTCTCTGGAAAATATTCCAATGACTCCAAAACGTTAATGAGAACTGGATCTGGTCAAAACCAAATTGACCAATCGACAAAAAAATTTTAGACGATATTTATTTGTCATCATCAAAAATTCACTTGCTTTGCTGCGGGTTCATTTTTTACTGACCAAATATTATACATTCCAGTTAATCTTATATTGGGTCAGTGAATGGTGACCCGGTTTTATGTCAAAAGCTCTTAAAGGCACTAAGCAAGAGCTTTTAATATTTTTTCTAGTCAAAATTTAACTGACAAACTCTTTTTATGCAAATAAAAAAAGATTCCAATGACTTTAAAACTTTTTGAATTGTTTATATATACATAGTCCTATTAATCCATTAATGAGCAAAGGTCCGTTAAATCTTAATTCAGTTTCAGTAATCGTAGTGATTTAGGATGAGTGGCTGATTAGACCACTGCATCCGATCCTGGTACTGGGGCTGCCAGTTCACCTCTAGACAGGAAAGTTGAGACAGAATTTCCTCTGCACAGGTGGTAAGGTTATACCGCTTTTTCTCGAACGCCAGAGGCTCGTTAGCGATAGTAGGGTGTATCATGGTCAGGCGAAGTTGACAATTGGTAGGAGCGTCTAAGACTTAAAACACATCACCCCCTTATATCCCTAAATTGAATTGTTTGATCTGGTCAAAACCAAATCACAAAATATATGAAAATTTTTTCTCGATCCCAGTGAAATCTCTAAATATTGAAATTTTCAAAAGCTTTCTTTGATGCGTGTTCATTTTCAACTGACCCAATTATATGAAGACCAGGTTATACTTATATAAGGTTGGATCAGGTACTGATGACTCGATTCTCTGTGTTGTTGTTGTTGTTGTTTGTCAGAACCTTTTATAGGCATCAAGAAATCGTTTTTAATATCTTGTGAAAATTGTAGTCTAAAATTCATCTATGCAAATTATTAAAGAAATGCCAATGACTTTAAAACTTTGTTTTGTATTTCACGTGGTCAAAACCAAATCGACCACTTTGGGAAAAAAATGTTAAACTATTTTTTGCTCGGGTTTTAATATTTTTCAAATTCAAATTCATCTGGCAGACACTTTTTGTGCAATTAAAAAAAAATATTTTCTTGACGAAAATTATTTTGAAACTGTTTTAAGTACTTAATCTGGTCAAAACCAAATAGACCACTTAGTAGTATAAGTGGCGAGAAAACTAGTGGAACTCCACCAGTACAAGTAGCATAATTAATGCCGTTTTAATAGACCACTTAAACACAAACAAAATTTTAAAGATTTTTTTAAAAATCAGTAAAATCACTTGATGTCAAAAATTAAGAAAAACTTTCGCTGATGCTGGCTCAACTTTAACCGATTAAACCAAAGTGGGTTAAAATATATTAAGACAACACAGGTGGGATTCGTTTATTCAAAAAGTCATGTGAGAAAAAAATGTGATAAATATAAACCGACCTAATGGATTATTATTGGTATTATCGTAAATATTACTAAAATTCATATTATTATGATTATTATGATTATTATGATTATTATGATTATTATGATTATTATGATTTTTATGATTATTATGATTATTATGATTATTATGATTATTATGATTATTATGATTATTATGATTATTATGATTATTATGATTATTATGGTTATTATGATTATTATGATTATTATGGTTATTATGATTATTATGATTATAATGATTATTTTGATTATTACGATAATTATGATTATTATGATTATTTTGATTATTTTGATTATTTTGATTATTATGATTATTATGATTATTATGATTATTATGATTATTATGATTATTTTGATTATTTTGATTATTTTGATTATTTTGATTATTTTGATTATTATGATTATTATGATTATTATGATTATTATGATTATTATGATTATTATGATTATTATGATTATTATGATTATTTTGATTATTTTGATTATTATGATTATTTTGATTATTATGATTATTATGACTATTTTGATTATTGTGATTATCATAAAATATTAAAAAATTTATTCACTGGTTTCAAAACTTGCAATTCAACCTGTCTGATTTATCTTTAATACGCTGTTTTAAATACAAACAAACAATCATGCAAACAAACACACCGCACTGCGCTGCAATATGTCAATTAAATTGCCGACAAATTTAATTGCCCTATGTTCGGTGTCAACGAAATTTTGAAATGGGTCAAAATGCCATATGACCAACAAGCGTACTGCTGGGCACATTTGAACAAGATGACAGCGTGAAAACATAAAAGCGATGTCTGGACCAAGTAACATATGACAGCGGCAACAATTACAACAACAACGACAACAAATAATATTGTTGCATGTATGCCATACATCGCGTCAAATGTTAAACTTTCCTGGGTGGTGGTGGTGATGGTATTGGTATTGGTGTTGTTGTTGGCTTTGCCATTTTGACCCAAATCATTCACATAAACTGACAAATGCCAAAACGAAGTGTCATTAAGTGGGGGTCGGTTGAACAAAAAAGAATGTTTTAAATTCATTGTCAGAATCAAAATCAAAATCAACAAGGTTTTCACTTTTTGTATACGTTTGTGTGTGTGTGCGTGTGTGTGTGTTTGAAGAGTTTTTCCCAAATACACCGCAAACATAATGAAACGAGAATGGTCATTTCATGTGCGCAAAACTGACAGCACGTTGACAGCCAAATGCCAAGTAAGATGTCAGTGTCAAAAGCAAAAAATGTTGAAATGTTACGTTTTGTGTCGAGAACGCATAGAACGCATATTAAGTAATTAATAAAAAACAACAACAAAGTGTATGTGTATATAAAAATAGAACGAACAGAACGAAGAGAAAACTGAACATGAGGAATGTTCTTTTAAAATTCTTGAGGGTGTAAAACGGTTCATTTCGAATTCGTTTTGGTATGCTTTGAAGTGCTCATACATACACGCACATACATATTTCAAAATTTCAAACGCATTACCATAACTCATGTGCCGCCCTTCTAACCGACTGTTTGTCTGTCTGTCTGTCCGGCTGTCTGTCTGACTGTCTGTCTGTTAGCTCGGTCGTGTATCCCTTGACTTGACGTTTTGTATCGCTTTTGTGTTCTTAATTGGTTTTTATTGCCGTAGAGCGTTGCACAGTACGTTGTGAGCTAGCAGAATGCAAATGTTTGGTCAAAAAATAAAATAGTTTTTCTTCGTTAATAGCTCTAATATAATAGTTACGAGCAGAGAAGATAAAACAATGCAAGATAAAAAAATTAAAAATAACATTTTATTCGAAAATATGTTGGAAATATGCTCTAAAATATGCTCGTGTGTATATAAAATATATAAATTTATTTAAAAAATGGTTAAATATGCTAAAATATGCACGATCCTCTAAAAACTCACAAAATATGCACATGAATAAAAGAAATGCATGTTTTTAGCTTCTTTTCTTATAAATCGTGTATGGGAAAGATAAAATTTTTAAAAAATAAATAGGTTAAATATGCAGAAATATGCACGATCTGAAAAAAAAATGGATATTTTTAGCTCCTTTGCTTATAAATCGTTTATGGAGATAAATCAATATAAAAAAGGCTAAAATATGCACAAATATCTTAAAACTCACAAAATATGCAAATGAATAAAAAATTCATATATTTAGCTTCCTTGCTTATAAAACGTGTATTGGAAAGAGATGAATTTATAAAAAAAAAAAGATGAAATATGCACAATTATGCACGATCCTCTAAAAACTCACAAAATAAGCATATTAATAAAAAAAAGCATTTATTAAGCTTCTATTTTTATAAATCGAGTATGGAAAAAAGATAAATCTATAAAAAATAAATATGAACAAATACGCATGGTCCTCTAAAAACTCACAAAATATATGCATATTAATAAAAAAATGCATATATTCAGATTCATTGCTTATAAATCATATTTGGAAAAGAGATAGATCTATATAAAATATGCTTAAATATGCACAAATATGCACTGTCCAAAAAATTGCATATATGTATTGCAAATGCATATTTTTAGCCTCACCACTTATAAATCGTGGAATATTAATTTTTATTATTATTGTTTATTAACTATAAATAAATTAACAATTATTCTTATGAATCTCTCTACACACTTCTATCCAAATTTTGAGAATCTTCCGAGAGAACAGATTTTTTTCTTGAGCTTAAAAATAAACTTAAAGATTTTCATATGCCGATGTGAAGGCATCAAAAGATTGCCATAAGTAGTGAAGAATATTCGATCATATGCCTACCTTAAGATATTTACTAAGAAACACCCCGTGGACATTTTTTCATATATTACATTTTCTATGTTACATTTCACCTACCCGATGATACTGTGCATCGGTTTGTTCACTGGCTTGTAACGTTTTTCGTTGTTTTTTTTAATGTTTTTTCTGAGTATGGTGGCAGCCATTGTGTGGTTCTTAATTTTCTTTCTGAACGTCGTGTGGTTGGTTGTGTGTGTACGTGTGTGTGTGTATTTTAATATTTATGATTATTATGTTGCAACGATTTTGTTTTATGTCATTCTGCTGTGCGTTAATTGCTCGGATGAGCATCTAATTTGATGGGGGCTCATTCTTAGCCGCTCGATCTCATCTTTAGTTGGGTACACTTTTAAATATATTCATACGGATGCGTATGTATATCTTGAAGTGCGTATATCTCGAGGGTGGTTGGTTATTTTTGGTGTATTCACATTTTTTTCTTTTTGGTTGATTTTTTTTTTTTTTTGGTTGGTGTGTGTATTTTAAATTTATGGTCGACTGATTGCACTCTGTGTAATTAGTTCAAACGGAAGCTAATTTATGTTTTGGCAGTTATGTTCGAATTAATGTTACAAAAATTAAATGCTCATAAATTATACTTTACTTTGAACGAACTCCGCTACCCCCCTCCCCTGCCCTAGCCGCCGGCAGAGTTTAATTTATGCACAAACATTATGTGAAAATTTTAAATTTTTTTTGAAATGTTTTCTAAAGTTGCGTTGGGTTCTTTGTAGAGTTTCGGTTCTAGGTAATTTGATTAGTGTGATTGGTTTCGTAGAAAAAGGCGCTAATTTGGGAGTGCCATTAATATTATCTACATGGGGTAAATTTTTAGTAACAAAATTAATTTGAAATACGTATATAGGGTATACTTAAATCAGAAGAAAATTCTGACATACTCGGACATCACAAAATTTATATATATATATAAGCATTTTTTGGAATGGAGTCTTAAGCACCGAATATGTAAGATTGTGGATTATAAAAACTCGATACAATTTTTTTAAATATGGTATGAGAAAGACAATTTTCAATTACAATATTGGTCGATAAAGTTGAATTATTATTGCTAATAAATAAAATATATCTTTATAATAATTTATATTTCAAGAAATATTAAAAACTTATAAGACTACCACACCATAGAATACCATGAGGACCTTATGATCCTTAGACCTACGAAAGAAAACCTAAATAAAAAAAGACCTAATAAATTTTCATACTACCTTACAAAAGGAACCATAAGGCCCCTCAGCTCCACAAGCGCAGATACAGGACCTGATGATTAGCTACTTTATCTATGGAATGAGATAAAGGTTATAACTATTAAGGGACCCAATAAATTTAAAGACTATCTTACAAAGGGAACCAACCATAAGGCCCCTCAGCCCCACAAGCGCAGATAAAAAACCTGATGATTAGCTACTTCATCAATCGAAAGTAATTATGAAAATGTAAAACATGTTAAGTATGGCCATCTAAAAATACACCCAGCTCCTCAATTAAAATATTAAAATGTCCCCGCCATTAATTAAGGTTACTCATTAGCTGCTGTCTTCAATCACCCAATCGCTCTCTCATTCTCTGTACTAAAGACCAAAGCGTCAAATTCCAAATAGCATTTTGTCATTATGACAAACCGCCGGGCGCCATACACACATGATCAATTGCCTAATTAGCGCTTCAAAGACGCCAAGCCATATGACCAACGATCGACCCTATTCCCGGTTGTTGTCGCTCGCTTTCGCTCTCGCTGCACCCAATACCGTTCATAAATAATCCGACCAAGCATTCAACAGTTCAATTCAGTACGGGGGCTGCCGAAGATTATATCGTTCTGTTTGTGTGTGTGTGTGTTTGGAAATTTATAAATTTCAATCATTCTGTCGCGTCTCCAGCTGATGCGATACGATACGTTATTATGCGGTTGCGATTAGAATTTGTGATAATGCCCATCAGCGACAAGCAGCGACGGACAATAATAGCAACAACAACAACAGCAACAACATCGAAGAACGACAACGAAATGTTATTATTTTCCTCCTGTCTGCGGTTTGTCACCGTAAGGCAGTCCATAAACGCTTATCTGCACTTGACTGCCACTAAATTATGTTTATCACTGTGCCATTGAGTCTTGTAGTGACATCACATTCATTACGGCAATATTAAAGACAACAAAAAAATATACCTAATGCTAGGTCCAATGATTCAGCAGCTACTGGCATAAATTTACTATTTCCAGATCTTCCTATGATCGATGATCGCGGCAATTGTAAAACCTTTCCTTGGTCACTATAATAATTTATATTTTAAAGAATTATCACTAAACCTTTTATGACTACAAGTCTCCTATGTCTGGGTGTGTGTGTGTGTGTGCATGAGTTTGCTTGGACATTTGAGACCAATGCCATAAGGTAATGGCAGTCGGTCGCAGCAACAGTCTAAAAGCCAGCCAGCCTAGACACTTGATTGATGACCCCCAGCGTTAATGAGCAGCAATTAATAAAGTGAGGAGAATTTCTTTGGGGTACGCCACCAACACCGCGCTTCATGACGATGAGTCTTCAGCGAATGAGTCTCTAGAGTCGCTTGCTTTATGTACGTATGTTTGTATATGCGAGTATGTGTGTGCGCTGTAACAATTTGATTTACAGTCATGCAGATAGCATAATAGCACCACAGGGCAGTACATTACAATATGATAAGTTTTTGACTTAATGCAGATTTAACAAACCCACACATACACAAACACACACATACGAGTATGTGGCTTTAGCATTTTATTAGAGTTATATTTCAAAGTGGAAGGCACTAAGCGTTGTAGTTCTTGGGCGACTAAGATACATGGAATCTCTATATAATTTAACAGCTAATTTTATTAAAAAGTGGAATTTAAAAAGGGATTGTAAAATTATTTCGACTTTTTACATTAATAATATCAAAAATTTGGTCTTATAAAAATTTTAGTATGTAGATCTTTCAAAACGGCAGTTTTGATTATAATTGTTTTAAATAGCTCAGTTGGTTAAGTTAGTTTGGATACTAATCCGACTTTTGACTGGACACTGTACACACAAGGAACACCTGAGCAGAATGGGTATAATATCAAGTCCCAGGTGCATATTTTATGACGCAGAAAAAATCGCAAGGAAGCACATTTTTAGGAATTGTGGTCTGTTGGTATTTTGCAGACAAAGACTCTTGTGTTCATATCTAATATCAGGTAATAAACTTACAAATCTAGATCCAGCCAATATTCTGACTAAGGGTAACTGGACTGGATGAGGTTTAGTATGGATATTCTATTCTAATTAATCAAGACTCAGTCAACATTATCGAATTACTGAGGACAACTGAACTAGATGAGATTTTATAGGGATATCCGATAGACAAAGTTAATATTCTCGAATTTCTGAGGTCATCTTGTTTGGATGAGGTAATGTAAGGATATCCAGTACTAGCAGAGGTTGTTTAATAGATCTTTAGGTCGCAGTACTTTTACACTTATTACTAAAAATACGAAAAGATGATTTGTCTGAGCAAGATCGATGCATTTGCCAACTTATGAAATTTATTTACTAGACTATAAGTTACAATAATATCATATCATCCAGATTTAATTTTCATAGACTTTTCTATTCATTGAATGGATCTGAAACCAGTTATGAACTGATCTTTTTTTTTGTTTAAGATTATCACCAACACGAAAGTTAGCTTCCGTAACCATTTTTCGGTTAGTCCAATCGGCTTGTAAATTTTTTCAATATCTATATAGTGAGAAGATCGACATTTCGACGGAAATCAGTCAAGAAAGGCTACAGAAGTTAGCTTTTAAATACAAATTAAATAATAAAATTAGCATAGTGCAACATGAGATTAGGGTATGGTGGGACTCGAATAATAAATTCAAGCCCATGGGAGCTGAAAAGAGAAGAAATAAGAAAAAATGGTTATTGTGAAAATACTGAAGAGAGGAGAAAAGTTTTCTTCAGTACGTGGGAGAGATATTAACCATCATCCACACAAAGCCGTATCAGCATGTGGTGGAGAGAGTGAAGTATCAACTTCACACGCAGTAAAAGAAACAGTGTCCACAGTCTTCCGACATAATGGAGCCAGTCCGACAAGTACTTATATTGAGTACTTATATTGAGGATTCCAAACGATTGAGGCATACTCCAGAATTGTTCTAACAAGTGAACGACTAAGCTAAAGATCTTTCTAGCTATGATCATATAAAATCTACGTTGCATGGTTGGTAATATTCAGGAACTGAACTAACTAATAAGTAAACTAAATATTCTTAAAATCTGATCTCCCATGTTCTATATTTGTTATTTTAAAGCTGCAAATAGAAATCACACCAGACAACAAATTGCCGCTATTAGGCAATGTGGCACATTGTCCTTTCGATTATTTAGATGCGACATTAGCGCGTTCCAACAGCAACAATGTCGCACAACTAATGTGCTGCTTTGTCTATTCAGCTAGAGAATGTTTTCGCAACAAATGATTTTCGAAAAATGTAACTCTACAACAACTACAACAACAACAACAACAATGATCATGTGCAATCGGCCGTTGAGAGACTCGCGAATTTTTGTGCAAGTTTGCCAGAAAAAAAAAAAAAAAAACTTAAGTGTAGCTGTCGCTTAAGTTTACGATACAGCTAGAGGAGCTTATTTGCGGCGACTTTTCGCTCTGCACTAATTTTAATTAACAAATTTCAATTAAAATATTTTATCCATGCGACAATGTTGCACTTGTTGTAATGCACAAAACGCGTTACACTCGAGCGAACAACTTGCGGCGGCGGCGGCTGATTTAATTGTATTTTTATGAAATGTTTCGTTTAATAAACAAACATTTTTCGAACATGTGTCGCAAATATTTACAAAGTTGCGCATACAACAAACAAAAACGAAAAATGTTAATATTTCATTTAATAAATTGCTTTAGATACTTTTTCTTCTATTCTTAAATTTAGATTTCACATGCAAACGCGACATTAGGTTGATTAATTTATTTATTTGACAGCCGCTTGTTAGAATCGATTTTTCTTCCGAAAGGTCGGACGTTTCGGCAACCCCCCCCCCCCCCACCCCAGAAGCGGACTGGTTAGATCCACCTCGACGATTTCGTCTAATTGCGGCAGTTATGCGCTCGCCTCGACTTTATAAATATGCCGCGCGCGCGTCTAATTGTCAAATAAACAAGCCTGTGCATGTGTTCACATAGTTTCGCTTCATGTGCTCGTATACATACATAAGTACATATATATACGTATATGAGTACATACATATGTTGAAAATAATGTAGCAATTTCGCTCGCCCGCACTGTGCTGCAACGCTGTCAGAAGCAAAGTGCATTTGACAAATGACATTTCACAGGCTGACAGACAGACAGCAACTACCCGTATACTCGTACACACAACCACACAGACAGAACGAACCGAACTGTCAGCTGATGTGGGGGGCTAAAATATTTTAAGTGAATTATTTTGTTGTTGTTTTTATATCATTTCGCATTTGTTTGCTTTCGCTTGAGATGCTTTTTGTAAGATTTTCGTTTGTTGTTTGATTTTTGCGTGTGATCACTGTGTTCCTGTGTTTGGAATTTGTCCAAAAGAGCTCTCTCTCTCTCTCTCTCAATTGCCACTTCAAATTTGTCCGGCTGTCACTTGTAATTGAGTTCAATTTACACGCCTTGACATGCGGTGCATTCTGTGCGCAGTTGAGAAAATCGTTTTTTTTTTCTGTGTTGCATTTTTTCCGCCCGATGGCGGTCGTCTTTGGGAAAGCGTCTCGAATGTGTCGTTGGAAACTTCAAAGATTTTTAAAATTACCAAAGAAAATTGTTTGATTAATATAATTTAATTAATTTGACAATTACACGCCGAACTGGGGTCGGGGAATACTTAACCTTGAAGTAAGTGTTCGAGGGAATAGCCTTAAAATAAAAGTTCCATTAGATAGATTATATTATAGAGCGTTTTGAAACGTAATAATACAGTCGTGGCTGGGTATAGTGAACACCTCGATATAGTGAACACCCAAATTTTTACATGGAGTACTCTAAATAGTGAACAATCGAAATACTTTTCATTATTTGTTTCACTATTTGGAGGTTAGTGAATACAATTTTGAAAGCAACTTCAAGCAGATATCAATAAAAAACATAATCGAAATTTTACTGATGAAGCTGGTATACTAACACCCCGAAGTCAACGTGAAAAAGCGGTCCAAAAGTTTAATTCTTGAACGAGTGAACAACTTGGAAATAGTGAACAGTCCTTGCAATAATAGTGTTCGTTATATCCAGACACGACTGTAATTTCTTACAATAGTCGGTAGGACCTCTCCGGAATACATTGATTTGACTTTTTTTTTGTTACTATAAGCCACTTCAGTTCATTATGCTTCTGTGGAAAGCCTTTTTTCCGGTTCTTGGCCTTCATAAGTTTCCTTCGAACTGAGTCGATTCGAGTTTTTTTTTTTTAGCATTACCAGGAATGGGTATTTCGAATGCCCAATATATTCGATATACTCATTCTAAGGATTATCATGAAAATAAATTTTCATTGTGTACTATGGAATATTCAGAAAATTAAAAATATATACTATATTTTACAGGAGCTCTTTAAAATTGAGTTCGGTTCACTTCTATCGGAAGACTTTCTTCTTAAATAAATGAAGGCAAATTTGGGTACTTGAGTTCTCTTGACTTCCACCGGAAGACCTTCTTTCGGATCTTATTTTTTAGAGTAATCACATATTTTAAAGTAAGTTCGCTTTACTTCCACCGGAAGACTTCCTTTCGGATCTTGTTTTTTAGAGTAAGTACATATAATTTAAAGTACTTCCTGATTTCAGCCATTACTTGTAATAATTTCCCTTATAACCGAGTCGATTCTAGCCTATGATGTCTGGGAAATGACAGGTTAGACGTAGTTATCCTCAAATATAACCAGTAGATCTTCTCATTATTGAAAACAACTGGTCATGTCATCAATAAACAATTGCTGCTTTCATCTCACGTACTTGTTTGTATGTCAAGACCGTCAAGAACAAATTGAATGGACGTGGACATCTAAACGGTTACAACGCACTAAGAAAAATAGAATCAACCCACTTAACTAGTCGTAATTTATAAACAAAGCCAACATAATTAGCCCGCAAAATGATACTTTGTAAAAGGTCACAATCAACATTTTTTGTTTGTTTTTATTTTTGTTTCTACATATTTACGCCAAGTTTTGCCTAACACAATTCTGACACAACCGTTGTGGCAAATACAACTGCTACTTGCTGGTGTTCTGTGCATATTGGACGCAACCTCACACACACACACACTCTAAAACAATACAAAATTTAGCCAAATTTCCTCATAATTCTTTTAGGGACGACACACCAACAGCAGAAGCAGCAGACATCCTTAAGCATTTGCCGCCATGGCTTGGCGTGCTTTCCAGCATTTCCATGCTTCATAAATAAAGGATTCGCCTGCGACTGAGGCAATAAATAATAATATGTACTTTGGCGTGCGAAGTCGTCGGATATATTCCGTACAGCAGCAGCAGCAGCAGCAGCAGCAACGAAACCAAACTCTGAGGTTCAGGGTTTTGGAATATCATGGTTCTCGAAGATTTACTCTGACATTAGATAAAAACCTCATCTGCTCTTGAATTGAATTATGTGGTATGCTAGTTATCGTCCTTGTTGTTGTTATTGTTTCTGTAACTGTGTTACTGTGGTTAGCAAACTTAGCTGCTTAGCCGAGCACAGTTGTTCGTTCTACCAGTTATGGTTTTTCTCGATGAATTTCATTTGTCTCTGCCTTTACTATACCATGGAGTATCTTATAGTACGCTTATTCATATGGCAACAAGTCGGACGTTGTTGATTTTGAACAACACGATGTGTTGCCTTTTAATATTTATGATGTTACTTCAGCTTGGCTGGGGCATTGGATGATTGGAACTTACTGCAATAAATATAATCTGCTCGAAATCGAAGTTTAGGGCAGCATTTAAAGACATTTCGGCTTGATGAAGGAATTATTTATATCAAGACTGGTTATAGCTTTGTATCTTAGATGTATCTCGAACTAGATTCGTTTATATACATAGCTCTTAGTTCCAATAGCATTATAAAACAGTATTATATAATACTATTGGAACTATGAGCTTTGTATATAAACGAATCTAGATCGAGATCCATCTACGATACAAAGCCATAACAACCAACCTAATTATAATTGAAATATACCTGGAAATATATTGGATCATTTCTAAATCCGGTTTAGATCTAAAAATTAAATGTAAACATATCTTATTATATCAACTTAATTAATATATCTGATTAAATCTAATCATACCAATTAGAAAGAAATTTCTTTCATGAAACATTTGTCGGATCAATCCTAACAAATAATTAAACTCACCAACAGGTTTAAATCACTTTTCTCTTAGCTTAAATATGTTAAATGATTCAAGCTGTTTTATGACGTAGCATAGACCCAAGTAAATTATCCACATAACCCACATTTCTGGACATGACATCTTGTTGTTGCCTCTCTGCTCATTTAGCCCGCAACTAAAGTTTTCATATTAGCGTCATTTTATTACATACATACTTGCATAATTTATTATCATAAAAAAAAACGTTTCCAACATCAAATTGGCAATAATGGTTTACCTGCAACAGCGCCCCAGCGCCAGCTTTAACCTTCGTCCATAAGTTACAAACATGCGCAACACACTCGAAACTTACGGTCCGACTTCTTTGCTGCCATTTCCAAACGTTGTCAGCGTCATCGTCGTCGTCGACGTCGTCGTCTTTTCGCATATATCACACTGTACTGTGCACAGTGAAAATAATTTATGAGTACCATCAACAACCCTTAAACCTTAAATGATAGATGGCGTGCCAGACTGTCGGGTCGTTTAAACCCCACATCTAAACTAAGTTAACTGGTATCGCTCGCTAGCAAGCTACTATATAGCTATGGCTATCCTTATACAGGGTTGTATTTTTCTGTGTGTTGGACGGGTTTGCTTGATTGTCTGTCTGACGGTCTGTCTGTCTGTGTGCCAACTACGAATATTTCTAGTATTTCTGCTCGACTCTTCTCAACTTTGCTGGCAGCCTGTCACTTGTCTCTGCAGCTGATTCTTTGCTGCTGTTGCTGATGGCTTTTGGGGTTGGCCCGGTCATTCGTTCGTTTGGTTGGTTGGACGGACGTTCGTTGAGTCGTTTTGCTTGTGGACAGAACTGCCACAAACTATAACAGAGATGTCAGAATTACGAATGGCTGCGCTATATTTTGCACATTTCTCAAAACAAATGTCACATCAATCTTGGACAATGACATTGGTACATGAGAAATGGTAAATTGAACATGGACGGGACGAGTCGAGTCAAGTCAAGTCAAGTCAAGTCGTTGAATCGTTGCGCGTTTGTGCACCAAAGCCGACAATGACTAAACTGAACTGATTAATGACTAATAAATATTTTAATGTAATTCAATGTTTATAATTAATAGTTTTTTTTTTGCTATAAATATCTTTTAAAATCTCAACCGATAAATTTGTATCTCAAGAATAACTAAAATTATAGATACATTTTTTTTCGGTCGAAGCATTTTCATGGCTGAGCTGAAAATACAACGTAAACAAGTTTTTCAAAATTGTGAATTATGGCAGCACGCTTTGCCGCAAAACAACAACAACGACGACGACAATGTTGCCACATCATGAAATGTCATAAATTTTCAACGACACCAGAAAATTTCAAAAACAAAAAACATACAAAAACAAAACCAACAACCGAAGAAAAATGAAAAACTTTATGCATGAAAGAGTGTTCGAATTCGAAAAAGTTGACACTTAAGTAGAACTTATGACAGTCGAACAAAACGATGAAAGCGACGACGACGACGACAACGCGCCACACGAAAAACGTGAAAGAAAAATTGATTACCATAACACACACACTCGCACACAAACACACACACAAACAAAACTACCACAAGTAGAATAGCGACGAGAAAAAAAAGGAAAAACTGTGAAAAACATTATAATAAATACAAGGCAATATACATACATATATGTATATGTACATATGTATTCCTACATTATGATTTGTTTTGCCACATAAATCAACAGATTTGCCATAATTTATGGCAATTTCATTGTAAGTGGGTATGGGTATGCGCACATCCACAGTCACAACCACATCAGAGGCACAACTTCAAGCAGTAAATTTCATTATTTGTCGCATTTCATGGATTACACAATTTTCTTTTCTTTTTTTGTTTTCGAAAAGGACAACAGACATCAACTAAAACAACAACAACAAAAACAAAGGCAAAAAGTTTTTGGTGTGAACAGCAGACGTCTGCAATCGACACGTTATGTCCGCCATGCCACGCCACGCTACGCTACGTTGAGGCATTATTGCAAATAATCTGTCTGTGAAAGTTGGACAAAGTTGGCGAGATTTTTTCCCGATGACTTAACTGATGAAAGCGGAGTGGTCGATACCTAAATATATATACTTATAAATCGTTAATATATCTTAACCACTGTAGAATGCCTTCAACATTGGTTATTTGTATCTGGTAGATACTTTTCTTTAACTTAAATAATTTATTATTTTAGACGTACTTTCGGTTTAAATTACCGAATCTTCAGCTTAAATGAAGTTTCTTAAGCTTTAAGAAATCTAACCTTCTGCGATTTTTCAACCCGGAGGAGGAGCAGTACTTGGTTGGTACTGTTTCAACCTTTTGGTAAAATCGCGTTTAAAAATTTTTCGGTTGGCGGTAATAAATCTTTTTCGCCGAAACAATAAATTGTGTTTTACGCATACTTACTGTCTGCCACCAACACTCACACGAAAGCGAAAACATAAATATTGTAATTTAGGCGAGTTGCAAAATGTTGGTTATCATTGGTAAAGCAATTAAATAAAGTTAAGAAATAAAGAGAGCAACAAAATCTCTTGAAATTTAAAATTTTCGAGAGATATGAATACAATCTTTTTAGTTCCTTAATATTTAATACAACTTAGAATTATAGAGCAGGAAAAGAAATGTAGAAGATAAATCAAAAAGCTGACCGTGAACTTTATAAATTTGTAGGTTAAGTTCCTTAATATTCAATACAACTGAGAATTGTAGAAAGCAAGAATGAAATTTTGATGAAAGATTCAGAAAGCTGACCACAGCTTTGCAATATTTTTGTTTAAGCTCCTTAATATTTAATACAACTTGGAATTAAGAAATAAAATAAAAACATTGTGAAGGACGAATCAGAAAGCTCACTACGAGCTTTGTAATTTTGTAGGTTAAACTCCATAATTTTTAATATAACTGAGAATTGTAGAGCAGAAAAAGAAATGGAGAAGAAGGAATTAAAAATCTAACTTACGGGTTTTGTTCGCAACGTTCCTTACTTGTATTATAAACTGAGAATTGTATAGAAGAAAAAGAAATTTACAAGAAAATATCTAAAAGCTGAGAATTAACTTTAAAATTTGTTGGTTAATTTTCTTAATATTCAATACAACTGAGAATTGTAGAAAGGAAAAACGAAAATTTGATAAAAGAATCAGAAAGCTGACTACGTGCTTTTGCAATTTTGTTGATTAAGTTTTTTAATATTTGATACCACTGAGAATTGTAGAGCAGAACAAGAAGTGTAGAAGAAGTAATCAAAAAACTAACTTAACAGTTTTGTCTGTATAGTTCCTTAATTGTTTATAAACTGAGAATTGTAGAGAAGAAAAAGAAATGTTGAAGACGAAAGTAACAAAAAATTATCTCTACAAATTTGTATGTTAAGTTCATTAATATTTAAGACCACTGAGAATTGTAAAAAATAAAAAGAAATCGAAGGACTAGTCAAAAAAGCTGACCATTAACTTCAAAATTGTCTATTTCAAGTGTTTTAATATTTAATACTCCTGAGAATTGTAGAGAAGATAAAGAAATATTGATGAAGTAATCAAAAAAGCTGACCTTCAAATTTTTAAATTTTTTTTTTATTTGGTTTTAAATGGGTTAAGTTTAATTAAAAGCGTTTTGGGCCAAGTTCATTTTTGTGCTTTTAGCTTTTATATTTTAAAGCCTATGTAAGTCTCTGTAAGTGAGTAGTTTGAACTTAATTTCTTTCAAGGTTTTAGCTTTTATATTTTATAGCCTCTGTAAGCTCAAGTGAGTAAGTAGTTTAAACTTAATTCCTTTAAAGCTTTTAAGCTTTCACAACTACTCATACAAATAAGAGTACGTATATCATATACGATGATAAAAATTCCACAATAAATTTGATCTCATTCAAAAATTAAAGTGGGTGCTTAAATATTTTGTAAAATTTTAAAAGCCTTTTTTCTTATACAAAGAAAAACTACAGAAAGTAAAGCACAAAAAGTGAAGCTTTATACAAATTTCTTTTATTTTTATTTTTGTAATTTTTCTTAAGATCGTGAATAATTTTTCGCTGGTGTGCACTGCTAGCTTGAAAATACCATAATTTTTATTTTTCGACTTCAACCAGCCGCCCACACAATAAAAGCATGCCAAACACCTAACCCCGCCCCCACCAACCCACGGAAGGTGGTTAGATATCTCTTTCACTTTGTACTTTCAACAGTTTGAGTTGTCCTTGTGGCACGACGCTTGAACAATTTTCTGCAAGCAGTGCAAAAAATTTTCATGCCGCCCCTTTAACGTCTTCTTAAGGGAAACAGGACAGGACAAGCAAGGCCAGCAGAGTTGCGGCGCTCGGCAGGAGTTTTGAGGTATGCGTAAAAATCAACGTAAAACTTGTGCATTGTTGAAAAATTTATTACACTTTCAGATTTTGTGACGTATCAAAAAACACGCACACACATACATACACACTAAACATACTTGACAAGTGAAGTTGGGCTTTTGTCTGCAGCGGCTGTCTGCCTGCCTGCCTGTCTTTTTGTCTGTCTGCTTGTCTGTTTGTCGACATTGGTGTCGTTGGTCGCAATCTGACATTTGCTGTCAAATAGGTGTAACCAGTTAGTCTCTGTTATCAGAGCGTGGCAAGTATGTTGCAAGTATTCTGCTAGACAAGTTGGCCAACAAGACAGTGACACATACGAAAGATGTTGGCAGCAAAGACCAAAGAAAACGCTTCCATCTGCAAAGACTTTGGTAGTCTTTGAGTGTATAGAAATTTATCACCTTTGTGGTAAATTAATTACATGTTATATTGTATATATACATGCATATACATGTGTATGCGAGTATGTCGGGTTATGGTTCTTACTTAAGAGTCACTTGCTCTGGTCTCGTCTCTGACATTACTTTGACAATTAGGGCGACTGTCCGTCTGCCTGATTTAAGCATGCAGCTACATCAATAACAAAAGTAGCAACTTAATTACATTTAATCTGACACATGTCATTTCATCATGTCGCATTATAAACATGACCTGACCAACAAACACATTAACAAACAAACAAACGAACAAACAAATACACGTGCAAAATGTGTTTATATCAAAGTCAAAATTGTCGTTGGCCATGCCTTGCTTCTGTGGATGTGGTTGACAAGATCAAATTACTTAAAAGAGAAAAAATTTTTGCTATTTATTAATATACATAGGAGTACATTGGCACAGCAGGACATCCAAATCAAGGCTGGTAAATAGTGGAAAAGAGATTAAAAAAAAGTAGAATTATAAAGTTTTGGTTTGAAGTAAAATTTTCTATAAAGTACGAAAATTATAGCCTAATATAACGAGACAACTATTCCAGGTACCTGCTAGAAAGAAACACTTATCGAAATCAATTGACAAAAAAACAGAACAACAATATCAATAAAAAAATAAAACATATTAAAAATAAAACTAGTTAGAGAATTTTCTTTGGCTATGCCGAATTTCATATACCCTCCGCCAATTCAGTGAGACCAAGAAATGTGTTTCTTTTTGCATATAAGTGCTACATGTCTCCATTATAAGTGGGCGTTGTTCTTATCGGATCACGCCCCTGTTTGGTTAGTAGTTTTATGTTACTACTAAAGTGCTAAGAATTGATTTTGAACTGGATAGCTGTCCTGGAACTATTTAAAATTATTTTTTTGTCGCATGGATCCGATCTGGCCTATCTTAGAGCTTAGTCTTCGCTAAGATAAGGGAGCACGCCCATCTCGTAAACTACAGCTGTTATCGCTAGGACAGACGGACAGACAGATGGACGGACATCGTTAAATCGACTCAGAATCCAACACTGATCATTTATATATATCTACCACGCCCCCTTCTGGGCGTTACAAACGGAAGAACAAACCAAAATGTACCCTTCAGTAAGTGCACTTGGACTTGGCGAAGGGTATATTAAATTCATAAGAAGAATATTTTTATTGTTATAAACTCATAACAATAAGAATAGTTTCTCTCACTCTCATGCTTTATTATTAATGCGGGTACCTATAACAGTTTTGCCATGCCTACAATTGAATTTATTATTGTTTAAAAATCCATTTTGTTTTGTTATTTGTCTAACATTAAATTTTTTATTAATATGCAAAAGTTCAAAGCTCATAGAAAATATTTTAAAAAATTTAAAAATATCGACTTAAATTGATTTTGCAGCCCTTAACTCAGTCGAGAGTAACCAATACAAAGTCAAAAACACATATTCACATGCGAACAACACACGCATGCATGACAGGCAGGCAGGCATTCATGTACGAGTATGTATGCTTGCATACACCCAAACAAATCGAAGCAATTTACGAAAATGTAGAAAATGTCATTGAGCTGTCACAATGCATCGTGCGGCAAAATTTCTAAAATACGAACGAAACAGCAACAACAACAACAACAGCAGCCAACCGAGAGTACACAGAGAGAGAGAGCTAAGCCAAACCAAGCCAGGCGAAGCGAAGCTAAGCTAAGCCAGCACAGCACAGCGGGCGACACTGGCTGTGACAGCAGACAGCGACAGTGACAGTGACAGCATCGTTGTTTGACAGCAATTCAACGCAACGAAATGCAACGAAATGCTGCAGCAATGCATTGCACAGTGGCAACAACAGCAAGCGCCGCCGCCGTGTTGAGAGTGTGCCAAAATTAATGGCGGCAACGTAAGGACACGAGACATTTTTCGTATGTGACGCGTTGGTGTAGTATTTACTCTATATGTGCTTGTTTATTTTTACTGTTGTTGCTGTTGTTGTTGCTGCTGTAGTCACGTGATGCGTGCTACTCCCCAATGTATTGTTGCTGACGTCCGTTGCAAATGTTGCAACTGCTGCTGCTGCAACATACCAACATTTCCAATTGCAGTTAGGTTTCCACCAGCTCTCTAGTCAAAATGTCATTCTTGTCGTTGTCGTTATTGTTGTTGTTGTTGTGGTTGTTGCTGTTTGCATTTCGTATGCTGTCAGTTGTTGCGTCGTCTTAGTGCCAGCATAAGGATATCATGTTGCTGACATAAATGGACATTCAACAAAATGAAAACATTTTGTAAATTAATGACAGTACAAACACACACACTCAAACGCACACACACACACGGTTATTTCGAACAACCGAAAAACTTGCTCCGAACGAATTTTTTCGAAAGTTTCTTCGACACACTTGAAGTGGTCATCAAGTGACAGCGGAAGTCTTGTCACCTTTTTGTTGCTTTATTTTGGGTTTTGAAATCTCGGTATCGGATGATTTGGAAGAAAAGTTTTTTCTACCTTAGATGGTAAAGCCGGAAGAGAACAAACTAGGGTCATATCTATATAACCAGCTTCCAAGTACCGAGAAGTGAACTCCTTCGGAATTCTAAAAAATATTTTGGATATATAAAAAGCTTTTTATAAAATCGGAAGCACACCCTAAGAAACTCCTTTGAAATCGAGTAATCCTGAATACTCAAAAATATCTTCTTGAAGTATGCAACTATACAGTTCATTTTCCATTGCGAAATAAAGCCTTTCCAAAAAATCGGGAGCGCTCCGAACTTCAGTTTTAGAATGCCAATAAAATGCCGATGGGAGTATGATCGATTACTCTGCGATGGTAAAGCCGGAATAAAGGCAACTAGGGTCAAATCTTTACGACCACCTTCCTTCCACTCCTTTAAAATCGAGTACTCTGGAATTCTCCAGAATATCTCGGAAAAATATTAAGCTTCCGATAAAATCAGGAGTGCTCCCTAAGAAACTCTTTTGAGATCGACTACTTTGGAATTCTCCAGAATATCTCGGAAAAATATTAAGCTTCCGGTAAAAACTCCTTTAAAATTTTAGTACTCCGGAGTACTCTACAATATCTTCTTGAAGTATGCAAAACTACGTTTTATTTTAAATTGCGAAATAAAGTCTTCCGAAAAAAATCGAGAGCGCTCCGAACTACATTTTTAGAAAGGCAAAAAAAATGCAGATGGGAGTACACTCTGCGAAATACTCTGCGGACCCAACATTTCCATGACTTATTTATGAACAATCTGCAATTTATTTATATATCTTTCACAAACCACGCAAACGTTCTTACCCAAATCCACAATCCAAGCAAAATAATTGCCACACAAGCTGCATAACAGTCAGCGCGCAATTTGTCTGCCTTGGACTCTGGTCCGACTTGGGCTGCAACATACTAAACGCAAGAACAACAGGAAGCAACCAACCAACCAACCACCCACCGACTTTGTGGACAATTCGGAGTTGTCAACTAAATACGCCATGCCGAGCGGTTTAAGTGACATTTCCGCTAACAAAACATATTACGACAAGCAGCGATCACAGACACACACACTGGCCACACAGTCGCAGCGTAACCGAGTACCATATCGCAGGCGTGTATAACGTGTCGCCCCGATGACTTTCTCTCGCTCGCTGGTAAGACGAAATGTGACGTAAATGTCAGCACTGCATGTTGGCATTTTATGACATTGCATTTTGATTTATTGCACACAGCATTAGGACGCCTGCCTGCAGCCTGCCGCCTGGTAAGCAAAAAGCGCGCAGAAGGAAACAGTCACAGCGGACAACTGGACATAGCATAAGAACAGGACAGTACGGCACGGCACAGCACAGTACAGTGCAGCACAACACGCAGCACAGGATCTGACAAAGGACATAATTTATATTCGCAAGTCGCAGGCGCATACACATACAAATGCACAAACGCTTAGAAAGTCAGTGTGTGTGTGTGTGCATGTGGACAACTGCTTGTGTCGTTCTTCAACGTCTGAATTCTAGCTTCTGTTGTTGTTGTTGTTGTTGCAGTTGCTGGTGCTGGTGCTGCTTTTGCTGTCACTGGACATGACTGATGATGACCACTGCGCCATGTTGTGTACCATGATGGCCACTTGACTGCGGGAGTCAACGCAGAGTGACATTTGGACTCCTCGCTCGTTCGTTCGGTCGGTCGCTGCAAAGTACTTTACTAAGGGGGAAAATTGCGGTTTGAGAATTCCCGTTTTTATTTAATATCTACTAGATACTTGGTATATATCTAATCTTCATTAAAGGATTCGAAGAAAAAAGTTTAAATCAATTGTAGACTTCATTAAACTTTAAGATCATTGTAGGTACCCAAAATTTTTAAATTTAATTTTATAAAGCAAGTTTTTGTATAAAGGATATTAAATCTGTTTAAAGATGAATTGTCTAAGCCACGAGCACGGCTATTTAATTATTGGGCAGTCCTTCATAGAACTTAAGAATACATAAATAAGTCTAATCAAATAATATCTGAATCCTGAAGTCATTCAAAGTATCCTTAAAAAGTCTTTAAATTTATCATCAACTATTTTGTAAAGTAAAGATTTTCCAGCAGTTTGAACTAAAATTCGCCAGACCTTGACATACATTTTTCAATTGGTTTTTATGCAAGCATGCAAGTACTTTGCACTGCCGTTGCCTAGCCTAGCCTAGATATCCTTTGTGCGGTGATGATGGCACTGGTATCGTCTTTTATTCATTTCATCTGGTCGTATCTGTGTGAGTGTGTATCTGTTTGTGTGTGCCTTCGTGATGACATTTTGATATGTCATCCAAACATGGTGTGTGTGTGACTGTGTGTGTCTAACTGCAGTTTTTCTTAGATTTTCAAATTTTTTATTTTTTTTTGGTTTTGTTTTGTTTCCCTTTCAGTTGTGTATGTGACAGCTCCGATTTCCGTCAACAGCAAATCGTGTCCAAAGAAATCGTTATAAGCCTTGAGAGTGTGTTTTATGGTGCAGATGTTTTTTTCTTTTTGTTGTTGTTGTTGGTTTTTATTTGTATTGTTTGGTTGTTTAGTATGTGCAACAATGGTTTGCTCGGTTGTTAGGTGATATTTGTTATATTACTATACAATATTGATGATATTAAGAGATTTTTGAACGACTTATCAGTTGTTTTATTGGAAAATTCGAAATTTATTTATTTCACTTGAATATTTGATGCAGTTATTATTCCTGTTACAAAGATAATATGATATTTATTTTTTTGTATTTTTTTTTTATTTATTTAATTCGGTCTTCGAACAACAAATTCTTACAGACTAAATAGATAAAAGTATCTACAAACTGAAATTTTTATAATAACAAAAATTCAATTCATAATTATTTAAAGAAATTAGATAGATAAGTAGATACATATCAAAATCCAAAGAATTGTGAAATTGAGTTAAACTCGATTAAAGCTCGAGTTATATGTGCATTGAGACCATAACTAGTTTTTGAGCGGCCAGCGTAGAAAACGTAAGCGTGACGAAGGCTTCTTGACGGAACCTTAAAGTTAATTTTTTCCAAAAGTGAGGAACAATCGACCGATCCAACAATAATACCGTGAACAAAACATAATAAAAGAAAAGAACGCCTACTTTCAAGTGTTTTTAAATTTATCAACATGCAGAGAGAGAGAGAGATATAAGGAGGCACAGGCTCATAAAAATTTAAAGACCGAAGCGCTAAACGCACAACAATTTTTTGAACGCATTCTATTCGATAGCAGTGAGATGCATGGTAAGGCCTCCAAATAAATGCAGCGTACTCCAGTCTTGATCCAACAAAAGCGGTATATACATGTTTTAAAGTATATTGGAAAACGACGAACTGTTACGGCGAACAAAAGCTAACATGGCAAAAGAATGAAGGTAATATGACTACTAAAAGTAAATTTAGTATCAAAGAGTATCCCTTAGATCCTTAATTTCAGCCTGCTGTTTTAAAATAGTACCAGAAATCTGAAAAGACGTTGAAATCGTATTTCAAGTTTTAGCAAATGTTATATGGTAACATTTTTTTTTATATTTAAAGATAAGTGGTTCTTAAGACACCAAGAGATAACCGCGTCTACATCAGATTGAAGTCTTGCTATATTATCCACATTACACACAACAGAAAGAAATTTTAAATCATCCGCTTAAAGAAGATAATTGACAAAAGAGAAACAGAAACTAATGTCATTAATAAATAAAACAAAAAAACAAAGGACCAAGATATAATCCAATCAAGGAAAGAAGAATGAAAGCCCAAAACCGCTAATTTAGATATGAGGATCTAATGGACAACCTTATCGATGGCTTTGGAAAAGTCAGTATAAATATTTATTAGATTCACTTCTAATGGATATAAATAGTTATGTATTAGATATGAATGCTTTTTTTTCATTATTTCTAGCTAGATAAAATAGTTAAAACATATATATCAAATAAAAAACCTATATACGTAATTATAAAATATTAAAACAACAAAAATGAAACTATGAGGTCATCCAAAGGTAATTCGCTTAAATTTTGCATTCCTAAACTTTGCTTTAAAATAAATAAAACCGATTGCCTATCTAATCCACACAGATTTGCCGTCATGTACCTCAAAGGCCGCTGTGACGCTGAAAGGATAATAATGTCTGCTCAGCAATATTACATAGTCAAACGACCAAAGCAAATATCAAATCTCGAGGCAGTTTACAATCTTTCTAATAGAGCGTAAAGAAACAAATAAACCTGGCGAAAAGGATGAAAGTAAAATTACTTTTCAAATGCAGTGCAGCATATCTAGAACACAGGATAGCAACAGTTCCAAACACTCACAGATACAAAATACAAAAACATCTTAAGCTCATACAAACGCAAGGAGATGTGAATTTTATTGACACGCCTAAGCAAACAATGCAAAATCAACAAACGAACAAACAAACAAACAAACAAACGAACATACGAACAAACAAACAGAATAACGAACGTATTTATTACTTAGCATTAAGAAATCGTTACCTTTAGTAGAATAAATCAATTTTAATATGAAAGCAAATGCACGCAGCAAAAATTTCAAAGGATAACGCTGCTAAAACCAGCGTAAAAAAAATTATATATATTACATGTATGTGTGCATGTGTGCATGTATGTATGTGCAGTGTATATGACAAACTGGTAGCAACAATTGCAAACATATAAATTCAGATAATTTCAACATTTTCAAAATGCAAACAATAAATTTCTTTTGTATACATTTTCAGTTTTTTCTTTTTGTTGTTGTTGTTTTTCCCGCCGTCAGGCAGATTATTTTCTTTCAACTTCTTGCCGCACATGCAGACAATGCCGAACAAAGTGGTTGGTCACCCTACATGTTGGCTCTTTAGAATGCCATTATCTTTATTGCTCGACTCGGCATGCATGCTTATGATGTCCACATGTCTGTACATGTGTGTGTGTGTGTGTGTGTGCGAGTGTATGGCAACCCTTTTATATTGCTAATAAATTAAAATTTACCCACATCGCCCTTTTATAATCGGTTATTTATTGGTAATAATATTAAAATGTTTTAAATTGGATTTACTTATTTAAGCCTGGTCCGTTGTTATCCGTCGACGTTTTGTGTGTCGCTTGTGGCTTTAAATTGGGCCGAATAGGTTTTTGTTTTTCTTGTCTTCTTTTTTTAATTTCTTTATGTCAAAAAAATGTAAATTTCATTGAATTTGTGAGATAAAATTTATCGCCATAGACTTTTGTTGCATTTGTTTTAGCCCTGGTTTCAAATTGTTTGTTCGTTGACATAAATTTTCGGCTCTGAAAGCCGTCAAAGCCATGAAACAATTAGCCTGAGTCTCTGTTTGCTGAAATCAAATGTTACTTAAGCGGGTCTTTTGTGTTTGGGTTGGAGCTAGCTCGCGGTACTGCCCAGTCTATGTAAACCAACAGATCGATTTTTTTTTGGGCAATTAAAAGAAATGCCTAAAAAACGCTTGAAATAAATTTTCTTTTAGCTATTACTTTTAAAATAGTTTCAGCTAACTTCAGAATTTATCAAGTTATATATTAAATAGTTCCATTTCTTACATAATATCTACTCTATCTTACTTATATAGTTTGTATAAATAAATTTTTAAACGTATATTACCAACTTGCCGCAGACAAATATCTGCATCAGTAGAAACATTTCAACATTTCAACATCAAATCGCGTAAAAGAAGTCATAAAGAAATTGAATTCATTAAACATTAGCTTCCTTAAAATGGGATACCAAAAAAAAAAAACACCGGAGACGTCGATGACGACGACGACGATGACGACGAAAATCAATAAATTTTCAGCACTTTGCATACACGATTAAAGAATTCGATTAGGCATCAATTTAAATGAGTCTCATTTTCCATTCACCTCCAAGTCAGTCAACGTAAACGACGAGCGAAACATGATGCCAGCAAAATGCCAGCGAACCCAGTTGGAAATTTATGCTTGGATGTCAGGCATACTTTATCGGCGATACTTTGCCGAGTTGTAGATGTTGCAAAGTCAGCAGGGAGCTACTTTTCTGTTATGAGGAAAGTTGAACACTTGATAATATAAAAATGTCCAGGTATTTACAAGGACTTTATGGTTGTTTCAAGACTTGCATAGATGGCTTAAACTCAGAAACAAATTATCAAAACTTAATGGAAATTCAAAAAAAGTTATTCCATCTTCATCTAATGTCCAATAGACTTTAAGGATAAGTTTCCAAGTACTTGTTATATGGGTACATGGGTATCTGGATACCTGGATACAGGAACTTAGAAGAAAATGAGAAAGTTGATGCATTGACAAGAAGAGGTGCCTCCCTCAACGAATCCGAGGCAGTGGTCGTTGGATGCTCTCTCAGCACCATTAAGAGAAACCTTTATATGCAATTTCATCAAGTAGCAGAATCCAGATGGGCTAAACCAGGTGCCTGCAATATATCCAATAAAATCTGGGCAGAATATAATAAATCAAGAACCGAAGAATTAATCAGAAAGCCAAGCACATATATATTCAGGATCAATTCAATTATAACCCGTCATTGGCCGATAGGAGACCATGCCGAAAAAATGGGATGATCCAATGGGATGGACCAAGAAGGCTCCAAGGAAACAGTTTCCATTTTCTATGTGAGTGCCCTGGTTTGGGTACTTCACGATACTTTAGTACGTTAGGAAAATTTGCAATGAATAATCTCAACGAGCTCGCTGAAATTAAAATAGATGACATCAGTAGGTTCATAAACAAATCAAGATAGTTCAAATCGACCTGACCTCAGTGGTTCCACAAGCGGTGTACCTAAACCAACCAACCAAACACTTGTCATATTGATATTATAAAATTTTGCATTGCGAAAAATTAATTGCAGCCGAGTCATTAGAGCCAGCATTTTTTTCCTAGTCGGTCGGGGGACATCCTACACACTCGTGCACACCACACTCGAGACACTTTTACACATTCACTGTCACCGCGCACACAGCAAATAAATTGAAAAATGTGGACGGGCAGGAGCGCGCGCGCACGCTCCGCGGTATCCTGCTGCTGAACGCGAACGAACGAGCGAACGATCAAACGAGCGAGCGAGCAATGGCAAAGGCAAAGCGACAGAGCACAGCAACAGCAACAATCTAATTTATGACTTAATTATCGGGCCATATTTAATGTGTCCAATAAACTAGTCTACAAAATTATACCAACACGTCGTTGTTTAGCGTTTTCGTATTCTTATTAAGCTTTTGCTTAATTCTTGATGTTGGTTGTTTTGTTGTTGTTGTTATTGCTGTTACTGTCGGTGGCCCGCTTCGTTTTTGTGGCCATCAATTTGCTTTTAAATACAACAATTTGACTGCGTGTGTGTGTTTGCCGTTTAGGTGAGACACTGCAGACGGACGTGGACGTGGACTACCTCGTTGGCGCACCACAAGATTATCAACAAGCAGCAAGAGGCGTCGCAACGCATCGTCACTGCATGTCGCTGCTGCTGTCTGTTGCATGTGAACAACTTCTTCTTCTTCTTCTTCTTCTGCTTTATTTTTCGTCTGTCTGTCTGTCTATCTGTCTGATTGTATGCGTTTTAGCGGCTGCATCGCATCACATCGCATCGCGTCGCGTTGCGTCG
Source organism: Suillia variegata (assembly GCA_949127995.1). Taxonomy (NCBI): domain Eukaryota; kingdom Metazoa; phylum Arthropoda; class Insecta; order Diptera; family Heleomyzidae; genus Suillia; species Suillia variegata. The sequence goes on from OX421844.1 coordinate 42,112,239, forward strand.
CGCAATAAAATTCTCGTGGAGTGGCGGCAATAAAATTCCATTTAAAATGGCAGCGATTATGTCTCAACAGACCATTAAAGTCACTGAAATGACAACTACTACTTAGGCTCAAGCTGTCAGGAGGAGGCTTGCGGTCCACAGAATGCCGCATTTTAAAAAATGTTGATTGAAGTTGAGTTGAGTTGAGAGAAACCAATTCGTGCGCGCGACAGTGGAACACAATCGAAAAGGTACAAATCCAAAAGTTTCTTTTTAGTTGATGTTTTTTATTTTTTTATATTTTTTTTTGGTGTGGACTGATCTTCGAAATTGGACATAAATTTGTATTTGATGGTTAGCATGTAGGAATGCTTTGAATGGAGTTTAGAGATTTGGTAATTAGCATTATCCTAGTTCGTTAAACTTAAATCTTTAAAGATTGTTTTCAGACAATAGATCCATTAAAACCGCCAACTAATTTATATGATTAGAATAGAAGAAGCAAGAATTGGATTATACTAATAAGCTTATAATTATCGTTGTTCCTGAACTCTGGTGTCGCAGTGCTTAAAGTGTTCCTTATGAGTACATTGATTCCCTTAGAGATTTCCTTATACATTTCTTTTTTGATTCTCTTTTAGATTTATTGATAGATTATTTCCATAGATTTGTTATAGATTCTTTTAAAAATGCTTTCATAGATTCCCTTAATGTTTCCCTTATAAATTCCCTCATGGAATTCTTTATAGATTTCCTTATAAATTCCTCCATAGATTTACGTTTCGATTTCTATAGATTCATTATAGATTCATTTAAAAATTCTCTCCTAGATTCGCTTATAGATTCCTTATAAGTTTCCCTTATAGATTCTCTTATAGATTTCTCTATAAATTCCTTCATAGATTCCTTGATAAATTCTTTCTATAGATTCCTTGATAAATTCTTTCTATAGATTCGTTATAGATTCTTCAATAAATTCTCTAAAAGATTACCTCAAAAATTCTCTTAAAGAGTCCCATATAACCTTTCTCATGGATTCCCCTATGGAATCCCCTTTATATTTACCAATGGATTTTTTTTTAGATTCTCCATATACAATATTATAGAAAATATAAAAGTTGCAAGAGTACCTGCGAAAAACTCTTTAATTGCGGATATCTTCTTATGATAGAACTCATCATAGCTAACATTCCTAATAATCTCAAATTTACAATGGCATAAAAAACCTCGAGCTAATTTTAAAATTCCGCAACCCAAGTCTTCCTAGCCTCAAACTTCTAATGCCAAGTAACCACCTCAATCCAACCACTGTGCCGCATTTCACATTGTATGCACTGAAGTGTTCGCCTTAGCCAAACGATCTATAATTCTACAACCTAAATGGTATACACACACTGTCGTCCCGTCCCGTCCAGTGTCTGGACGAGCTCTGGCTGTGTCTCTGGCATATCGTTTTTGTTTATGTCATGGACCACTTGCGATGGGCTTATTTTACATATTACGACCACAATAAAGCCACATTCAATGAAATGCCTTGTAACATGTTAGAGTCTGGCAAATGCGAGCGCGCAGCAATCCACTTTGGCCATAAATTTCGCCAGCGCAAAAAAAAAAATCAATTAAACTTGTAAAAATATCATAAATTCTGGGGTGGAAAACCGACGCGACCAGTCTGCCAGTGGCAAGCAAACGCTCGGGCAAATGGCTGCGTATGTGCACGCGCGTTGCCAATCATTTTAATATTTTTATGTGCCATTATAGAAATTGATAGAAACATTTGCGTTGCAACTTGCAACAGTTTCTGTGCGCGCTTTGGTTGGTTGGCGGCGCTGTTGCCTGGTGCTGGTGCATCGAACAACTCGGGATGCACAACAAGTTGACAGCGTCGGGAAATTATGGCATTTCCTTTCGAATGTTCATAAGTAACATTTAAATTAGGAAGTACAACAACCAGATATGCTTGACTATTTTATGACGGCATGTGACAAAGTGATATGACTTTGGGTATTATTACCATGTTTTAAGAGAGTTGTTCGAAGAGAGTTGCGGCGGTGAGAAACGAGTTCTATACCGCTGGAGATGGCAACTTTGTTATTAGGAAAGCTGCAGTCATTGGCTTAAATACTTGTCGGTTTTATGGCATGGTAAAATTTACAATTTTGTGTTAATTCTTATTTAGCTGGTAAGCTGTTGGAAATGTTAGTTGTTCTGTCAGCCTAAATCTAAGGTGTATAGAATAATCAGGATTATAAAAATATTTGAATGAAGTTGATTAGAAAGAGAATATCTTAATGAAGAGAATGTACATAATAAAATCACCTCTAAGTAAGAGTTGATTTGTATTTATCTTAAGACTTCTTCGGTTGTTTCAAATATGAAACATTTTATATTTCAAAGGACTAAGAGGTGCCAGACTATGGAATCTAGAATCGTGGAAAATTGAATCCTTTAAATGTGATTTTATCTGAGGGTTAATTGATTCAAATTGTTAGTTTGGAATCTAGAATCATCGAAATTTGAATCATTTAAATGTGATTTTATTTGAGCGTTAATTGAATCAATTTGTTAGTTTGGATTTGAATCATTTGAATGATATTTTATCTGAGGGTTAATTGATTTAATTTTTTAGTTTGGAATCTAGAATCGTTGAAATTTGAATCATTAAAATGTGATTTTATCTGAGGGTTAATTAATTCAAATTAGTTTGGAATCTAGAATCATCGAAATTTGAATCATTTAAATGTGATTTTATTTGAGCGTTAATTGATTCATTTTGTTAGTTTGGAATCTAAAATCATCAAAATTCGAATCATTTAAATGTGATTTTATTTGAGCGTTAATTTATTCAATTTGTTAGTAAGTCATTAAATCACTGAGAACATATCAATGAAGGGCAGTGCCATTTCATGATTTCTTCGATTTAGCTCTTTCATTTGATTATATTATATATCCATATACGAGATTTTTCCATATGACCACAGAGTTTCGGCATCTAAAAACCATTCAATATCATATTCCAATTATTTCCAAGTAACTATGATGGAACTGCCGTTGTCTTGACCAACGCAACTGTCACGAGGCGTCGTCAATCAAAACATTCACCGAAAATGACTTGAGACTTGACACTCGAAAATTATGCAACAACAACAACGTGAGATTGCAGTGAGAGTACAGCTGATGCGCTCGCCAGCTCGCTCCGTATTAAAGGACAACAATGACAGCAAAATAAACAAAAGCTAAAGGATGAACTGGTTGCTTTGTCTCTTTGCCTGCCTGGCAGCCCGGCCGGCTATCTGTCTCTGTGTGACTGTCTCATTGAGTGAGGAGCCGTGTGATAGACGACGCAAAGTGACAATGACATGAATGGACAGTAGCAGCTGCTGTTGATACGCTATTACTCTGCGCTACTGCTGCTGATGCTGTTGCTGCTGCTGCATGTCAAACCAAATCGCTGCAACCCATTGTGTGTGTGCAGCTCCATGGCTGCCACGCCGCTGTTGTACTGCTGCTCATTATCAAGTCATGTCATCTTGTGATGAACGGGCAACGCTTCATCATTTTACGCGACAACAACCAAACAAAAAAAACTCTATTTTGCAGCTTCACGGTTTTCTCGGATGCTTCTTTTTTTTAAATAACAACAACTAAAAAAAAACTGAACGCGGCATTTCATTGTTGTGCTTTTGCTTGCTCTTCCATCTTTCCATCTGAAGACGTTCTTTTTGTATTTTCGCGCTTTGAGTTCTACGCGCCGTTCAATATTTGCGCGCCCAACCACTTCGCGCCATGCCACCACACCACGCCACGCCACACCAAGCCACGCCATGTCATTTTGTGCGGTTGTGTCACAAATGTCACTCTGCTTCACTGACAGTTCGGATTGACAAGCGAATTATTCTTGTGCAATGTTCTCATGTCGCGCTTGTTTCGTTCTTCAACTTTTCGTTCTATAGTAATCTGTTTTTTTTTTGTTGTTGTTGTTTTTTTTTGTCTTTTGCCGCTCTTCCATTTCATCCACTTTGCATGTGAATATCGGAGCGTTTGTTTATGTGCTCTTATGCCTGAATGGAAATAAACTTCTATTTGCTTGACACTTGAGATTGATTGCCATTCATCAACATTGGGCTGACTGGTTGGTTGGTTGGCTGGCTGTCAGTCTAGGTTTGTGTGTATGTCTGTCTGTCTGTTTGTCACTTGGAATTTGCGAGCGAGCACTTTCTTGCGTCGATGATCGTTTGTCGGCTTCGATTGTCGTCGTTTGTGAAGGATTTTTGAATATTGGAATGTTAAAGTTAGAATTGATTTTTGTAGCTATGTATTTGCATCATATGTAGGTCTGAACATAACTGGAGATCCTAAACCGAATGTAGGACCATAACTGGAGATCCTAAACCGAATGTAGGAACATAACTGGAGATCCTAAACCGAATGTAGGAACATAACTGTTGATCCTAAACCGAATGTAGGAACATAACTGGAGATCCTAAACCGAATGTAGGAACATAACTGGAGATCCTAAACCGAATGTAGGAACATAACTGGAGATCCTAAACCGAATGTAGGAACATAACTGGAGATCCTAAACCGAATGTAGGAACATAACTGGAGATCCTAAACCGAATGTAGGAACATAACTGGAGATCCTAAACCGAATGTAGGAACATAACTGGAGATCCTAAACCGAATGTAGGAACATAACTGGAGATCCTAAACCGAATGTAGGAACATAACTGGAGATCCTAAACCGAATGTAGAAACATAACTGGAGATCCTAAACCGAATGTAGGAACATAACTGGAGACCCTTAACCAAATGTAGGTGCTAGGATGTTGGACATTTCAACAAATACTTTGGCGGTCAATAGCTCAGTTGGTTAAGTTCGCTTGACTACTGAGCATCTTACTTAGAACCTAAGCAGGTGCCTTGGATCATTTCCCTATCAGAGCAAAGTGAAAATTAAACATTTTCCATTCGATCGTCTTCACTCGGAATGATTGGAAACTTCCAAAGTTATCAACTGTCATAGAACATTTACTTTGCCAACGAACGCGGATATAGAAAATCTTTATTTGGCGATGGGGTAAAACACTTTAAAATGCATTGTTTCCATATTATTTGCTGTCAACTGTCAATCACCGACAAACTGTCAACTGTCACACACGTTGTTGCAAATGAAAAAAAATAACAACAACAACCACAACAAAAGAAAAAAATAGCGAAAAAATGAACAACATATTTCACAATGCCAAACATATTAATCTTCCAACAAGGATAAAGTGACACAGAACGATGGATAGACAACGCCCTGAAGGCGGCACGACACAACAAGGAAACGAAACAACAACAACAAAAACAAAAACAGGCTGACTGACAAGCACAAGTAATGTGAAAAAGTAACTAGTAGACAGTATTAAAAAAAAGAAGAAACAGACAAAAAATGTTGAACACAATTTGTAACTAAAACCACAGAGACAGAAAACACCTCAACTCCTTTTGAGTTTACTTCCTGCGCTTAAACACTTTGTATGTCTATGTGTGTGTGTGTGTGTGCAGCAATTTAGCAAATACCGAAGGCGTTGCTATGAAACTTCTCATTTTCATCAGCAACATCAGCATGAGCATCATCATCATATTTCCTGGCTTGCCAAGAAAATAATTTATCTCACATATTGCGTCAGGATATCTATCAGTGCAGAAGCTGTTTGCTTCTTCTATTTTTTTTTGGTCTTTCAAATGTGTGTTGTTGTTGTTGGTGTAACTGTTGGTGCTGGTGCTCCTGTTCCTGTTCCTCCTGGAGCTGTCATCTGTTTTGTGGAAAATTCAAACAGCTCTCGCCTGACACCTCAACATAAGCACGCAACATGAATGCAACACGCCTCTTCAACTGACAGCGTCCTGACAGTTTTGTTGTTCACGCGAGTAATTCATTTTGTGTCATGAAGCAGCAGCAGCAACAGCAAACGGCAACAACAACTTCTCCCCTGCCTCTTGCTGTCACCTCATTGCCGGCGCGTTGACATGTGAGATGTGACAAGTGACAGTCAAGTTGCTTGATGGGAATTGTTTAGCGTTTTGTGATTCCCTCATGAATGTGTATGTACGTGTGTGTGTTGTGTGTGTATGTGTTGTGTGTGTGTGTATATACACGCAACATTTTCGCAAAATTTATTACGCAAATGAACAACAACGCGCAGGATGTAAATGACGCAGTGAAATAAATTTTGCGTGAACGAAATAATTTTTTTTTTTGTCGGCGGGTAAGTAGGCAGGACCAAACACATACATACATACCCATGCAATATGGGTGTATGCATTAATAACGTACATATGTATCGGGTTACGTAAATTAAAATGCAAATAAGTGTCAGTCAGTGCTGAGGCGGTGAAATGAACGCCATTAGCGAAAATTTGGTTAAGTCTGTGTAGATACATTGAAGAGGCACAGTTTCGCATTTCAAAGTAAGCGGTTCCGTAATTATTTTTAAACGATTTTCCAACACTTTTAAATTTTTTTTGTATTTTAAACAGTCTAAAATTCCACTTAACCTGTTTGTCTAAGAAAACAATCTATAATGAGAGAGACATAACACTTGCATTGAATAGAGTAATTTTCGCTCTCATATCTCTACGCTCCTAAGTGAATTCTATCTATTCAAATTCGTATCTCTATCTCAGGGATCAAGTCAATGTATTCATACTGGAATTAAGAGTTTAAAATATTATAGAATCTATAATGAAAGAGACATAACACTTGCATTGAATAAAGTAATTTTTGCTTTCGTATCTCGCCCTTAAGTGAATTCTATCTATTCAAATTCGTATCTCTATCTCAAGAATCAAGTCAAAACTTCTTACTAAAATTTTGAGTTTAAAATATTATAGAATCTATAATGAAAGAGACATAACACTTGCATTGAATAAAGTAATTTTCGCTCTCGTATCTCTGCGCTCCTAAGTGAATTCTATCTATTCAAATTCGTATCTCTATCTCAAGGATTAAGTCAATGAATTTAGAGTTTAACATATAGAATCCTTTTATTTTATTGTAGGCATTAAAAATAATCAACTCACAACTTGGTAAATTATTGAAACTTGAGCTAATACTCCTTGGTACCAACGAACACGTCTCGGAAACTTAAGCCAACATCCTCCTTCCATTGTAACTGAGACGCCTCAGTACACACTTATCATTGTGTTGTTAATGATGAACCCTTTTTCGAAAAGTATTTAGTTTCACACAGTTTAATTGAACGCAAACCAAAAAAAAAAAAAACAACAACAACTACACAAAAGAGCACACTTTGATGGGAAAAAAAAAAATGACGGATTGTACGTGCGTTGAGTGACGTGACAGTGACAGCGAGCGGAGGCAACACCTAATTCAATTTAACAATTCATTTATCATAATCAGCCGCGCACAATGTCACTCACAATTACCATTACAAAAGCTCCTAAAGTTGATGATGTGTGTGTGTGTGTGTGTGTATGTGTGTGACAACATTGGTACACATCACGTGACTCAGTTGGTATATACATCACGTGACAGGACAATTCGTCTTCTTATGCGCCGAAAACAGCGATTAAACGCGCGCATCTTCTTCTTCTTCTGTCTGCTCCACTAGGCTGACAGCCAGCGTGACAACGTGCTCTCCAATCCTTTTGTTGCCATTTGTGGCCGCCATTGTTTTCACTTCCTGTGGTTCGGTTTGCACGATGAATGGGTCCGCGTTGCCATTACCTGGTAATGAGAAATGAAATACAACGAACGAAGCCAACATCCGCATCCGCGTGCAGTGACAACCAGCAGCAGCAGTACGGATGACAGCTACCGGAGCAGAGTAGTAAAAGCAACAAAAAAAAAAACAACGATTCCAAACCGCATCTCAGCGTCAATTCTGTGAAAAATGTCAAGAGCTACTCAGCGCCAACACACGGACATGAAATGTTGTCGACGACGACTTCGCTGACTGGGCGAGCAACCAACGTCATATTCAGTAGCAACAGCAGTCAGCAGTAACATCCACAATTATGGCGAAGATGAAGAAACGCAACACACAAAATGGCGGCGCTGGCGATAGTACAGCGAAAGGATATGACAGACATGGTGATGGATATGACACAAACGAGACGCAAAACACACGAGGTTGACGGGTTCAGGGTATTCCATGGAATGTTTTTGTTGGCAAAAGGAAGTTCGTATTATTTTAAGATGAAATGTAATTTTGATTTGAAACGCTTTGGAGAATGTGTATCTGCTCTTGGGATGGTCTTTTTGTTAGCTTTGCTGTTGTATTCAAGATGTTGAAATGTCAATCGATGGTTACTGGAGTTCGATATATTTTGATGAGAAATATTTTGTAAAGATTTCTATATTCCAAATTGGATATAATCCAGTTCATATTTAATGGGTAAGGTCTAGAATCCTTTATCTTATTATATTAAAGGAGCTAAGTTTGTATTTATATATTTATAATTGTCTCTAGTATGTCAAGATCGGCTCTAACGATTTTGCAATAATAAGATTGCGACCTTGGGAAAACTTGCAAAGTGGATAAAAAAAAGTGGGCATGGTCGAACATTAATTCTTATCATATAAAATAAGAACAGTAAGTCAAAATTTATTCATCTTTTTTTAATTTGGTTGATTGATCAAGTTTTAAAAAATCTACAAGTTCTTGGGGGAATCTCTTCCATTGGGATTTCTCCAAAACCTAAGAGCGTCCTCTAAAACTTTTTTAAGCAAATCGGTTCTTTTGGCATTTAATAAGAACAAAAAACATGTGCTCTTTAAAAAAAGTTTCCACTAGGATTTCTCCAGAACCTAAACGTGTTCTCCAGAACTTTTAAATGTAAATCGGTTCTATTGGTACTAAATAATAACAAAATCCATATGCTCTTTAAAAATAAATTCCTCTGGGATTTATGAAGATTTAAGCGTGTTCTTCAGAACTTTTTTGTATACAAATCGGTTCTATTGGTTCAAAGGTACCACAAAACCAATGTACTCTTCAGTTATTTAAATATATCTTTTTATATTATTAAACTGCCGAGCGAGCTCGGTCTCCCAGGTACTGTATTATTCTTTTCTATGACACTAGTATTTTGTTTACTTAACTGTTGATCCGTATTCCGAATCGATATATCTAGATCGTATATAAATAATATTCTTCATTTTGTGGGTCAATTTTCAAGAGACAGCCATTACAATCTAACCTAGCTGGCGATCCACCGATTTATCTCTTAAGATGCATGTGCCTTGGGCGCAATGGAACTAATTGAATTTTAGACCTTTTATGAGGTCTTCAGGATTGTCGAAAGGTAATCTCATGTGATTCTGGTAATTAATATCATCAATTTATGACTTTTTGGGTTTCAACAGTAGGAAAGTCATTTGACTAAACAAAGTTCCACAAAAAATAAATTTTCTCGAAGAGTTATATATATGTATGTATGTCTTATATTAAACATATGTCTTATATTGAATTTAAGTGCCCAATGAAAACAAAATATTGAGGATTCATATATGAAGTTCTAACTTAGAATCGATCTATTTAAGAATTTTCAATCTTGATTATAAAATATGATTTCTATACAATCTATATAAAAAATGAAGTAACTGATTTAACATACCCAGTTCTGAAGTTAACGATTTATGCACTTCAACACAAAAGTGCCACTCGAATGGTTTACGTTAAAACCATTTTTTGGCAATATCGCCAAACAAACAGAGATATCAACCGAAATATTTATTTATGCACATGAGCAGATCGAGTCACACTCTATCAAAATGTCTGCACTCATTAAGTAATTTACATATCTTACGTCAAAATGTCACCAAGGCGAGCATTAATTTTCAAAAATACAACAACAACAATAACAACAAAAACAACATTAACAACAACAACATTCGCCAACATTCGAAAGAATTATGAATGCGCAGCTGCTGCACAAATATCACACTAATTGCCTTGCATTTCACAGATACATTCATACATATAAACGACGAACGCGTACAATGATTCTGAGATACATATGTACATATATAACATATATATACATATATATAAGAACGAAGATAAACAACAACAATATTTATAAATGCCTTAAATCATAATTCATTTTGCATGAATGACAAAATTTTGCTGTCAACTGTCAAAAAGAAAAAAAAGCAAAAAAAAATAAACCTTACGTCAAGTGAAAGGAAGGCAACGCCGCAGCAGCTCATAATAAATTAATAAAGAATAAGAAAAAAAAAAGTATCCCCACACAGAGAGCGGCAGGACAGCGCAGCACATGGGCGGCAAATATGAAATATTTAAATTCCTACCGAAGAAATGTCAAAATGCATTAACATTTAATTGAGGCTAATTTCAGGCAAAATCGTTTCGAAAATATATTCCATATTTTTTTTTTATATGTATTCTTTTTTTCACGCTTTTCAATTCGACGACGGCGACGACGATGAGGACGGACGGACAGACGGACGCATCATCGCACGCATTTTTCGATCGTTTTCGTTTGCGTTCGCGTTCAAAGGAAATGTGAGAAATGAGCATTTTGTTAAAGTGTCACATTAAATTTAATTTATGCGTCGTTGCGTACACTCGAGTCTGATGCTCATCTGCCACTTCGTCACTTCACCCAACACGGCCGCCCCATTGCGCTGACAGTGAGAGAGGGAGGGAGAGACGTACGCGGAGACGAGCCGACAAACGTCACACAGATAAAGATGAATATCGCGCACATCAGTGCCTTCAACAGTTCGTCTCGCGTACAACATCACGGAGCTTCATCAGGCATCAGCATCAGAATCAGAATCAGCATCGGAATCAACATTGGTGTTGGAGTTTTCACAATTATTCGACTCGAAATTTTGAAACCGGGTTTTGATTTTATTGGAAACTGTTATCAAAGTGTTTTACTCGTTCTTAAAGTTTTCTGATTCCAAAACCGTCTTGAAAATATTTTATGAGTATTTGGTCTCGGTAACTGGAATCGATTTATTTGAGCACCCTAAATATAGATGGGTCCGAGCCATCCATATATGTAAATTTGATAATAATTTGTATTAAATATTAGACTTAAATAACCGATTTCCGAATAAAATATTATATAAAATATTGTAATGGCAAATTTACTTTTTAAAAACCTGGTTCCGACCAGATTTTCTACCAATGTAAAAAAATTTGTTATATGACTTAAAAAACCGAATAAAAAATGTCTAACTTAAAAATATGTTATGAGTATTTGGTCTTGATAATCCCTATGAACCTTAATGGATCTATGTGAGGCATTTGCCGCGAATTAAATAACCGATTTCTGAATAAAAAAAAATGTGTGGCCAATTTATTTATCGGAGTTTCTTCGAGATTTTATACCAGGTCTAAACATTTTTTATGACTTAAATAACCGAATAAAAAAATTTTTGTCTCAAAAATATCTTGAAAATATTTTATGAGTATTTGGTCTTGGTAACTAGAATCGATTCGATGAGCATCCGAAATATAAATGGGTCCAAGCTATCCTTATATATTAGAGAATAATTTGTATTAGATATATGACTTAAATAACCGATTTCTGAATACAAAATTTGTTCTGGTTTTTTTTTTACTACTTGAAATCTCATTTCTGGGTTCCGTCGAGATTTTATACCAGTACTGAAAAATTAAATTAAATAACCGAATAAAAAATGTCTAACTCAAAAATATCTTGAAAATATTTTATGAGTATTTGGTCTCGGTAACTAGAAACGATCCCTTTTAGCAGCCAAAATATAGATGGATCCGACCCAGAAAATTCTGGAAAAGTTTATTACTTAACATAGTCTCCTTTTTGTACACTGCACCCAGCGATGCTCCAACTTCTTTAAACCGTCTGAAACCGTTTTTTCAAGGTCTGCAAAGTAGGCCTACATCGGACGGTGAAGCTAATTACTTATCGGCCCCACTCTCGAATTTATGAAAATATTTTATATTAGTTAAATGGCTTTTATAACCGATTTCTGCATAAAAAAAGGAAATGTTGTGGCCGATTGTAGTCTACTTTAGTCTATCGATAAAAATCGGTTTTTAATATATCTTATTAGATATTGTACTCAGTAACCGGTAATCGGAGATAAAACGCTACGCATATCTTCTTCCACTTCGAAAATCTCTGACGTTGTATGTCTGTCTGTCTGTCTGTCTGTCTGTCTATCTGTCCGTCCGTCCGTCCGTCCGTCCATCTATCTGTCGCTGCTATTAAAATGTTGATTGTTGAGATTTAACGCTTGAAATATGACATACGCAATTTTCGAAATTATTCAGTTGTCATTTGTCATTAATGCCCGCCGGCGTATACATTAACGTAATTTACGTTTTGCCTTCATCCATTGGATGACTGTCTGTCTGTCTGTCTGTTTGTCTGTCTGTTTGTCTGTCTGTTTGTCTTTCTGTTTTTCTTCCTATCTGTCTTCTGTTTGTCTGTCTGTTTACTACGCTTGCTTGGGGTGCTTAGGTTCGTCTTTGGGATGCGTCTTCCACTTGGACCACAGTCGAAACTGTTTGATTGACAGTCATGCAAAAGTTGTTTTATTCTGTTGTTGTTGTTTTTGTTGTTGTTATTGTGATTAACACAATTTGATTTGCACTTCAAACGTTCGTTAGTCGTTGTTATAAATGGGCAAAGCTGTCAAAACAATTTGACATTTTCATATGGAAAGAGAACTAATTTGAAATTTGTGGTTTTGAAATATGTAAGTGAAGAAATTTCGAACTTCGACATTTGTTATTAAAAGTTTAACATTTTATTGTAAAGTGAAATTAATTTTTTTATTTAGATACAAAATATTCTTCACCCTGTAATTGTTGAAGTTGTCGTTGTTATTGCCATAATTACTATAATTTATATACTTCGTCCTTAAGTCCTGTTTGAACCCATTACACCAAATATTACAAGTTAATAATTTACATTTCATTTTAATTGCGTTCAAAAACAACAACAGCAACAAAAGCAGCAACAACAACAACAACAACAGAGTTAAAAGGAACCAACCTCTGCCAAATGGTTACCCATTTTCCCATTTGTATTTTTGTCTGTATAATCCACCCGAAATTTATGCGCCCATCTCTCACTCTTAAGTTAAACGAACGTCTGACCGCTGTCTACCCAACTCCTCCTGAATGTGCCGCCCTGTTCCGCCGCTCCTTCCACCCGCCACCCCATGACGCAGAGCAGCTTACTTGTGACTCCCATGGCCGGGCGGGGCGCGTGAATTCTATTACGTTTTTATTTACTCTACCTGAACCTAATTCCCTTTCATTTAGTTTTATTTTATTGTATCTGCCTGTTGTGCCTTTTACGGCAGGGATTTGTAATATTATGCTGTCACGTTAACATGCCCACTGACAGGCACCAAATGCCAGCCAGCCAGCCCTGCTCGCTTCGGTTTGACTCTGCTCTGCTCTGCTTTGCCCAGCACAGCAAGTAGAATTTTACGATAGTTGTTGTTGTTGCTGTTGTTTTTGTCGTAGTGCGCCCCTACTCTTCTTCTTTTTCAAGTCGGCAATTACACTTTTTGACACTAGAGCGGCGTTTGCGAACACACTCGCCGCCGCCTCTGCTGACGCACAGTGCTTACGTTTATAATGTGAATTTATTAAAAAATAAAAAAATTATATAAAAATGAAATGAAAATACATAAATAAAGTAAAGAAAAAAAGTAAAGAAAAGAAAAGAAAGAAAAGAAAAGAAAAGAAAAGAAAAGAAAAAAAGAGGTTAGGAAAGAAAAGAAAGGAAAATAAAGGAAAGGAAAAATAACACAATGAAACAAATTGAGGATCATAGTCTCGGGGTTAAACCAAACCAATCTTAAAATTTAGTATTTCAAATTAATAACGAAAGCCCCGAACCCAGTTTTGCTCTACTACGTCACAATTTGTTTTACTGTGGTTTGAAATTTTAATTTGTAGGTCAAAAAATTAATTAAACATTATAAAAACTGATTTATAAAACTTAATTTCAGTTTGTGTTGTTCTTCGGAAACCAGTTTTGCAATTTTCCGATGAATATTTTCAGGGAACATTATAACCCTGTAGCTCTTACCCGTATGGGTCAGTTTGGGCCATTTTTGAAACTTCCTAAAAGTCAAAATTTGGATAAGAGTCAAGGGTTAAAACTTTCCACAAAAATATTCTCCAAAAAATGTGACCAAGAGCTTATGAGGTGCTTGTAAATTAAACTAGTTAAGTCGTCTACCAAGGCATTCAAGAGTTACCAAATCTTTGGTAGACTAGACCTAAGCACTTGAGGTTTTTAATCACCTAGTAAATCCTGAAATTTTCTGGAATTTTTTTTTTATATGACAAGTTTATTAAACTGTTTTTTTATATTTATCTGATTTTCTGCATCTTGATTTTTATTTAAGCAAAAATACAAGTTAATGAAGGATACCACTTATGTTAAGGGTTTATCGTTTGAAAATTTGTTAGATCTAGAACCCAGCATGACGCCTGGATGGTTGAACTGATTTTTTCAAATTTGAAACATACTCGTATATAAAAAGTAGGAATTTATTGGCAATATTTGAACTTTTAAACCCACAATTTTTGAATTCATCTATAAAGAATTAAAGTTATTATATTTGGAAATACAGTAGTTTCCGGGTATAGTGGACACCCTTTATAGTGAACACCCAAATTTTTACATGAAATACTCCAGATAGTGAATTATCGAAAACCTCTAAAAAGTGAACAGAATTTTGAAAGCAATTTCAAATATAAAGCAACAAAAAACACAAGAAGGAATCAAAAATGAAAGAGGGTATTACCCTAATTTGTATTTCTGCCGTTGATTTTTACAGAATCAGCTGTTTCCTGACCTTCGTGGTTACATTTTCTGTCGAGTCCAAACCGATTGTGGTTCAAAAGACACTTTGCGAACGCAAGACGCACATATCTATTCGCCAATTCTTTCAATTTTCCATACATTTAAGTGTTCCTACTAATTTATTTTAATGATATCTTTAAATTATATACACAAAGTGTATTTTTAGCAAAAATTTGAAGCTTGATAGGGTGAACAACCTCAATACTTTGAACAGGACTTGCAATATTTAGTTCACTATATCCAGATACTACTGTATAAGGTATATTTTTTAAACTATTTATATGCAGACCAAGGCAAAAATAATACTACTTAAAATATTTGTTAGGACAAATCCTTTTTTTAATTGTCCTTTAAGCTTTTATTTTAAACTTTCAAGTTGATTCTTAGTTTATTACAAAAAAGTATCTTAAAAGAATATATTAAATTTTTAAATCAAATAAAATTATCATTTCCAAATATTTCTGATATATTTATGACATACATATATAAGAAATACAAGCTTGAGCACTGTGCACTGTGCGCAACAACGATGTGCTAGTCAACGACGGGGGGTGACAGTGGCGGTCTGAAAAGAGTTTCTTTTTTCTCTCTCGATATTTTGATGCTAACAAATAATGACATGGCAATTTGCAGATTTCACAGAATTCTTAATGCGTGTGTGTGTGTTTGTGTGCTAAGTGTGCGTCGAATGATACAACCAACCGTCCGACCGCCCGTCCGTCCGACCGCCCGTCCGTCCGACTTGAGAGACCGCCGCCGACGACGACGACCGAGAAGTCAACAAAGTCAGCTCTAATTTTAGTGTTGCCCGTTGCTGTGGTATTAAGGTTGTTAACTCAGTCGTTAGTGCACGTCTCACTGACTGTCCGTCCGTCCGTCCGTCTGTCTGTCGTTGGATAGACAGACCGTCCGACCATAAGGCGACCTATCACTGTGTATCAGTGTCAAGGTGGTGGTGCGCCCTCCTGCCGTTGTTTGTGTCAGTTAAGCATCAAAGCGAACAAAGTTGAAAAGAGGAACTCTTTCTTTTCTCTTATCTCATTCAGATCGGACGCGATTGTTTCAAGGTCTCCTGCTGACTTATGCCAATTTACTTCTTACTGTTTTTTTTTTTTGTTGTTAATATTATTTTATTCCTCCACTGATGGTTATTTAAAGTGATTTCGTTTTGTTTTTTTTTTAAGTGCAAAAAGATGAGTTGTGATTGTGATTGTGCTCAGTTGTTTCTTTCAGCTGGATACCCTGGGTGGTGTATGTGTGTGTGTGTTTGTTATTTTGTAGATACAATTGCAAATTGGTATTTTTAAAATGCGCTGTTACCGAAAGGGGTTGTCTTTGGAATTGTGTTGATGGTTATCGTGGATTGCATGCGTAGTCATTAAAATTTATACACCCGCCCACTTTTGAATGGCAAAATGACTTTAGCAAACAACTGAGATTTTGATAATGACACTATCATCGCTTTTGAATCCATTGGATATGCGAGCGAACATTTTCTTTTTTTTTAATAAGATTTTAATACACTTTTATTGGAGTTCAATGAGCGAAGTGTCATCTTAAAGTTATTCATATTAATTTCGAAGTATTTAAAAAATTTCTGAGAAATAAAATTTCATAAAATTATTGAACTATTAAATATGTCAATTTGTCAGATAGTAAAATTTAATTTAATATTTATACTAGCAGCGATTGAAACGCTGTGATATCGCACGGATCACATACGTCTGCACTGGACACTGGCCTCTTGTTGAACATGCCCGTATATTGGGAATTTCCTATAATGTCCATTGTCGCATTTGTAAATCGTCAGCGCTGGTGCACTTTTTCTGTGAGTGTCCGGCTCTACCAAAGGTCAGACTTCGCTCACTCCATTCTGCTTTGCCAGTTTCTTTAGAAGAACTCTCTGACATGCCACTGCTTACGAAAAAAACCTCAATATTTCAGGCTGGTTTTCGAACTGATCTCATCCTTTATTAAGAGAATATGGTATCAAAATGGCGCTAATGGTGCTACTTGTCCCACTGACTTCCACTAATACTACTTAATACTTATATCTTCGCATATCCATCTTTGCTAATTCTTGACTTTAAAAAGTCCATTCCGTCCATTCAGTTTTATCTTAAAAATTCGGTGCTTTCGATCTATTCAGTAGATTTAGCCAATTCAGTTAATTTAATCAATTCAGTCCATTTAGCCTACTTAGTATATTCGATAGATTTCGTCTTTTCAGTCGATTAAAGACAGTTCATTCAGTTCTTTTCGTTCACTTAGTTTTTAATTCATCCAATTAGGTCAGACAAATCAGTTCATTTATTATATTCAGTCCATTCGGTGCCTGCAGAGCATTCCGTTCAATAAGTTCTTTCAGTTAATCCAGTTTGATTTGACCAACCACTCAATCTAGTCTATTCGAATTATTCCATCCAATTCCATTCAATTGATTCAATCCATTCAGTACATTCCGTTTACTAAGTTATTTTAGTTCATTTAGTTCGATTAGACTAATTGTTACATTTAGTACATTCCATTCAATAAATTCTTTTAGCATATCCAGTTCGCTCAGACCAACCAGAATATAAAATATATTTAGTAAATTTAGTCCCTTCTGGTCACTCAGTTCATCCCATTCAATAAAATCTTTTATTTCATCCAGTTCGATCATACCTATTAGTCCATTCAAACCATTTAATATATTCAGTCTATCTAGTCCATTCCACCTATTCAGTCTTTCCAATCCATTCCATCCATTCAGTCTACCTAGTCCACTCCTCCCATTCAGTCTTTCCAATATATTCCATCCATTCAGTCTATCTAGTCCATTCCACCCATTCAGTCTATCCAGTCCACTCCATTCATTTAGTCTATTAAGTCCATCAAGTTCATTCAGTCAATGTAATAAGTTCAGTCCATCCAATTCAGTTACCACTACTTCTTGAAACTGTTTACCAAATGTTATTATTGCAGCTCAAGTTGTACTCAAACTGGCATTTAAATATATTAATAAATTTATTATTAGCTTTCCTTTTCACCATGATACCAAATCCAAATTCCATAAAGGATTCCGTAGTTAGTATAACTTCTATATGCAAATCTCATTTCGATGAAGGAATGGGCAATTACTAGACACACGTGCCGCAAGTACACCTGTTCCATTATCTCCACTACAATAATTTCAAATTGTTGAATTTATACCAAGAAAAAATACCAATAAATTATATTAAATTACTAATTTAAATATTTGCACATTTCTACATGCCTCAAACGTCCTTCCAATAAACTCAACCCAAGTTGTGAAGAGTTAATACCAACCCTAAAAAAAAAATTTGTAGAAAAAATGTTTAAAACTCTCGTGAAAGTGGCATTTTAATTTACAATACTGCAGTGGCTCGTGCTTAGCCATATTCAAAATATTTGCCAACTTCAAATCTAGCCACTTATCGCAATGACTATAAAAATAACAAAAACAAAACGTAACCAGTTAACGAGTAAAACTTCAAGCTGACATTAAGTTTCTCAAACAGACGCAAAAAAAATTTGCGTTTAGCTAATTTTAGACTCGTTTTGTTGGGTTGCTTTTGTTGTTGTTGTTGGCGTTGCACGTTCTGCACAATCTAAGACAATTCGACTAGATTAGCGAGCTCACGCGACCACAAGACGCTGCCACAAAAGAAGAAAAAAAATGATTTAACAATTTTCAGTTTTATGTCAGTCAGGAGGGGGTTTCACTGTATATAAGTAAGTTTGTAGATGTATCGCTTAGTTGCAAATTTTGTTGTTGTTTTTGTTTTTTTTTTGACAACTTTTGCGCGTTGGGGTATTTTTTCGTCAGTGTCGTGTCGTGTCGTGTTGCTGATGCTGCTGCTGCTTCTGCTCCGAGACATTAGTCAAAAATGCCAGACTTGCACTTGGAAATGTTTATCTTTAGCTTTGAGAACAATTTTCAGCTAACTCTGCAGACTGGCGAATTGTTTTTGTTTAATGTTTGTTTTTTTTATATTGTAAATTTTTGCCTGTTTGTTGTTTTATCTTTTTTTAATTATAGCATAAAGTAATATGACAAAAAGTGTAAGCCCCCGGGGGTGTTATATTTGTTTGCTTTGTTAATGCTTTTCACTTGTGTGTATGAATTTATTTACTTTAAGTCAGTACTTTGCGCAATTAAGTTGATGGATGAGTGGCATTAAGGCAGCACACCAACCTAAATACACATACATACACACGAGGGAAAGCACTGGGGTACTATATACCATCAAAGAGAGAGAGAGAGAGAGACAAGCAAATTTAAGTTGGCTTAAATGGCGGACGACTGATTGAGTAGTTTGTCTAATTTCAGTTAGGTCTGCAATTACTTTTTTTTAATTAGAATAAGTTTTGTTTATTAAATATATTGTCAAATAGGTCAAATCCTAACTGACTACAATGCTCAAAATTTTCATAAATTAAGTTATTTTTTGAATGCCAACAGAATCAATTCAGTGACATTCCAAAGATCTTACTTTTAAGCAGAAAACTAGTGCAATTTCCCACAAATCTACACAAGCTTGCTCAAATGCTAACTGACCGCATCGTCCCAAACAAGTTAACTCTGCCGATGTTTTCGAATCAAAACAAATTTTCATCACACAATCAAATACCTAAAGTATATGTACATACATACATACTCGTATATAAAAAGGAATTGTCACACTTAAATGATTTGAACATAGCGTAGAAAATCGCTTCGGAAGCCACAACAAACAAACTCAAGCAGGAATTAAACGTAAATGCTAAAAACTACAAATTCCAGCAATCTCGCTGTCAACTGACGATTTTAAGTCCTCCCGCCACATACACACACACACACAACACACACATACATCACACAAGCGGGTCAAAACCGGCAAATGAACAAAATGCCATAAAGGCAGCACAACGCTAAACTGCTTATAAATAATAACAAATACCGCGACGCAGCGGCATGAATATGGCTGACAAATATATATATATATAGTGTAGAAGGGGGGGAGGGGGGTTAGTTTCCAAATGAAGACAAAAATAAAATAAAAGTGCCGCATTGCCGTTTGCAGTCGGAATCGGGAAGAGAAGCAGAGGTAGAGTGAAGCGCAACGAAATAAACGAAGAAAAGAACCAGGCACAGACAGACAGCAGGACAGACAGCAGGACAGACAGACAGACAAACTGGAAGTGGCAGTTGTGGGCAAAAGTGGTAGAAAAGAAGCAGCGACTGCGACAGCGAATGGAGCTTTTATCGTTAATTTATTGCTGCTTTTTATTTCGTAATTGTGATTGATGACTTCTTTGTGTCAGTTTTGGTTGTTGTTATTGTTGTTGTTGTTGCTGTTGCTGTAGAGCTGTCATTGCCGTTTGCGCTAAATGAACGCGCGAAATGATAAATTAATAAATTTTTGCCTTCTTCTTGTTAGTGTGTGTGTGTGTGCACAACTTATTTTCATTTTTTTTATAACTAATTTTGTCTTTTTTTTTCTGTTGGACTTTTTGCCTTCTTTGCGTTTTAATTTTTGTCATATTTCATAAGTCGTTAAGCCGCCATCTTTGTTAGTGATTTTTCGCCTAACCCATACATCATATTTTTTGACGTGGCACCATTGTCTTTTAATCAATATTTATAAACAACTTTTCATAATTTTTGCAAAGAAAATTACAAATAAACAAATAAATAGAATTGAATGGAATGAAAGAGAAGAAGTAATAACTGACCAAATGCCATGGTTGTCTATCTGTCTGTCTGTCTGTCGGCCTGCCTGCAAGCAAGCAAAAAACTGTCAACTGGCTTTACGAATGCGAACCGAAACGAAACGTGCCCAAATGGCCAAACGTCAAAGTGACATTAGCAGCAGCATTCGGACAGCAAAAATGATGAACAGTGTTGTCCAAAGTATCGGTGTTAAATGGGAAGTTTCGATTTTTGAGATACAAATTATAAATCGAATAATTTTGCTACGAAAGGTTGGCACGAAATATTTGGAAGACTTCGAAATTTTGAAGATTACGATTGGAAATATTAAATATTCAAAACTGATTTACAAAAAAAAATAAACTTATTGATCGTTTCGAATATAAGAAACTTTGAAGTTATGATACCTATTTGCTTATAGAAGAAGCTTGTGTAATGTACTCGTATTAGAATATAAAATTAATAAAAAGTATCTGAATTTTAAAATTTGTTTGCAGGATCTTAGATCAAAAGTTAATTGTTTAAAGTAAATAGTTAATGTGAGCAATGAATTTTGAGTATAAAGACGGGTCTCTTACTAACGAAGGAGCAGGAGCGGTGGTATATGGGCCAAGGATAAAATACTTCGAACTACACCATAGATAGGTGTGCCTATTTTAATCTCGCACGGAATTACCGGAATCAAAACATTGCGATTCTAACTGATAGTCAAGCGGCTATCAAGGCACTCGAATCCTATCAGGTAAACTCTAAACTGGTAAGAGATTGTCTTGAGAAACTTAATACGCTTGGTTCGCAGAACAAGGTCTGGATACTTTGGGTTCCATGCAGGAACAGAAGGAAATGTGAAGGCAGACGAACTCGCAAAAAAAGGGGCAGTTACCCCATTTACAGGACCCGAACCCTTTTGTGGAATGGGAAAAAAGTCTCTAACCATACTCTTAAAGAAAGAGGAGGATCAACTTCGAACATCATACTGGGACAATCAACCAGGGTTGGAGCACTCAAAAACGATACCACATGCTCCCTTTAAATGTAGAAAAGAGTTGACCTTGCTTCGAGATATTGGTCCATCACGAAAGTTTCGGTTCTTAATGCGAAGTATTAAATGTCAATTAATATTTCACAATATTTAAAGCTCCATCAAAGTTGAAACAAGCTTCATGATAATGTAAATAAATAAGACAAAACAATCAAAAGTATCTATAAGAATCAATATTTAAAAAATCGGTCTTTAATATAAATCATTCGAAATGTATTTCCTGTCGTCAGAATAAAATTGGGGTTTTAAGTATAATTCGTTTTGAGTTACAAAAGGTTTGGTTTTTCTAAATGATAAGACGTCAAATAATGTTGAGATACTTTAAAGCTTTAAGTAAAAATGTATCTGTGCTTGATTTTTACTTCTAAGAAATTTTCGGTTTAGCTGAAGGTTTTTACTTTTACTATTCTGAGATTGTTTGTTGTTCTACTATAAGTCGAGTACAGCTTAATTAAATTTTTCGAAAATTTTAAATCGCTTTTTAAAGCTTTTTTAAACCTAAACCTAAACAAGTATTCTGCTTTGGTAAATCTCTCAAGTGAAAGCTCGTTAACCCTTAAATGAGCTTTGGGTATGGTACACAATTTTACTGATCTTCAACTGGGGCAATAACGATACAGTTAGTATGTTGAAAAAATATTTTAAATAATTTCAGGCAGGGTGTATCATCAAAAGTGGCAATAGATTATACTCTTGTGACAGATTTATCTAACAAAGTCGTGGTATCTGTGAGATTAAACACAGGATTCTTAATCCAACAAATTTGTTTTCTTCGATTTATAATTGATTTTAAATACTCTTTTGAGAAACCAAAATCCAAAATATTATAGTTTTAACCAACTTTAATCATACTACTAACAAATGTCGGACCCGAACTGCTGGACTAAGACAAGCATATCTTATTTTAATCATTATTCGTTAACTTGTTCGCAAACGAAATTTTATGCTTATTACCAAAGCAGCCAAAGAAAGAAAAGCCACACGGACCCAACACTGACGGTCAGTTTAACGAACGCCGCTACAGACAGTGCTACAAAAGCGGCGGCATCGTCGGTGGCGGCACTTTTGATGACAACAGCGAGCAGAATTGCGTTTTGTTTTTGCTTCTACGGCCGCTGCTGTCCGCCGCTCGGAAAAGAATGGGGGGCTTTAACTGTTCGCGTATGTGCGTTAAGTCAGTCATAAGCGGGCTTAGCGCAGAAGGCTCAATACGTACGAATGCCAAAAGAAATATGGAAGTTAAGAGTGTCATGACAGCAAGACAGTCGACGCGGTCTAAATGTGACTGACAGCTACTCGAAAGAGTTAATGCGCGGTTATTAAGCGGCAGCGTCAGCTAGTTGGCAAAATGAGCGCGTAATAATTTTTCAGTATCAGACATTGTGATATTTTAAGCGTTTAATATGTCGGCTGTGCACTGAAAACTCTTGATCGTAATATCAGTGCGAAAGATCTTAAAGATTTTGTAAAATGTAAAGCTTGCTAAGCAGAGAGCTTAAGTAAGCGTTAAGTGCTTTTGTAGAAACTTGCTGCAATATGTAGAGATAAAAATTAAGTGCTTTTTTACTTCGGCCAAAAGCGCAAGAGCGTATTTGTGTTAAGCTCGGCAAGAGCTTAGTTATTGTATTTTCGAAAAGCTTACTAAAACCAAGATCGAAGAAAAAGCGTACAAGTGTTTATTCAAAACATTGCGAAAGTTTTACAATATAAAAGTTGTTTCAAAATATTATTTAAATAATGTCACCTTTGTTTAACTTTAAAGCTTTAAAGCTTTTAAGCGACTATAAAAGTTTCTTTTTTTTACAAGAGCTGCGTTGTTTTATGTGCAGTACAAACAACCTTTAAAAGCTTTTTCGCAGTGTAATTGTTTTTCTTTAACTCTGCCTACACGCGTGAACGCTTACGGTGGGTAACTACTACCACTAACTTCTCAGTGGCGGCTGCAAAATTCATTCAGGTAGGCCGACAGACAAACTGAAGGACAGACAGACAGACAGGCAAAGCCGCAACAAACTCACAAATCAAAGCAAATTTAAGCGCGTAAATGCACGAAATGTCAGTTTGACAGTTTTGAATGATTTGTGAAGACATTGCGCTGATGTTTTTTTCGCTCGCTAACAGAGAACAGCTGAAAAGCATATATAAAAAAAAAGAATACGTAATTGAATAATAAATAAAAAATGAAGTAGAAGAAAAATAAGAATACAAAAATAAATCATAAAAGGAACGGCACCTTTTGCTAAGACCTTTTCCTCGTACCTAATTTAAAGCACTTTAAGTACGCGCGTTCGCTTTGCTGATATGCGCTAATTTTAAAGAGCTTAAATTAAGCTGCCTGCCAACCAACCAACCAACCAGTCAGTCAGCAAGCCTGAAGCCCGCTGTCAGTGCCGCCGACCGACGGCGAACGTTTGTCAGGTCGGTAGCTAAACGTAAACACAAACGCAAACGCGTAACTCCAACTACACACTCGCTCGTAAATAAAACGTAAATGATGCAAATAAAAGTGATTTATGACAAATTACGCGAATGCGAACGAGTATGCGTAATTTTCTGCTTTTTTTATAGTTTTTTTATATATACTTTGCTCGTTTGAGCTTGCAAGCTTTTTCGCTAAGTTAGTTAAATATTTGTTGAGTGTGTGTGTGTGTGTGTGTGTGTGTGTGTGTGTGTGTGTGTGTGTGTGTGTCGAAAGATTGGGCCGACTAATTTAGTGCTAATGTTAGTCCAAGTGTTTAGATAAACTAATTAGAAAAAATATTTTAATTTCACTTTTGTTGGTTTTTTGACACATGCTAAATGCGATCACGTTTTTATGAATATTTCTAGTTATATTCTACTACCACGGGACTATGAGAAGAATTTTTTGGTTTAAGATACAAACAGATTTTATGAGTACTTCTTTTTTAGTAACATTTTTTATCACGAGACTAAAACATGATTTGGTATGAGATAACAAAAAGAAAGCTTTTAAGTCTCATGAGGAAGATGATGTTCTTCGTTGTTTGCTTTTTGCTGAGGAACTTATCAACCAAGGCTAATACAAGTTGAAAAGAAAAATAGTTTTGATTTGACGTATGAGAAAAAAAGCTTTTCATTTTTTTAAACTTTTATTATTAATGCTTTTATGTAAGGAATGTGCAAAACAGCTCAACATTTTTTAACTTTTATTAATATTTTAAATAGCAAAAATTTTTAATTCTTACCAAATATTTTACAATTCCAATACAATAAGTTTCCAATAAGCTTTTTAAACACCCAAGCTTTTGAACTTTTTGTGACTATACTATTTAGCATAAAAAAAAGCTTAAAAGCTTATGCAGAAGCACAAAATGCAACCAATGGATTCCCTAGAAAATGCACGCGTACTTACATAGAACCGAATTTGTTGTAAACAATATCATAAAAATGAAATATATTTACTATAAAAAAATTGCTATAAATTATGACGGCAATTATTGTTATTGCAGCTGTTGTTGTTATTATTTCTGTAGTTGTTGTTTTTGTTGTTGTTAGAGGTTATCAAAATGCAATAAATCAGTTTGGCTCGCTGACACATCATGTTTATGAGCTGCCAAGACAGATAGACAAACAGACATACGGACGGATGGACAGAAAGACAGACAGATGAACGTACGAACTCATACAGACGCCGAGTCTCGAGTTCCAATCGCGCCAGCGAAAAAAGATTACGCAAGCTGCTTGCAGAAGCTATAATTCATTTTTTATTCGTATTTATTTTTCGAATTCAAAAACTTGGAAACGTCGAAAAAGCTAAAAAAAAACAAAAAGTGAAACTGAAGAATACGAGCGAGCGAGTATTCCGCTCGTATTCCAGTTCGATGTACAATTTTTTCGTCTGTCATACAAATTATTTATTTATTTATTTTTGAATTTAAAGAAAAAATACGGCTTTCAGCGCTTTCGTGGCAGCTTTCTTGCTTGCATTTATCAGCGACTTAATCCGCGGGAGTGAAAAGTAAATACAAAGTTTCACATTAAACCAAACATGTTGAGTAAATAAATGACGGTAAATATTTGGTCGGTTTCTTTTTGTTTATTTAAAAAGAATTATCTGCAAATTTACGGTAGCAGTTGCAGTCGATGTTTTAAAACGCTAAAAGCGAAAAAGCTTCGTTGGCTAGATTTTCTATGTGGCTTTAGAAAGTGCTTCAGAAAATTTTAAGGCCAGAAAATTATGATATTATTTAAATGAAAATATAAATAAAGTTACCAAAATCTCTGGAATGCTGAAGCTTAAATATTGTTCAAGAGCTTAAAGCTTTAAAAAGCTTATAAAATGTTTAAAATACTAAAGCTTTATAAAGTTTAAAAAGTTCTGATTGCTATTTAAATCTTAGAAAGTTGTGATAAATTCAAGCTTTTAAAGATAAATTGCCTTAAAGAGAACTTTGAGCTTTGAAAAAAATTATTTATATTTAATTACTAAAAATGTTTTGAAAATCTTTGTAACTCTGAAACGTTTAAGAGCTTATAGTTTTAAAAAGCATAAAAACATTGGCGTGCACAAAGCTTTTTAAACATTGATAGCACGGATGATTAACAGCTTAGTTAAGCCAAGAGAGATTAAAGCTTAATTTTAAAGCTAGAAGGGTTTTCAACTTTTTAAAAATAAGTACGATCAGAAAAGTTTAAACGCTTTGAAAAGCGTTTAAACTTTTCAGTTTCGAAAATATTTTTATTTTATTTAATTTTTTCTTAATTTAATAATTCTTAGGTTAATCTGGTAAAGGCAAGTTTGAAAAGCTTCTTTAAAAATTTATAGCTCTTGCTCATTAGTTTAATATAATTTCATGTGCTTTAAAGATTTATCGATTAACTTTTAACACAGCTTATCTTCTTAAATGTAAGATTTAATCAAGATTTGTTTAGGGTATAAAAAAAGCTTTTATAGATCTACACTCGTATACAAAAAAGCTTTCAAATTATTTAAACTAAACGTGAGTATTTTTTTAACAAATCATATCTATAAGTATATCATTTCTATCCTAAGCTTGTAAAACTTCTCTTTAAGCGCTTGCATCGTTTACTGACAATAAAAACGAAACTATTAACATATAAAATGATTTGCATTTTCAGAGTACATTCATATAACTTCTGAATGCATTCTCGTTATTTCATTTGAATACAACATTTTGATTTACGGCTGCATACTCCAAAGTTCCATTTTCGATGCTCAGTAATCATTTAATTAAAAAAAATTTATTCTTATCGCCGATATCGCTCTATAGTAATATTTATTATTAATTAAGTCTAATCTGGGCTGCATATAGATAGTATAAATATAAATACAACTCTCTAATTACATTGAGGCAGTGTTGTCCTATTAGAACAAATGTCAAGAATGCTAATCAGCCGCGCTAACGACTTAATTAGAAATCAAGCTGGCCGGACAGACGACGTTCGATTTTGAACTAAACACGACCTTAGAAACACTTGAGAAATTTCAAATGAACGCGCAACAACAACAACGTTTGTCGAAAGACAATAAATTAATTTTATAGAAAACCGAAAAATAAAAAAAAGTGTAGATAAGGATTTCGAAAACCTTAAAATATGTATTTTAAAGATACTTTGGGTCTATCGACAAATTTGAAGCAAACACACGAGCGGCGGACAAAAGCTTCTTTATTCGAAACTGTTGCATAAATTTCAACAGATCGTCTCGGTTGTTTACTACATAAACAGTAAAAAATTACTAACAATATATTGCTGATTGCAGATGTTGAACTACTTTTTGTTAAACTTTTGTCGTTCGAGATCAAAGAATTTCTTCTTCTTCTTTCTATCTCGTTTGTTGATAACAATTCAAAATATAAAATTTAATGCCAATAATTTATAAGCGAAATAGTAGTCGGTTAAATTTAGTAGCCGTAAGAGATAACAAAGAAAATTTCCATATGTTATTGTTCTTGCAGCGAAAACAATACCCAACATGATTATTAATTATGTTGGCTTTGTTGTATAATATCTAAAAAAATTTCGAAGCGAGAAAAAAGAAACAACAAATTATAATGTTAAAAACAAGCGCGATAATCAAAAAAGTCGTAAAAATGCCATTAACCGTTTTTATGTTTATATTCCTAAGACATGTTCCAAATTTTTTTTTTTCATTTTTTTGGTTTAGTAAACTAAACTAGAAGTCAGTCACTTTTCAAAAGTTAGCCAACAAAGCGATATTGTGGAAAAGCCAACGTCATACTAAAACAATCGGTTTAAAAAGTTTAACGGCTTAATTATACACTCGCTCGGAAATTATACAACACTAATGAAATGTTGTTGTATAGTATTTTGCATACCTATACCAGCGTCATACTTAAGCAAAAGTAGCAATAAACCCATTACCAAAAAAAAAACTTTTGTGAATAACAATTTTATCGATATTTTAACTTGTGAAATAACAACAAATTCAAATATTTAAAAAAAAAATATGTTTCTTTCTAATATTTTATGTAAGCAGTTGGTAATGCTTTTTCTGTTGGCCCACTTTTTTCGCATACTTGTCTTATCACACTTTAATAAAGTGTTTCGTTCCAACAACTTCCAATTAAATGAAAAAAGAAAATGTAACCACTTTTAAAAGGAATTTCTTATCTCTTAAATATCTGAACTGGGTACACGGTGAACAAAAACTTAGTTGCGCCAAATAAAATTGAAGCAAATGTCATTGTATTGTATTTGGGACAAGTGAACTTTTTTGATTGTACCAAAAATATTTTATTTAGAACAAACCAAAGTATATTTGAGAACAAGTTTTATATTTGTCACAAGTAAATATTTGTTCAGCACAAATAAGATATATTTATATGACACACCAACAAAATTGCACATGGGTATAGAAAATTTTTTATTTAGGGCAAATGAACTATTCACTAAAAATAATTAATTGACTTAAACATAAAGTATATAACTGAGACAGGTGTTTGTTTTTGTCACAATGTAACGTTTATTTAGCACAAATGTTACATTCCAACAATATTGTTTTTGGGCATGGTAATGTTTATATTTATGAATAAGGAACTATTAACTATATTTATTTAACAACTATTTTATTTAGATCAAACAAAAGTATATTTAAGACAAATTTGTATATATATGTATGTACATAAATATATAAGTTACAAGAAAATGCTTGTTTAGCACAAATAAAAAAAATATTTATATTATAAACCAACAATATTGTATTTGGGTATAATAGGTTTGTATTTAGGACAAATAAACTACAATATTAACTACATATCAATACAATGAAACAAGAATATATATCAGAGACAGGTGCATATACTTATTTGTCACAAACAAACGTTCATTTCGAGCAAATTTTACATATATTGCACTCTAATAATTGTCTACTAAAGTTTTTATTTAGGACAAATAAATTATTAACTAAATGTATACAATCGACACGTATATTAGTTTTACAAAGATGTTATACGCAAACAATTTGTATTCCATTTAAATAACTGTAAGAATTTTAAATAAAATATTGTTTACCACAAACAAATGCTTTTGTTGAAAGAATATGTTTGAAGTAAGTATATTTGGATTTTTCTCCCAAACAAAATTTCTTTCGGTCAAGTAAATAAATGTGTTTAGAGTATACTATTGTTTGCCGGAAGTAAATTTTTTATTAAATGTATATGTTTGACACAAACATAAGTGTATTTAATATCTATTTATTTATTTATTTATTTATTTATTTGTTGTAAGCTTATAATACTTATAGCAGTGAAATGTTATTGGCACTAAATAAAAGCTTTCTTTGTTTCAAATAAAATAAACGCCAATTATGTTATTTTATTTGCGACAACTACATTTTTCTCTCCGTGTTTGCATGTACGAGTACTTGTACGAGTATATCAAATTAAACAACACTTCAAAAATTCAAAACATTTCGCATAAATACTGTGGGCCGTGATTTGTTCATCGTCGGGTATTTTTAGCTTTCAAATCATAATTTTTCTATTCTTTTTTTTTCCTTTTCGTTTGGAGTTTGAATCATAAATTTTGCTGAAATGTCGGCGATAATAATTGCGTACTTAATAAAATTTATGATTTTCCGCAATTGGTTGGTCACCAACAATACCGAATATAGCAGCGGCAGCGGCAGCAGCAGCAGCAACATTAACAGCTGCAACAACAACAGCAGCAATAATAATAACAACAGCAAAAGCAGCAGCACCAACAACAACACAGTGGAACATTTGCACGATTTTCCTGTATGAAATGTCGAAATAAATGACAAATCGTTACTTATTGAAAGCTACAAATCAATTTTGGTTTCCCGGCTCTGGTGATTTACGGTACTTCATGTGGGAGTGGCGAGTTAATATTGGAATATTTGTTATTGTAAAAAAAATTTGTATATGATAAGTTGCCATTTAAATTTTTTGAACGTCCAATAGGTTGGGGCAGTGGTCCACTTGTAAGGGCTCAAGTTCGGTTTTTAAACCTTTTCTTATGCAACAAGAGCTTAAAGCTTATAAAAACAAAACAAAAGTTCGATGAGTATAAAGCTTTATAAAAATAAAAAGGCCTGATAATTTGCAGCTTTAAACCATAGTAGGCCCGGAGAGCTTTGAGATTTTTAAACTTAAAAAGCTTAAAGACATCTAAAGCTTTTTAAAGAGCTTTTAAAAGTGTTTTTAAAAGAGTTGCTCAAAAGTCCTGCACCCTTTAAAATATAATTGAGCAACTTCAAATTTCACCCTTATGCCAAAAGCATATGAGCTTTTCCATTTTTCGATAACTTGAACTTTTAATTTTTTTGTTTTTTTTTTATTTTTGTTGAATTTTCAATATCGTTTTAAAATTATGGCCAACGATTTTGGACATCTGCAAGTGTGGATTTTTTATGTTTTGCCGATAGTAAAACGAAAGAGAGAGAGAGAGCACGTATGCTGCGCGAGGAAGTGTTGGGCTAACCATTGACCATAAAGCTCAATGGTTAATAAATTTTATTTTCAAATGCCACCCAATTGCAATTGCCAACTAGCAGCAGCAGCACCAGCACAATGCAACACACAAACCTAAATGCACAGACAGGCGGACAGACAGACAGACAGGCGGACAGACAAACAGACAAATTCCGGCCAAAAGGCGAGAACTATTTCATTTCAGTTTGAATGTGAATTATTGAGTTTTATACCATAAATTAAATGGCCAAACGTTTTTAACGTTTATTTCTTTATTTATGAGCTCAAACCGAAACTGAGCTGAGCTGAGGCTTAACTGCGGCGGTTTTGCTAAACGAAATTGGTATAATGTCAATGCAGTTTGGTAGTACACACGCACACAGTGTCAGTCAAAATTATTAAAGTACAAAATTTACAGTACAATTTTTTAAAGGTAAATGTTATTTATATATATTGTATATATATATTGTACTTATACATATGTATATGGTATATGAAGAAAAATTTGTATTAGATGTAAAATGTTTGCCATTAGTTTAAAATAAAGAATCGGGAAACAACATGTCAGAAAGCTTTATTCGTAATTTGTAAAAATAACAAAAAACTTTCAAAGCTTTCAATTTTTAATTCATTTGTAAGGCTTTTAAAAGCAAACTTTGAAGATTTTCAGAGTCTAAGAAGTACTAACAGCTTAAAGCTTTTGAAAGCTTTAAAAAAGCTTAAAGCTTTGAAAGTTAAAACTTTTTGTAAAAATAATAAGAACGATTTTTTTTAAATTCTAAACAAAATTTTTTATTATCAATTGATTTTTTACTGTTTTCTACAAAGTCACACAATTCCTGCACTGACTGTGCCTTCATTTCGAACAAACGTACTGACTGAGTGCAGACAACAACACATTCGGTAAACGCTAAAATATGGCCAACACAACTATCAGTTTTTTTTGTTGTTGTTGTTGTATTTTTTCCGGCTATTTTTTTATTCACCCGATTCCTCCTGCAGGTTCGGTGCACGGTTCGGCAAAGTCCGACTGAAGTATAGTAAGTGAAGTTGGTTGGTTTGTGGATTTATGACTCTGGTATTTTTCGTTGTTACAAATTAATTTATAGCGTACAAAAGTACAAAAAAAAAAAGAAAAAATAATAATAATATTACCAACTCGCGGCTAATTTATGTGGCCAACTTTTTTTTTTACTACTCTACGCGAACTCTTTCCGATGTGGGTTTCGAAAACAGAAACAGAAAAACCCCGAGAATCAAATTGAAAGGCTTCGAAAGCGTGGACTTACCAAACTTTATGACACTCGTACAGTTTAAAAGGTGCCGCACATTGCCGCAGAAAAGGGTGCTTAAGTTGTCAGTTCGAATGCGATTTCATATGAGCTTCGATTTTGTAACAATTTCGCTTGTGTGTGGCGTCGTAAATTAAGAAGCCGCATTTCGTTTAGGCCACGATTAACGATCAATTTGCTTCTGTGGGCATATGAGTGCTTTATATACGAGTAAATGTATATCTTCAGAATAAATTCTTTATCAAAATATTTTGTTATTGTTTTAGTAAGCTTTAATCAAGTAGCTATACGCGGTTTTGTCAGCGCTCAAATTTATTCAAAGCTCGCAGAAGTAAACTGTTGAATGTAGTCAATATTTTATATTTTGACATTTGGCAATTAATTCAAATCGATTGACACCTTTTGTATAATATAAACTGCCATTAATAAAGGCGAAAATTTCGATTTTTTGTATAGATACATACATATGTATATATATATGTATGTATATATAAAAATCAGGTCACCAGTAATCGTGTCCACACGCTGTGGATTTGTTATTTAACCATAAACGCAATCAAAATAATATTTCTTTCTTGTTTTTATTTTTGGTTGTTTATTTGTTTGCGTTGTTGTTGTTGTTAAAGTGAAAAGAGCTTTAATTAATAATGTCAAAATGTCAGATTAAAATATTTCAATGTGGCACAAGTAATTTATATATTTTTTAATATTTTTTGTTTTTAATTTAAGTTATTTATTCTTTCGAAAAAATATTGAACAAAGATATTTTTGGTTTTTGGCTGACAACTTTGATACCCTACATTGGAACTTTTTTTTCGAGTTTGGGTTTATTTTCTGTACTTTATTTTGAGCAAATTAATATGACATTCCGATATCCGATATTTCAACATTTTACGAATTCTAGAAGCTTATCAAAAAAATCATTGCATAATGATTAAATAAATTTTCAGTCTATATATAAAAAGCTTCTTATGCCACTTTAAGAATTTCAACTAGATTTTTTTTGGCAATTCTCAAAAGAATTCCTAAGTAAATAAATGTATAGAAAAAAGCTTTAAATGTTTAAATACCAAAATATTAAACTTGCAAAAAATTAAAAAAAATAACATTCCGATAAACTTCGGTAAACTATAAACCTATATCTTGCGATCTAACTATGTACATATATTTATTTATACAATACCTTTACTACCATACAGTTAACTGACTAACCTTTTTCTTTGAATGCGATTATCTTAAGATATGCTGCCGCAAGCACGGCTGCAAGGCTCAAAGAAACCTGCGGTCTTGGCATGCTAGGATTTATGGTCACAGTGCAATTTCGGGTAAGCTACCCAGGGCGGTAGTGCCTGGAATGACTGACTATATGCCACCAAAAACCGTTCTAAATAAAAACTTCATGAACTGATTCCCATCCAGAAAGGATTGGTCATCCAATATTTATTAATTTTCTAATGGTATTTCTTCCTTTCCTTCCCATCCCATCCCTTCCTTTTCTTTTTTCATTAGTATTTTTTTCTTCTCTCTTTCTTTCTTTCTTTCTTTCTTTCTTTCTTTCTTTCTTTCTTTATTTGTTTCTTTATTTCTTATTTATTTTTTTCAAACTTGAAAAATTTATTAAAATGTGTCTGTATGAAATGACTATATAAAATCTGCCACGCCCACATACTAAGCCCACAATTAGTATTATAAAGCGAAAAATTATGTTATTTCCTTAATAGTACACCTTAAAATCAAAAATTTGGCATTTGAGTTAATATAGCCACTACCGACAACTCCACTAAAAGTGGGCGTGGCTGTAATATTATACGTTAAACGCCATATACCAGGAAATTGATGCTCTTCTATGATAATAATGGTATGGAGGTGTATAAACTGTATAATCTAACATCTCACAGAAAGTGGGCACGGTCAGATCAATTAAACGCCCACTACTATATCTCAGTATATTGAATTTTGATTATAAAACTTAAGCAAACTTGAATTACTTGAAAAATAATTGAAATAGAACAGTAATTGTCAAAAATTTATTATTTAAATAAATGAGTTTTAAATAGGGAAACAAAAAACTCACATAAAAAATCTGTTCCATTTTATTCCACCCAAATCACGATTGTACCTAGCATGCGCTACCCATGGCCCTTATCTCGCCACTCTAGATTCTGGTAATTTAATAACTAAAGTACATTTTCTTTAAAATTTTTATTTTAAAAATATTTAAAAAATTTATTAAAAGCTAACATTTAATAATATTTTTAGATTTTCAACTTTTACCATTTTTTATATGAATATTTAAGAAAATTAGACCTGGGCGATAATATGGGACAATGGCCAAATATGTTAAAAAATCATCATCGAATTGAAAAAATTTATATATCTAATTATAAAGTTCCACTCTTTGGTTATAGCTTTTACAAATAAAATTGAAAAGTTTCGAATCCTATACTTAAGATATCATATCAAACCCAAATTATACCAGCTCAAATTGTTATAGTCATCAAATCCAAGAGACTCTTGTTAATTAACAATAAAAAAAACTATAATAATTTCGCCAGTAATCTCAAGTAAAAGAAAACGAATGATTAATTTACAAATGCCCGCACCTTTCATCGGAAACCTAAGTTATAAACATTAAAAAATAAATTTAACAACTAAATTAAAAGCGAACGGAGAGATAAAATGAAAGCGAACCCATCAAACGAACCGAAATTTATGATGCCACCTCGTGCAAACGTCAAAACGACCCAAGTCCAAGCGTGAAACAAGAAAAGAGGAAATACAGTAAAAGGCGCTACAACAAGCGAAATGAAATTAAAGATATAAAACTGAAAAACTTAAAAATAAAAACGCCAAAACGCTCGTCGTCGTGGGCTCGCGCGCGCTCCCAAACAATGAAAATTTTTAACAAGAAAAATAATTTATTGCCACTTAAGTCATAAATACATTTATAATTTCTACCAATTTACTTAACAATCGCTTATGTGAACCCAGTGAAAAATACAAAAACAACAACAACATACAACAACAACATACAACAACAACTAAAACAACAACAGAACGAATAAGACGAAAAATTTATGTGCATATTTTTCTATGTTGCGGAACGAACCAGCGAAGTACAGTGCGTTGCGTAATTATAAACGCAGGTGGCTACATACGAAAGTTTTCTTAAGATTTTTCTAAATTTTAGTTTTCAAACAAACTGAATTCAAAGCTGAAAGTCAGACTCAATTATTTAATATATAATCCAACAAACTTCACATGTTTATATATGCAATATATGTACATATATATACGACACGCACTGTCTCTGTCGTGTAACTTTTATGGCCGGCGATTGTCAGATTGCTACTGCGGCAATCAACAGATACAGCTACACACACACACACACACACAGTAGTAGTAAAACTAATTACAAGGTGTTCCGCCAAAAGAACTACAAAAACGTCAAACAAAAAAAAAATAACAATAACAATAAAATAAAACAGATAAACAACAACAAAAAGAAGAAGAAATTTAAATTTTCGGAGTTGAAACGCACCCATTGAAACCCATTGAAATTTGGTCGCTTAATGAACAACCGAACAGCCGAACACTTTCCATACACTCACTCTCACATGCAAACAACCGAACAACGCCGAAGAGACTAACAAAATGTTTAAAACAATAATAAATTTAAAATTCTGCTGCCTTTTATCGGATGATAATCGCTGGTCATTAGTCATTTTGAAGTATCGCCCTGCCATGCCATGCCATGCTGCTCTGACTATGGCTATATGCCATGCCACGCCACGCTATGCCATGCCATGCCATGGCTATTGCGACGCCAAGCTAAGTAAAGCTATGCCACTGCCACTGCCAAGTGTGGCAGCTGCCTGCTACGGCGGTGGTTAGTAGTAGTAGTGGTAGCCTTCTTATATCTGCTTGTCTTGTCTTGTCTTCACAAAATGCGAGTATACACATATGTATGTAGACATATGTATATGTATCTCATAGATGTACATATCACTGCGCGAAGAAATGATATTTATCATTTTGTTTGCGGTTTAGCCTTTTTTTATTTTTACTAACTTTATATTTTTTCGAAAAAAAACAAAAACAAAATTTAAATATCGTATTTGTTGTCATTCATTGAAATGTTCGCGTTGAATTGTCGTTAATTTGTTTTGATTTGATGGCCGGAAAATTAATGGCTCTCAAATTTGTGCAACGACCGGGCAAAGTTTGACACGTTGAACTCGATTTGTTGCGGATGAGCAAGATTTTTTTTTCCAAGCGATTGACACTGAGTTTTCACGATTTTCATAGGAAAATTGGAAAATTTTCGAAATTGTGTTTTTGAATAAATTCGAAAACCTACACAAGTGGTTAATCAATTAAAGAAAACAAATATGTTAACGTTATTAATAGAAAAAGAATGTGCATGTACTATAAAATTTGAAAAACTGCTAAACATGCGCTTAAAATCTTAAAATATGCCACTAAAACTGTAAAATATGCGCCTAAACTCTTAAAATATGCCACTAAAACTGCAAAATATGCACTTAAAATCCTTAAATATGCCACGAAAACTGCAAAATATGCACTTAAAATCCTTAAATATGCCACGAAAACTGCAAAATATGCACTTAAAATCCTTAAATATGCCACGAAAACTGCAAAATATGCACTTAAAATCCTTAAATATGCCACGAAAACTGCAAAATATGCACTTAAAATCCTTAAATATGCCACGAAAACTGCAAAATATGCACTTAAAATTCTTAAATATGCCACGACAACTGCAAAATATGCACTTAAAATTTCAAAATATGCCACGAAAACTGCGAAATATGCCACTAAAACTGCAAAATATGCACTTTCATGCATTAAAAAATCAAAAATATGCGACTGAAATACAACAAATATTGTACAATATTTAAATGTTATTAAGAGGAAATTGCAGTTCATGCAATACAAAATCGAAAATATGCACTTATTATTATTAGTTAATGGAATGTTCACTGCGACCTGAAGATCTATTGTGCCCCGCCTAGGACTTAGAGCAATTCTGTTAGTCCTATCTCTGTTAAGAATTTTAGTATTAGGCCTACTTCTTGAGATTTCAACATTTCATCTGGTTGTAGATAATCACCCAGACGTTTCATCCTGTTTTCCGTGAATTGAGGGCATTGTCCTAAAGTGGGCATTGAGGTTTCTACCTGTCCGTCGCAAAACCTAAACAAGTCATTTGACGATTTTTCTCATTGTTGTTAGTTGGTAATTTACATTACAAGGATGCCTGTTATGATTCTAAGGTTGTTCTTTGTTAGCTTCATACTGTCTTTAAAAAATATGCACTTAAAATCCATAAATATGCCACTAAGTCCACAAATGTAAACTTAAAGGAAGCAGTTGGAAATATTAAAAAAAATTTTGTCGATAATGGCCGACACCGATACTCGGTCAGTCTCTGGTAAAAAAAAATAGAACAGATACTTACAGTTAAACTGGGTAGTTCCAATGAATATTTGGGAACAAAATATAAAAGTGATTTTCGCCAAAAGCTATCTCAGTAATGATCGGAGAGAAATTCTACCATTATGATTGCTTATAAGCCAAAAAGTAATCAAAATAAATAAAAATGTGAACATTTTTTTTTACAAAAATATGCAAAAATATTCAGTTTTCCAAAAATATGCGACCCATGCATTTAATGCAAAAAACATAAATTTATTTTAAAATATGCACGGGTTTTAAAAAATATGCAAAACAATGCATTTAATGAAAATATGCAAAAATATGCATTAATTATATGTCACTTTAAATGAAATTGAATGACTTCTCACAATAGTCTAACCTGCATTTATTGTAAAATATGCACATTTTTTTAAAAAATATGCAAAAAATACATTTAAAGCATATATGCAAAAATATGCACTAACGATTGAATGACATTTTAAAGCAAATTTCATGATTTTTTTTAAATATTTCAACATGCATTTATTGTAAAATATGAAAAGTTTTTCAAAAATATGCAAAACCATGTTTTAATAAAAATATGCAAATATATGCATTATCGATTGAATCCCATTTTAAATTAGATTTGATGGTTTGTTGATGTTTTAATGTTTTGAACATACATTTATTGTAAAATATTCACAGTTTTTAAATGCATTTAATAAAAAAATATGCAAATATATGCACTAACGATTAAATGCCATTTAAAACGATTTTTCACGATTTCTAAAAGTATTTTAACCACATCACATGAATTTGCAAGGACATTTGAAGTAAGGACATTTGCTTTAACTCCCGTCAGAGTAAAGGCTACACATGTTTAGCTATTAAAATTACTCCGACTTGTGACCGCGACTTCTGAACCGGTCCGCCTGCATCTATTTAAAAATTCACAAGTGCCCACTAAATCATTCACAGTTCGTTTCGGTGGTGCCATTAATTATACCTTCAAGTATTTAAATTACATCGTGTCACAATAATCGAAACACACACATCACACATTTCCAATGAAAATACAACCAAACCCAAGCGATACCAAACGAATGGGGGCGTCAGCCAAAAGGAGTTGCCAACACATTTCCACATCACTTTGCACTAAATAAATGTCTCCCATGTGAAACGAACTACTGACAGGCACAACAGCCAGCAGCAAGCAGCGGCAGCAAACAGCATTGCCTGTCACCTACAAATGTCATTTTAAATTTTACAACATGCGTCATTGCAGTAACAACAACAACAACACTAAGACCAATACCAAGACCATGTAAGAAAGTGTCAAACTAAACATTACAAAAATGACAGAAGGAAGCCATAAATATCAACTAAACAGCAGCAACATTGTCACAGACACACACACACACACACCACCATCAACGACAAACGACAACAACAACAATAACAAGAATTTTTTAAAAGTGGCACACACAGCATCATTCGAATGATACCTAACATACTTGAGTAGCGGACTTTAATAGCTGACATAAAATTTTTTTGGGAAAATCTCCTTGGCAAAGTTGGAATTTAGTCATAAAAATGGAAAAATCATTTTCCACCATAATCAGCAGAAATGTCAACGCGAGCAGAGGTTGGAGATTATTTTCTACACTCAAAGAAAAAAATTGGTAAATTTTAGTTAAATTTTTAATAGAGTTTTATTGAATTTTTTGCATTCCTCTTTAGTTGAAAATCTTCTTTAGATCTTTGATTTAAAATTATATATGTAAAAAGATTTAACTTTACTCCCATTACTTCATGTCAAAGAAATGTTGATGTTGTTGTCATTGTTGTTGATTATATATATTTCGATTTATTAAATTTTTTTTAAATATTTTTTAAACTTTTATAAATTCAAATTCTTCTTTAGATCTTTGGTTTTAAAATTCATAATTCAAAAGAGTTAATTTTACTCCCACAATTTTTTCATAAGAAAGAAATGTTCACAATTATTGTTGTTGTTTTTTGCTAATGTTGTTGCTTATATATTTCGATTTCTTATATTTTTAAATATATTTAAAAAAAGGAGTTGCCAAAATATTCTATAGGTCTATGGTCTTAGGATTCATATTTAAAAAGAGTTAATTTAACTTCCACAATTTTTTCTTGCACAAGAAATATTCTTCGCTATTTTAAATGTTGTTGTTATTGTTGTTGCTAATATTTTTCGATTTATTTTATTTAAAAAAAATTTAAATTTTTATACTTTTCTGAGCTTGCAATATTCTTAAGATCAATGGTCATAAAAATCATATAAAAAAAGAGTAAAATTTACTCCAAAAATTTGTTCATGGGAAAGAAATGTTCACAGTTGATGTTGTTATTGTTTTTGCTTATATATTTAGTATTATTAAATGTTTTCAAATATTTTTTTAGATATTTCTTTAGATCTTTGGTTTTAAAATTCATATTTCAAAAGAGTGAAATGAACTCCCGCAATTTTTTCAAGTGTAAGAAATGTCCACAGTTGCTGCTGGTTATTGTTGTTGCTTTTATGAGTATTGTTGTTATGGCTTTGTGTCATGCTGTTGTCACTTCACACATGATTGGGTTCAAATGGGCGTCTCTGAATTTTTGAATTTGAAACCGTATCGAGTGCTCTGCCCGCCCGCCCGTCTGACTGCCCGACTGCCTGACTGCCTGCGGGTATCTGAAATATCTGAAATATGATTGGAGCTTAGCAGCAGCAGCAGCGGAGTTGTTCCGTAATTTATAACAATTTTGTTAATTAGCTGCAACATGTCTCAGCTGCTTGGGTTAATTTATTGTCGCGTGAAATGTGAGCCCATTAAAATGCCAACGTTCGCGTTGTTGCACTGCTGCCGAAAGATATGCACTCACATACATACAAACGAAATTGTTTGTGTGTGTGACACAATTGGAAATTGGTGATGATGTGCGGTGCTGTGATTTGAGAATGTAAAGCGCGAGAAAAGGGGAGAAAGGTTTAAAAAAAGCATCACTGTGACAGACTCTACGGAAGAAGGTCTTCTTAACAAATTAATTATGAAATTCCTATACAAATGTTTAAATAATTTTAAAAATAGTTAAATATGTACTATACAAAAAAGTTACAAACATATCTTTAAGCCACATTCATTTTCTATTTTGAGATAAATAGAGTCTCACAGTGATGTAACTAGCTCTGGTGTCACCTAGCGCAACTATCATTGGATACACTCTTTTATGGGGATGTCTCTCTCAAGAAATTCAACTCCATTGTAGGTTAGATTGGGTTACGTTGGCTGATTTAACAAGAAAGAGAGATCACACATTGACCTTTAGTGGTCCTTAGTGTTACCAAGATTGTATAGAGGTATTCAAAGGTGTTCAAAGTTCAAGAGTGAACTCCATAAAGCCATAATCAATGCTTTAATTTCAGATATCAGATTTTAAGTTAAAACAAAATTCTTTGATTAAATTCTAAAGAAAAATTGTACCTACAACATAATTTTCGGTCACTGGTTAATACACACAGAGACTTTTTAACACATTCTTTTATTAGTTAACAACATACAAATTTGAGCCAATATCAACCAATGTTTATTTAACAGTTTTGTCTTGTTAATTTTTTTGAAGATAGTTGATACAGTTAATTTAAAATAGATAACTTGAGACTATCACATTTAGCTATGAGTTTTTATAAGCAAAGTTTGTTAAATGGCTGTATTTTACATTAAAGCTCATGTTATATTAACACTGCATTATTTGAAATTAATACTATATCATATTAAATTTACATTACAGTATTATGTTATTTTAAAACTCAGACGGAATGTTTTATTTTCAAAGATAATTGTATTCAAACTGAAAAGTGTTTAAAAATTTGTTTGTCTCACAACTGAATAAAATGAATAACACTTTAAATGTTATTTGCAAAATATAAACCAGAAAAATTGTTAATTAAATATTAATTTTTCATGATTTTCTAATTTTTCTGTGGGTACCATCCAAAAGTTTTGTCCAATCTGCTAGGTTTGGCTTGTATTAATACCATAGGTGGGCATCGAAAATTAAGAATTTAACTTCGTTGATCAGAGAAAGTTAATCAAAAACTTAACTTCGTTAAGTTAATTTCGTTAATCTCGTTGATAAGTTAACGTCTCGAAAAATTTAACGTAGAAGTTAAAATCCGAGAAAAGTTAAACAATAACTTAATTTCGTTAAGTTAATTTCGTTAATCTCGTTGATAAGTTAACGTCTCGAAAAATTTTACGTAGAAGTTAAAATCCGCGAAAAGTTAAACAAAAACTTAACTTTGTTAAAGTAATTTCGTTAATCTCGTTGAAAAGTTAACGCCGTTAAAAATTTAACGCAAAAGTTAAAATTTCTATAGGAAATTAATTAACTTAAGCACATAAAAGTTTGCACTCACTTTTTATTTCTTAATTAATAGTAATAGTATATAAGCACTATTTAATATAAATTCTAAATGTCGTTCAATTCTGAATCACGAATCAATCAATCAAATTAAATTTGACTTATTTATATCCCAAAAGGCAGAATCTGTCAGTTAATCATTCGATTTGCCCCAATTCAATTCATATTTTTTCCTTTTTAGTTCTTGATTTCACATTTAAAAATTGTTTGTTTATATTCAACTAACTTGAATTAACGACAGAAATTTAACGCAAGTTAATTAACTTTTTAGTGATTTTTAAAAACGAACGGCAAAGTTAAAAATTGGCAAAGAAATGTAACTTTCCCAATTAACTTTTAACTTTTTAACTTGTTCGTGCGCAGCTCTGATTAGTAATTAAAAAACATGTACTTTTCGTAAAAGTTAGTTCAAGAGGACGGACAACAAAATAGTTATTAAAGTACAATACAAAATTAAATAACATTATAAAAATATTTTTTATATCTTCAACAATATTTTGATACCCCACCGTTCTGGTCACCTTTTGTGGGCCTGACTTCAACTTCAAATAATCAAATTTACAACGACCTTAAAATATTTGCTAGCTGAAAGTTATTTCCGCTAGTTGAAATGTGCGTCGCTTCAGTATAACACAACAAAAAAATAAAAAAATTCACGCAAATCATGAAACTCAACAGCGTTACCAATATAAATAACGCAATTACTTAACAATTTACAGTACTGAGCGGCCAACAAGCCGACATTTTAATAACGCCCTAAAAATATCATCCGAAATAAAATCACACACACATTTGGAAAAAAAAAATCACTGAGAAAGGAAAAAATAAATCGCGGCATTAAACTGAACAAATTATTGAAAGATGATAAATTTTGCGCTTTATCTTATTGCCTTATTCAAGCGCTTTTTCATCGAGCCATCGAGCGTTGTTCAGAAGCTCTTCAAAATTTGATTGAAATATTTGCGATTTGTTGTTGATTTTTATTTATTTCCTTTTCGTACGTACTTTTCGGTTTATTGCTTAATTTATATGGGCGACGTTATTTGTTAGTAATATTAGAAGTTGTTGTAATTGTTGTTGTTGTTATTGTTGTTATTGTTCGATTTAATAAGCAGCATGACTTTAGCGGCTTTAGTATATGAAGTACACCTGGTACGCGCGCACTCAATCCGCTACTGTGTGCAGGCCCGTAACTAGGGAGGGAGGCAATTGAGCAGGGTAAACACCTTGTAAGGGCGGCATGTGAAGGAAACTTTAGGACGACACTTTCAAAAGTGAGTATCTTTTCTTTTTAATGCTTGTTCATATGCTTTTCTAATGAATCGAAATTGAGATATCATTTTTCTTTTTTTTTTACTGCTACATTTGCTTTCATGAAAAAAGAAGAAAAAAGAAATGTACTGTTAAATTTTTCAACAAAACTACTATTAAGTAAAAAAATATTTTTTGATAGGGTGGCAATAACCGCTCTTGCCCCAGGCGCCTTAATTCTTAGGTACGGGCCTGACTGTGTACTATAGTCGGAAGACCATTTAATATAGAATTGAAGGCCCTAAGTCACGCCATGGAATGACTTAATTTGAAAATTCACTTTAAGCTTTTTTTGCGAGTAAATATATATTTTTTCTTTATATACATATATACATACATATATATATAAATATGTACATATGTAATATTT
This sequence comes from Suillia variegata, assembly GCA_949127995.1. NCBI lineage: Eukaryota > Metazoa > Arthropoda > Insecta > Diptera > Heleomyzidae > Suillia > Suillia variegata. The sequence goes on from OX421844.1 coordinate 42,155,602, forward strand.
ACAATTGCATTTAGCGTGTGATGTTATAATTAACAATGGACTTAGTTTAGCGCTAATAGCTGCCTACTTATATCACAATAGATATATACACATATAATGATATATAATGATGTATATGTGTATATATGGCGATACCTATATTTTGTTTGGAATTTCATTAATAATCGGTTTTTTTTTTTTGCTCTCTCGACTTCTACTACACAAATTAGTTATAATTTGAGCTTAATATCGCGCGGTGATTAATTGCTTAATGAGGTTTGCTTTTTAAATGCTCGCGCATTATTGTTAATGGCATTATTTTGTTGTTGTTGTTGTAGTTGTTGTTGTAGTTGTTTTGTTAATTGATTTTTTGATTTTTAAGACTGCGCGCTTTTTTTTTCTATTATTTTTTTGCCTTTGACTTCCTACGAAATTAAGCACATTACGTCGTAGTTGTTGTTGTTGTGGTTTTTTTATTTTGGTTTCTCTGGTGATTGATTGATTTTTGGCACATAACTTTTTTTAAGGTATTCCAAGTTTTTTAGTTGATTATTGCTAAGGGTGGTAGCTTACATGTTTTGTTATTAACATGATTGATTGGCTGTGGTGGGTTTTAACAAAACGTCTACTTATACTTCTATACATATATACAAAATGAAACACAATAAGAAAAACTTCAAATGACTAAAATTATAAAAATCAAAAGAAATCAAATATTTTACCACAAGTCATACTTTCCGTGGTAAGGCAGTTGAAACAGCAACTCCGTTCATAGGTCTGGAACCCTTCTGTGGGATAAACAGTAGCTTCATAAATAATTTGATGCGTGTATGGGAAAGACAAAGTCGACTTGAGCATTGGATAGCCCAAACAGGCATGCGGCAGTCAAGCAGACTCACTGACCCAGTACATATCAAGGTGGAAGCTATTCTTAACCATAGCAGGAAGGACATTTAACTCTATAGTGAACTATTAACAGGACACTGTAAATTCAATTACCATTCGAAGAAAATAGGTTTAGTAGAAAATGATTCATGCTGACTCTGACAAGAGAAGCAGGAAACGGCTGAACATGTTCTTTGCACTTGTTCAGCGGTGGCAATTGCAAATGCAGATTTAATTATTAAGGCTAGTGGGATTCTAGTTTCCAATGACATAGTAAATACTAAGCCCACAACAATTACAAGACCTATAAATAGTCTAGAATTGTTTTTGTAGGGCAACGAGGCTGCACAATAGAACTTTCAGGTCGCAGTGTATCTATAGCCTTAATCAATATTTATAGTATAGCAGATTATGAAATCATTCCGCATATTCCACTGAAAGAGAACTATTCGACTGTTGAAGATGCCTAGCGTTGGTACATATAACAAGAGTTAAAGCATCTCTAATTTGTCTTATACTGTGAGGCATTCCGGCAAATTTGCATAAAAGTCACTGTTCAGGCGGAGGACTTGTCTCCTCCGTTCTAAGAGTGCGGCTGGTTATGCGAATAACTTCTTATTTGTATCAAAAAGTAAAGCGGCCAAATTCGTCTTAGTTTTAAATTATTCTGCATCTTAATTCTTCCAAGTTCGGTTTTAGAATAATAGATTTCAAAATGGATAGATCGCATGCTACCATATCATTAAAATTTTGTTAATAATTATTAGATGAAAAATCTCCTAATTAAATGTTTAACGTAAAGACATTTGGCGTGAACAATCACAACAGACTCATCATAAATTTTGTACTTAAACTAGAGAGCATGTAAGCTGGCAAAACAATTTCAATACTTCAAAATCAATATATATGGTATATATATACTAGTAAATCTTTGATTGAAAGTTGGTTGAAAATCTGATTAGCCAAACAAATTGTTATAAGGTTACAAGATCTGAACAAATTCGTCATCGGATATATGTAATATTTTAAATTATAATTTAATTTTTATTTAATAATATCCGATGACAAAATTTAATCCTTGTTTATAAGTTCTAAAGTTGTTCCTTTTAAAATGATACCACAAGTGCCATTATTGTTATCAATGTTAAACGAAAATGTATATGTAAATAATTGCAAAATTTAATAGAAAAATTTATTGGACTTTTAGTAATAATATCTCTTGGCAGTATTAAATCTTGTTGCAGTCATAACCACATTATAATATCGGTCCATGGGGGACACTGGCCCCAGGCGGCAACAAGGCTTAATGCGTATTTGGATGCAGTGTAGTTAATATAACAAATGATTTTTATAGGAAGTTATCAATACTAAAATAAAAGGAAAAGATAAATTTTTTAAGAACATAATAGAAAAATTTTAGGTGTCCAGTCTTTAGAGAACCAAAAGTTAGAACAACAAAATTTTTATAGAAATAAGAAGTCGGTGAATATTTTCAAGAAAGTAAAGCAGATTTTAAAAACGAGTTGAGAAAAAATAAAAATTTATTAAGACCTTGAAAGATATCAAAAAGTTAAGATCAGTAAAGTTTAAAGATAAACAAGCTAGTTTTCTACCGGGTAACATTGTGGAACTGTTTGTATGCAGCTGAACAAATCCGACAAATAAGAAAGAGGGCAGGTTCCGGATCGTTGTATGGTATTTGGATTAAATATATTTATAATATATTATTTTGCATTTATTAATCTTTATACATACATATATAAAACAAAGTTGCATACCTATGAACCTGCATCACTCAAGAACGGATCGTGTGGAATTGTAAATATAATTTCAATCCGAAAATCAATTTTGGGCGGCACGAAGTTTGCCGGGTTAGCTAGTAGTCTAAAAATATTTTCCAATTCAGTAACTTTCAAAGAAATTTTCCGAAAATTTCGTAAACATTTCTTTAGAATATCTCCACCTTTACCTTCCTCCCTTATCAATCATATTTGATGTGCTTCTTAAAATTCTATTTTAAGTTCTAAAAAGGGTTTATAGAAGGTTAGTAAAATTTTGTATATAAAATTTTATTATGGGCCACTGAATAGAAAAATCTGTAGTCAATTCTTAAGCATTATTGTAAATTCTTCCGGAACGCCTGAGCACCTAAAAATGTATCTATACAAACGTATCTACTCACATGCACCATTTATCAGAAAACAGAATAAGCATAGATGAGTAAAAGAGCTCATTTTTTGTTGTACATATATTTTATACAAGACAAGAATTTAAGCTAATACCGATAAGATAAAATTTGAAAGCAATAATATCATAAGATACTCATAAGACACTCATAAGTATCTATAAGTTCTTTTATCATAAATGTGAATATTTACTAATAAAAAACATTTGCAAGCCGCTGTCCACTAAACCGTTAATTTACAATTTAAAAATATATTATAGTATATAGTTAAAAAAAAAAGAACTTTACTTGGGCTCGTCCGGGATTTGAACCCGGGACCTCCCGCACCCTAAGCGGAAATCATACCCCTAGACCAACGAGCCGGTTGGAGAGATTGCGCCGCAAACAAAACTCTTTACAGCTGGCTCAACTCTTTCGAACTGCACATACATAAGCAGAACAACAACATAAGACAATGTTATTGTTGTTGTTGTTTATTTTAAATTTATTAACTTTTTATCACTTGAAAGAAAAAGCAACAACTTGAAGAGAAAAAAAATATATTCATAGTTTAGTGAGCTCCAAATTGTGAGCGTAGTAAACAAACAAACAAACAAAAAAAAAAAAGGCAAATTAAAAATTGAAATTTTATTGGAGCGTTCGATCGTTCGTTCGTTCGTTTGGTTGGGCTTGTATCTTTGTATCTTTTGGATTGCTTTTTTGTTGTTGTTGTTGTTGTTGTTGGTTTTTGTTGTGTGATGACATCTAAACAAATTAGTTAACAATAATGTACGACACACAGCATAACGAATTCCGAACATGTGAATACATTTGGGTTTTTATTGGAAGCAGTCGTCAGCGGCGACAACAACAAAAACAACAACAACAACTACAATAACTGCAACAACAACGACAGCGAAATGGTAATAGAAAAATCGTATCGAAAAAATAAATAAATAAATGCTTAAATAAAGAAAAAAAAAACACAACATCAGCATTGATTGAATTAATAAATCTAAACAATCACATACGCACACACACACACACACACTCACACACGCACGCACACTGGCGCACAACGAAAACAAATCAAATTGACAATCAACGCAAATGACAGCTGAGCGCGATAATTTCAAATCAAAACAATTGAAAATTATCACAATTAATTTATTTATGAGATACTGCGATTTCAACGGTTTCGCTTTATTGTCGCTTATTATTACTATTACTATTATTGTTGTTGTTTTTGTAGTTGTAGTTGTTGTTATTGTTATTATTATTATCATTGGTCATAATACGCTCTTTGTATACGTTTCGATGGGCATTACTATAAATGCGGGTCGAATCGGTCATATGGGCATATATTTGTGTTTGGGAGTGTTGAATGTGTGTTTTTCTTGACATGCCCGAAATTGAGTTAGATTTTTCTTTTTCTGACTTAGCCCTGGAATGTTAAAAAAAAACAATTTTCAGTACGTTGGATTTTAATTGTTACAATTTGTCGTCGGATTGTTCGGAAGCGAAAAATATTGAATGACAAATATTTAATTGAGAATTACAAAGGAAACTTTGTCTAAAGCAGAAATTAACAACAAAAAAAGATGTTAGAATGCTTTCCAAAAACAGTTAACAAATTTAAAACGATTTCTTAAAAAAATTTATCAAAAATTAAAAGCAATAATATTCCAAAAATATGTTAAAATTGCATGGATTTATTATAAAATATGCAGATATATGTTAAGTTTTCGAGAAGTAGGCTAAACCATGCATATAATGGAAATATGCAAAAATATGCACTAACATTGAATGAAATTTAAATGAAATTTAATGATTTGTAAAAATATTTATATATGCATTGATTGTAACATATGCACAGTTTTTAAAAAATATGCTAAACCATGCATGTATGGTAAGTATGCATTAATATGCACTAACGATTGAATTTTTTTAGAGCATATTTCATGATTTTTTTAAATATTTAAACATGAATGTATTGGCAAATATCCATACCTTTTTGAAACATGCAAAAACATGCATTTATAGGAATAGAAAAAAAAAATATGCACTAATGATGGAATTTAAAATATTCAAAAATATGCACGAACGATTAAATGTCATTCTGAAGAAAATTTTAAGATTTAAAAAAATAATTTAATATGAATTTATTACAAAAGACGCTGAATTTCTTAATATATGAAAAATCATGCATTTGGTATAAAATATGCTGAACTATGTTCAGTTTTCAAGAAATATGCAAAAACATGCATTTAACGGAAAATATCCATAAATAAACATTAATGATTGAATGTTATTATAAAGGAAATTTTAATATAAATTTATTGCAAAGTATAAATTTTTTTTAAATATGTAAAAACATGCATTTATAGTAATAGAAAATATACAAAAATATGCACTAACGATTTAATGACAATTTAAGCTAATTTCATGACTTAAAAATATTTTAAAATGCATTTATTGCAAAAGAGGCTGAGTTTTTTTTTTTAATATGCATTACCATGCATTTAATGATAAATATGCATAAATATGCACTAATGATTGAATGCCATTTTAAAGCAAATTTCATGATTCGCAAAGATAATTTATGGTTTTAAGATTATTTTTGATATAAGATTTTCAACAACTTATTTTTAATGAGTTTTCGGAACTGTCTTATTTTTATAAGTTTATAATATTCTTTAAATCAAATTGAATTTTGTGAACAATAAATGCATAAAAAAATTGATTTAACAAGAGATGTTTTTTAAAATTTTCATACGATCCACTTTTGGAGAGAAATTTTTGAATAACTTTTTCTTGGAAAGTAATTTTTCTTATATTTTGAGAACAAAAGATACGAGGATTATATTCTTATGAGTATTAGATAATCTTAGGGATAAAATATATAAAAATATCGCAACAATCATAGAATATAAGTACCTTATATATATAATGACTATATAAGCGATTATTATTATTCGAATAAACTTGGGTGCTAGGGTATCTAAAATATGGAATATAAACCAAACCAAGTTGTGAATAAGATTTAAAAGTTCCTTGGCGCTTAAAATAAAGATTTTCTAAACAACTTTACCAATTAGAGAAAATAATTGATGTTTAGACTTAGTTAGTATGGCTCTTGCAAGTCTCACTTGAACTCTAAAAATTAATTGAAAATTCGGTGAAAAGCTCTCGAGATACCAGCGATTAAATTTCAAATATTTAGCAGAGTTATTATCAAAATTTATTAAAGGAAAATTTGCGCCTGATTGCCTAACTTTATCTTTATAATTTTGATTGAGATAGTTGCAGATGAACCGACATCAAACAGAGATTCTCTAATTATTTAGTCATCTGTCATTGTCCAGCTCTCGGAAGATCTAGACTGAACTACTTTGGGTAAGTTGCTTTTCCTCTTCGAAGGACATTTCCAACCAAAAGGCAACTAACTTGCTCAAATTGGCTTAAATAACTTTAATTTTACTTTGAAGACCTCTGCACAATCTTGGGACCACTAAAGGTCTATGTGTGATCTTTATTTGTGGTAAGAACAGAGAATTTAATCTAACCCAACCTAATCTAACCTAGTCACCTGTCAATGAAAAATAAGTTTTAAAAAATGTTTGCTGAGTATTGTCATTGTGGTCTTGACCAGATTCAAAATGTGTGTCATTGTCAAATACAATTCTGTGCACACTAAAAGTATCTAACAGATAAATTTCGAATCTCGGCAAAATCGCTTTGACCACACCCATAAAATAATGTTAAAAGATTTTTTTTCGACTTTAAAGAAATCGGAAAAAACTTGATATAGTGCTGATCCAAACCGCCCGATCGTACTTAGAATAGCTAAGCGCTAAAGAAGTCGGTTAAGAAGTGCTAAAATCAAAAAATTAACTGCTTCTTCTTGGACGATTTCCTAAAAATTTATGAACAATTCCCAAGTTATGACTAGATCAAAGTGTCAGGTCTTGGACCTTCAAAAAATAATCGTTTAATATTTTTTCGCATTTATAAGAATGGCTAATAAATTGCCTATAACTACCAGACTAAGGCCTAGTTATGCAGTTATATTTACAACAAGTTTTCAAAGCGTTTTTTTTTTATCGCCTAATAAAAACAAACACGGCTAATATAATTTCAAATAAAGTCGAACGTTTATGAGTCGATAGAGTGAATTAAATGCCGAAGGCCTCATAAACATTTATATACATACAAATTTATATATATATATATGTATATATGTATGTATAATACAATATGTGGCTATTATTTGATTGTACTTTTAATGGGCGGATTTTTGCATTATTCTCTTTTCTTTTTTCATTATTTTTTTTAGCTATTCTAGACCTCGTGATCTGCGCTTATTGCTGATTAAGTGGATTAATTCTTTTTAAAGTGTTAAAAATCAAAACAGTCTATAAAAATTATTTTTGAATTTTATTAGAGTGGGCCCATAAATATCAACCCACTGTCACTATCAGTTCGCATACATGTACATACATACATACATACTTACGCGTACATACATACTTATTCAAGTGATCGCATTTTTTTGAATTTTACGATCTTTAAGCGATATTGAAAAATCAATGCAAAAATGTTTACGATCGACCATCGTGATTTTTTATTTTTTTTGGTTGTTTGATATCAAATGTCACACGATCATTTTGAGACTATTAAAATTTCGAGTGGTCATTGAGGTGGTGTGTTTAATAAATTTATTTATATACCACATATATATATAAGCATACATTTTCTTGTATTATTATGAAACGGACAATACGTGCTGTCAGTCAAATCATGTGGGTAAATTAACCGGTGACATTAGCTTGTACCGTGAATAAAAAATGAAAAAAAAAAAAACGAACTTCGTTTGGGTACTTTTATTTGAGTTTGATTATTGATAATCGTGTCCGATTGTGGTTTGTATTTAGTGTGACTATAAATTAGCGTGAAATTGTCCGCTTTGTGGAATTACGAGATTTACATTTACAAGCGATTGGCATACGAGTATATATATACATACATATACATATATATTGTATATTTTTTTTAGCTGGAATTAACTTTTCGCTTTTGATTTATAAATAAAAGTGCGGGGATTTAGTTTGCGCTGATATGAATTGTTTAATATAGCAAAAATGTTAATTTAAGATTGGTTATCTGCTCGGGTTTCCGCTTATAATTCAGTTAGCTGGATATTACAATAGAATATATTGGCGAAGATTCTTGATAATTATGACCTAACCTCGTCTATAAATTGATTGACAAATTTTGCCGAGGTTGATGAAATATATTCCATAGCACGCAGCGTAAAGTTCTTCATCTGCCTTTGGATGTGGTCAAGATGGTCATGTTGAGAATTAAAATACAATTCATCTTCAAGGCACTTTCTTTATACTTAGGTTACTTGGGAGAATATTAGTTAACCCAAGAGAGTATAGAGAAAAATATTGTAAACCTTGTAGGTGGATGGTCTTAACTACAATCCAAATTCATCTTCTCTATTCTGTTTCCAGCGGATACTATCGACATAATTAGCAAATCCAAGAGAGTATAGGGAAAGAATCTTTTAACATTTGTAGATAATTGTAGTCAAAATCGTCTAGGCTGAAATCGAAATTCATCTTATAGATATCATTTTTATCTGTTGGATACTTGAAAGAAAGTTAGATAACCCAAGAATGTATAGAGGAAGAAACATTTGTATGTGGATGTAGTCAAGATGGTCTTAACTAGAATACAAATTCATCTTCTAGATACTATTTGTATCCATTGGATACTAGCGACATAATTAGTAAATCCAAGAAAATATATATAAAGAATATTTTAATATTTATAGGTGGATGTAATCACTATAGCCTTGACTGGAAACAAAATACATCTTCTAGATAATTCCTTTATCCATTGGATATTTGCGACATAATTAGTTAACGCAAGAAGGTATAGAGGAAGAATCTTTTAACATATGTAGATGAATGTCATCACGATAGTCTTGACTGGAAACTAAATACATCTTAGGTAGTATCTACCTTAATCCATTGGATACTTGCGGCATAATTTGTAAATTCAAGAAGAATCTTTTAACATTTGTAGGTCTAAACTAGAATACAAATTCATCTTCTAGATTTTTTTTATCTCTTGGATACTTGTGAGAAAATAAGTAAATACCATAAAGTATTGGTATATAATCTCTTAACATTTTTATGTGTATTTGGTCAAAATGGTCTTCAACAGAATCGAAATATATGGTTGAATGGTCTTGACTAGAACAAACATTCATTTTCCAGGCACTATCTTTATCCGTTGGATACTTGTGACACGATTAATATACCTAAGGTATTTTAAGCACATTTATCATATATCCATTTAATAAGTGTCACAAGATATTCGCTTTTCAAGTTCAGTCATATCCGGTCCTTGTGGTTAATCCAGTCAATCTTGATTGGAATGACATGAACTATTTTGCGACACTCAAACGTCAAAATTATCAATCTCGTCATTTTAATTTCAAGTTAAGTGCTAAACTTAAACATTTCTATCTGGAGTGTGTGCTAATCACCAGCTAGTACCCGAAGCTGATTGTACCGTGGTTGCCATTTCAAGTTCGAAAGTTGATATCTTTATTTCGAATGAATGGAACTTGAGTCATCAAAGTCGTCGGTGACAAGTTTTTATAGTAAATTGGAAATTTGGCAGATTCTTCCCTGAACCTAAGCGACTGCATTTATTTATCGTTGGTCCTATAAAGGTTACGAGACTACACTGAAAGAAAAATAATGGAATTCTTAAATAAAAAAAAAAAATCGCTTGTTTAATTTTTCATAATTTTTTCATATATTTCATATTATTTTCTATTTTTCAGTTTTCATGAAAAATAATTAATTGTAATTAATTGTATTTCTTGTGGATTACAGCAATATAAGAATTAGCAAAATTTCAGTTTTTTTTTTTTGTTTTTTTACATACAAGTGGATTATTAAATATATTCAAATTTAATCATAATAATATACTTATATACATATATATATGTATGTATATATATAAAGGTGAAAACAATAAAATTAAGTTAAAAATTAAACATATTTTCTGTTTATTTTAATATACAGTTAATAAAAGAAAAACAAATGTTCAAATGTTGTTAAAAGTAAATTTTAAAGCAAAAGTTATTCTTGTTGTTGTTGTTGTTTCAACAAAAAAAATTAAAGTATTTAGTATGCAACATAATTGGAAGTACAAAGTTTGTGAGAAAGAAAAAACATAAACGAGTTAATTGCTTTGGCTTTAACACAATAACTTAAACGTTAACTAACATTTCTGGTTGGGTCTAAGCTTATTAAGTTTATTGAATTATTTTCGTTTGTTGTTGTTTTTTTTGTGATTTGAATTTTTTTTGTTTTTGTTTTTTTACTTTATATTTAAAATTAAGGTTTTACATTTAAATCGTTCTTAAGCGCAGCGCGAGCAGAGCAGCTGGCGCCATTTTATTTTAGTATCACAGCAAAAGGGTTGTCATCTCATCAAATGTCAACAACTTTTTTTATATTTAATTTTTTGTTTTTGTTTTTATTTTTGTTATTTTATTTTATTTCATTTCTTTTGTTTGCCAATTTTTGTTCGCTTTTGTGTTTGTTCACTTTTATTCTTTTTGGTATGCAATTTTTTTTTATTCAGTGTATAAGTTTTTTTTTTTATTCTTTTGAGAGGCGTGTCCACACGCACCGAAGATCACTTTTGAAGCCTACTTTCTCTCCTTGCGCCGCATTACACTCGGTCCAAATGAGAGTAAACTCAAGACTTTTTCGTTTCGTCTTCGAAAGAGTTGAAATTACTCTTTCTGTAGTTAGATGAACTCTTTCCAGTGTTGCCACTTACAAAAAAGTGTTGACATTACTCTGACTCGGTGTGGTCCGCTTACTGATGCACCGCCTGCGAACCGATCCGCTGGCCGTACATCGCATACGGCGAGTAATACGGACCCAACGCAGCAGCAGCTGCCGCAGCGGCTGGGTTGAAACCGCCCGCAGCTCCAAATGGCGATGGACCGCCGGCCAAAGCGCTCGGTGGCAAACCGCCTGGCTTCGCGTACGGATGATAACGTGCCGCAGCAGCTGCCGCAGACATAGGACTCAGTGGTGGTGTGGGATAGCCGGCGCGCAATGCCGACGGCGGAAACAGCGAACCGAGCAAAGACTGTGCCTGCGATTGTGCCAGAGCGGCGGCAGCAGCAGCGGGATCCGACAGATTGCCGGTATGCGTACGCAGATGCGAGAAGAGCTCATCGGAGGTCTGGAAACGTTTGCCGCAATAGGCGTCGCCGACCACCCAACTGCAGACATAAGGCGCAGAGCGTGCAGCAGCAGCACTGGCCGCAGCAGCGGCAGCCGCTTGTGAATAGGGATGACCAGGCGGTAGGCCAGCAGCGGCGGCGGCAGCAGCAGCGCCACCCATCATAGCCATGCCGTATTTTTGGTGTTCGCATTGTGTGCAGCCGGCGGGACAGGGTGTGCCCATGAGCATTTGTTGTGTGTGCGCGGAATAGGGACAGCCGGGACAGTAGGGATCCTTGCAGACGGGTACAATAGCCTCACCGCCAGCCGGTGTCTTGATGCGTTGGTACGTAATGTAGGGATTGGGCTGACCGCCCGGACCGCCCGGGTAGCCGCCGTTTTGTGCAGCAGCAGCAGCCAACATGGCGGCGTGATGATGCGAAAAGCCGCCGGCAAAAGGTGGACGGAACGCGGGATTGCCAACGTGTTGTTCCATGCCGGGTGGACAGCACAATGCCGACAAGGGATTCATGCCATAAGGTCCAGCGGCTTTGTAAGCTGCAGCAGCAGCGGCCGCAGCCGCAGCCATGCTGCTCATCTCTTTGGGATGTGTGGCGGCACCGTTGACATTGTTGAGCACCTCCATGCCAGAGCGTACAATGGGACTGGCACCGCGTTGCGATGAGCCGGCGGGCGAGACGCTCGTCTTGCGACTGTTATCGTGCTGACTGAGTGTGGGCGTAACGCAGCCGCCGTTTTCTAGCTTGACGCTGACGTGGTGCATGTCCGGTGTGCTGTTCGACTTATTGCGCGATGGCACACGTTCGCCGTGCGATGAACTTTTCGAGCTGGGTCGCTGTTGTTGTTGTTGGTTTTGTTGTTCTTCGGCACTGATAGCGGCCGCCGATTTGAAACTGTTGTGATTCTGTTGACTTAGCACATTTGTCTCGTATGGCTTGAAGGCCAGCTTCACTTCGCTGGTTGTGGGCGTGGTCGATTTGGGCGACTTGGCTTGAGAGGGAGATTTAGCCGAAGAGCCGCCGCCGTTGTGGCCGGTGCCATCCAAGCTGCTGTTAGACGATGTCGACGATGTGGAGGAGGACGATGAGGAGGATTTCTTTGATTTATCGATGGCGAGCAAAGGTTTGACGGCCGACGAATCGGCGCCGATTTGGGAGCATGTTTGCGCGAGCAGTGCGAGTGGACTCTTTTTGGCATCCATCTGGAAGTGCAGAAGAAGAAGAAGTCGAGAGTTGAGTACAATTGTCAAAACTATTTTAAAATATTTAGTTTGTTCTTTTAATTAAATTTTTAGTTTTTTCTTTTGGTTTAGAAGATATGTTTTTTAAATTTTCTAACTGTAAATTTTTGATCATATTTTGTTTTAACATTGAATATTAGTTTATTATGAAAATGCTTTTATAAATATTCAATATCTAAAAAATTGTTTTGTTTTATTATTTATTTATTTTTTTTAATTTTTTTCTTAAATTCAATTTTTTTTTAAACAATTTAAAATCTCAAAAATTTATTTTTCATATCAAAAGTTCAAAAACGTTTAAAATGAGAAATTATTTATTTATATATTAAATATCCTTATACAATAAAATGTAGAAAACTTTAAACATTTTATTATTTTTTTTTTTTATTTCTTCATTAAGAAATTAATAACTGTTACATATGTTTTTTTTTATAATACAAATTTAAGTTTCAAACTTTAAAATTTAACTTTAAGTTATTATGTTTAAAATTATTTCAAATAAAAACATTTTACTTTTATTTTTTTATTAATTTATTAATATGATTTTTATTTAGTTCAAATTTTTGGTATTATTAAGTTAACAGTTGTATATGACTATTTTCTGCTTTTTATAAAAAAAATTTACATTAAATTTATGTTTTTAAATAACTTTAGTGATTTTTCTGAACTTTTACTGTGCCAAAATATTATATTTATTTTATTTTTTAACAAACTAAAAAAATTCGTCAATGTCAAAGAACGTTAATCTTTTTCGAATACAAAAGATAATAAAATACAAAAAGTAATAAAAAAAAAAATATTAAAAATTATAAGAATTCAGATTAATTTATTACAATATTTTATTTTTTTAATATGATCGTAAAGTTTTAAAAATTGTTTTAATAAAAAAAAACACTAAAATCTTAATTTGTTTTGTAATTAAAAAAGATTTAGTTTTTATTTTTGTTTTATAAAAAAAAAACACTAAAATCTTAATTTGTTTTGTAATTAAAAAAGAATTAGTTTTTATTTTTTTTTTAAATATTTGAAACAAAGTTTAAATTATTATTTTAAATTTTAAGATTTGACATTTTCTGAAATGAGTTTAATTTTGAATAAAAAATACTTTATCAGTCAATTAATTTTTTTTATGTGAAAAGTTATTTCTACTGTTTTTCTTAACATTTTCATATATTTTTTTGTTTTTGTAATATGATAAATAATTTTTTTTCTTAAGTTTTTTTCTTAGGCAAATTTTTTTATTTTGGAACTTTGACGATTTTTTAAGTTATTAAACTTTTTATTAGGTTTTAAAAAATTGCATTTCCTGGCCATTTTTTTTAATATTTTTTTGAATTCTTCGACTTGATTTTAAAAGGTTTTACTGTGCACAATTATTTTTTTTTTGTATATGTATTATATTTTCGAAAAATCGTTAGATACTCGACTCAAGTATCTTTTACTTATTTTTGCTATGACTATCGCACATCTTTACATTTTCTATATTCTCGTTTTCATAAGCGTTTTAATACTCTCGTATAATTTTCTTTAAGCACATCTTCAACCAATTTTAAACCAAATTTCAATCTTCCTAACTTAAAGTTTTGTTTTTTTTTTTTTTAAATATATCTTAAAGATACTAACCGTTGTTGGTAATGGCGCCAGGTAATCCGGTTGTAAATATTGGTTATTGCCAATGGTGACTACACCACCGCCGCCTTCTAAAACAACCATGACGACAAATTAAGCTGACGACGGACGACGACGAGCAGAAGCAGCTAATCCACAAATGAAAAAACGTTAAATGGTAATCCACAAAAATGCGTTGGCAGCAAAACCGAAATTTTTTTTATTTCACTGCGGAAGCGTTAATCCAATGAAATGTGTCTGGGGCAGGCAGGTATAATCCAAAAAATATGCCTTAAAATGTTTTCACTTATTTTTTTGATCAGATTTTATTTTTGAATTTTTCTGATATAGTTTTTGTTGTTTTTTTATGCGTGCGTGTGTGTGTGTGTTTAATTCTTGTTATTAATTCAGGCACAAGATTAAATTTTTTCACTGGCAGATGAACTTTTCTGAGTTATTTTGAATATATGGTTAAACTTTTTTTGTTTTCTAATTATTCAAAATACACTTGTATGAGCACAACCGTTTTTACTACATATATATGTTTGTATATATATATATATATATATATTAATTTTCAACCAAGTTGATAACTTTCAAGGTTTGATTTTTCTTCCGAATACGACTGAACGCAAAGAAAGCTAAACTCGAACTGAATTCAACGGCGACTGACACTGGAGTAACTTAGCTCGTTGAGCAGCAGTCGCACAGTCGGCGCAACACGTCTGTGTGTGTGTGTGTGCGTGCGTGAGTACAACAACGACACAACAACGTCAGAGCGGAAGTCCGTGCGCCTAAGTGCGCTGGTATGCGTGTGTGCCAGCGCTCAAAACCTGAAAAGAGCGCTGACACGCATTTACGACTGCGGGCCAGAGCAAGAGCGCCAATCGCGTTGAAAAGAGTTGGCAATAGAGCAATTTTCAAATATGGCGTACTTTTCATCCAATCAGATCGCATGCGCCATACAAATTCACTTTGATCTCAGGCGATGCCCGAGTGCATTGTTGTTGTGCTGACAGTAATTCGCAGAAGAACAGGTTTTTGTCTTTCTTATTTTGTTGCTGCGTTGACCTGTTGTTGTTCTTTTTGTTTTTACCATTTTGTTGGTATATGTGAGCACTAAAAGAGAGCGCAAATTGTTAATCTCCTGCATTGTTGCAATGTTATCTCTCTAACTAATTGACTGCCGCTCAGCGCATTGCACTGAGTAGACTTTGTTGTTTTTACTCTCTGCCCGCTGCACTCTAGCCAATCATTTGACGTTTTTATGTTTGCTCAGTCGCTCGGCGCGGGCAACACTTTTTCGGGGTTGCCATTGCAAGTGAGATTTACCGCCGGATGCGTGCCTAAAGAGTAACACGTAGAGCGGTGCTATTAATTGAGCGCTGCTCTCTGCGCGATTACATTTACAAGTTGAGAGCGTGTCGCGACTCTCACGTGTAGGATTGCAATAAAACTGTCACGATGTTTATCACGCCTTGTGCAAGAGTGACGGTGTTTCTTTCTTTTTTTTTATACATATACAATATATAAAAAAATTGTATATCATTTTTTTTTTTGTGAGTGTTTAAAGTGTTGCCGGCATAACAAGTTTTCCTTCCTGTCCTCGTACTCGCAGTCGCAGTCGACGTCGTCTCATTTGAAATGCTCTTTTTATGGCTCGTTTAATATGCTCACATGTGCCACTCTAATCTCACCTCATATGGCCTCTTTTTTTTCTTTTTTCTTTTTTCGTTGTTGTTTGTTCTTGTTCTTTATTTTTTCATCGTCGATGTGGTGTTACTGTTGTTGATGTTGTTGTTATCGCATCAAAGCGGTTAACTCATCCACGCCATATTGCGGGCGAAATTAATTTGTTGTGCCCCAACTAATTCGTAGTAAATTGACTACTGTTTCGCGGTTAAATTGTCGACACAAAGTGGCAAATGCTGTCCGCCTGTCGACATGTCAAACTTTGTAATAAACTATTTTTTACTTTCCTCTTTTTTTTTAAGTAGGTTTTCCGTTAATTTACCGTCGGCATTTTTAATTTTTTATGCCTTGCCGCATGTTAATTGCGGCTTAAAAGTTTATAAAGCTTTTTAAAAAGTTCGAAAATGCAAATGTGAATATTTTAAACTATAACTTTTTTTGCATATATATAATTGTATATTAATAAAGTTGTTGTTGTTGTTGTGATTTTTGCAGTCAGGAGTTTGAATTGTAGCGGTAAAATATTAAACGTCTTTTTAAGGTTACTCCGCACTGGTGCGAAAAAGTTCGAAATGCCGCAGACGCTGCGGAATTTAGTTTTTCTATTCGAAATATCTTCTAAGGTACAGCAAAAATATTTCAGCATAACCTTGCCAAGTGTAAAAAACTGTGAAAAATTCAGCAATAGAGTTTCAGTAAATTTGTCCCACTCAGTGCACATTAGCAATTCTGTTAGCCCTCACATTACCCGGATTAGCCAAATGCCCGTCTAACAAAATGCGAACAATAGAAACAGCGAAACCCGGTAAGACCTACGAAACACTTTTGCGATTTCTTGTGCGTATTTCCGCAAATTTATTTTACTAAGCCCGCATCTTAGCTGATAAGACAATCCAGACAATGTCCAAAAATCCGTATAGAAATGAGGTTTTCACCTCGACTTAAGCCATGTGGCAGGTAATGCGGTTATTCGCATAAATAGTTACAATCAAAGGTTTGACGATCGTAAGACCCGATTATGGGCAATAAGCGATTTTTAAGCCGCTAATGAGGGGCAAAACCGCTCCGAATAAAGAAATCGCATACTTTTGTGTATCTTACAAAGTGGATTTGAACATTTTAGCGTTTTCGGAGGAGATCAACCGAGACAATGTTCGTTTTATAAATACCATTTAATGCTGACGACTTCACGGAATTTCTATTCTATTTAGAGATGCACGAGTATTAAGGAGTTATCAGTCTTGGGTTTGCAACCATCCTGACTTACTTCACAAAGCTTATCTAGTTTTCTCCGCTAATCTCTGACACAGCTCGCTAAACCACCACCTAATCCTAATACTCACCACATCGTACTAGTTATCTTTCGGCGTATTTTCCTTTCACACGCTCGTAAGCCTGCTTATCCAGATATGGAATCTTATTATGTCCACTCAAGTCGCTGAATCTGCTGCCTTGATTTAAGTATAATTCGCGTAAATAATTACTATTCAAATCGTTAAGATTTCTTTTCGTAAACTATTTGATTCCGAGAACTTTTCTAAATTTTTAAAAACGTTTAAATAATCCCTCAAGAATGTTGAGATTTCCGAAATATATCTTAATAACTCATTAACCTTTCAGAATTGTCGAAGAATTTTTGGAAATATTTTTGCTTTACAAAATTGTTCAGAAAGTTTTCAGAAGAGCATTTTTTCTAGAAGTATCTTCTTTTACCCGAGTAACTTCTTTTTCCAAAAGACTTCGATGAGACGATTGGTACTTTTGTGATGACCGAAAATCACGAAGCTAGGCCAGAGTTCTTCTCCAACCAATGGCAGATGTGGTTTCGCAATGAACCTACATAAATGGTCTATCTGAGACTTCGGTCCTCTTCGGACTTCAGTCCTCATGGACCATTGTGCTGTACCCAGGATAGTGTGCATAAGTGTCTATAAGAATGTTGAGAGTGTGCTTAAGTATCTGTAGCTATATTTTTACCAATATTCGACGAGAATGTCGATTTTAAAAACTTGTCATTCTTCAGATAAGAATACATTTATATGAGAGCTTCTCTAGAACCATCTGACTGCCGACAAAACTTGTTTCTAAGCCTGATAAGCTGACTTTAAAGTAATAGTTTAAGCTTAATCAATATTTTCTTGTTCATTTTACAAAAAAAATTTGGTATTTTGAAAAATCCATGATAAGAAATTAAACAGTTTTTTGAAATGTTTGTCAAGCAATTTTCTGTTGATGTGCAAATTAAAACGTAATTAAATGTTTATCAATAATTCGCTATTAATACACAAATCAATACAATACATATGTATAAGGTGAGGAGAGTAGAAAAACATTCCTTTTCACCTCGATATTGTTTTTCTCTATGTAAATTTAATTATTTTATAGTTTTCATGATTGCTATCAAATTATTAAGTAAATAAAAGCAACAACATTGTTTGTTGTCAAAAATAACAAAAACAAACTAAAAATATGGCAGAAAAATAAGGCAGAAATCGAGGTGAGTTCGCTCAATTTGCGCTCTCACTTAAACTTTCCTAAACTTATTATGCAATCAAAACACCTTAAACTATTACCTAAACTATTTTTAAAGAAACAATTAATAACTAGTTTTTTCAGTGCAATCTGTCAGAACTGTCAGAAATTGTTTCAAACTTAATCTGAATTCAAGTAGTTTGCTTTAAATCATCATCATCAATTTCTTCTTTTATAAAATCGACAAATGTTTAAAAAGCAATTTTCTCTACTACGCTCAGCTCATTAATAATTGAAACCCTCCTTAATATCGAGTGCAGTAAACCGTTCAATAAAATAACAGTAGTTACCTAGCCGATATTTTTACGTATATGAAAAAAATAAACCACACGATAATAATTTACCTAAAAAAATACAAATACAAAAAGAAAATAACAAAACAATCTGCAATAAATTCACAATTGCATTTGTGGCAGCACATATAAAGGATAAGTCGACATTTTTTCTTTTTTTTGTTTCTGTTTCCCATTTGTTTTTGTTATTGTTGTTGTTAAATGTCCTGCTGTGCAGCGTGTACGCCTGCTGCTGCTGCTGTATACACGATAATTTATTGACAACCATTTATCTAATAGAAGTCGGGGCGCAGGAAATACAACAACAAGATGAATGAAAACAACAACAACAACAGCAGCAACGTATTACCAAAAACAATGTGACATTGAAATTTTACAGTGAAATTTCGACAACAAAAAAAAGAAGAAAAAAACAGATTTGCAAAAAATTTTTAGACAAAAGATAAAAAATCGATATTTGAAGAATCGAAAACGTGAGGGTAGAGAGAGAGAGAGGAAGTTAGAAAAATAAAAATAAAAAACAACAAAAAAAGTCAAAATTAATAAGAGCAAATGACAAGGGAATGCACTGAAATAGGGTGAATAAAATGCCAGCATACCTTGTGCAAAATGTCAATAATAGAGGAAAAAAATTATAATACAATACAAGAAATACTGAAAAGGCTGGCAACCTACCGCGCGTGCAGCTCATTAATTGACATTATTACTGACAGTTCACAGAAGCGCACAGTCAAGCTTAAATAAAAAAATGGAAAATCCGAAAGAAGAATGGAATATAATAAATAATAAATAATGTGTTTGACAATTGTAACGTCAGCGTAAGTAATGCAATTTGTCGGGTACACCATTTTTTTAAGCTCGCAAAATATGTACAAAAAATGCACCAAAACTGGAGTCATTAATTTTTTGACATCTCTAATACCCCGAGCGCACCGTCAGCCCTCGATAAACTGACAAATCAAAATTAATTTCGAGTACACACCCAAAAAAAATACGTATAGAAAAAGTAAATATTAATTTAAGTACCCTACGCGAGCGCTTTGTCTTTGTTCGCTGTTGCTGTCAAATGATGTTGCGTTTTTTTTTTATGACCGCCTTTTGACAGCTCATAAAAAATGACACGCCAGTCGGCGTTTCGGCCTTTCGACTAAGTTTTGGCATTTGTTTAGAAATTTATTTATCCAGCGTTATTCATCTAGCTGTTTATCCTTTTATCGCCATTTTTGCGTATTTTTTTTGTTGTTATATTCGTTGTTGTTATATTTTTTTTTGTCATTCACTTCGTTTTGTGTTCGGCTCTGGCTCGTTGCATACTTTCAATGCGTAATTTTTTATGACTTGGGCGCATGCAAGTTGCGCACTTAAATTGCTGTTTCCGAAACCCCTGCAGATCCGCCACCCTTATCACCTCAGCACCTTAGTCTTTCATACCACCCTCACCACCCCTCAGATACCCTTACCATGACCAAGCCCAATACAACTCCCCGGCATGGTAAGTCATCGTCGTCGTCGTCTCCGAGATAATGTCAAATTTATTGCATTATTTTGCTGCTTGTTTGCCTGTCCCCCTGGCTTGGGCGCTGAACTGAGCTATGTACATGTATGTAGTAGCTGAGGCCGCATTTGGCTGGTGGTAGGGTGTGCATAAATCAAAAGCCAAATGGCTGCAGTTTTATGACGCTGCTTGCTTCTCTTTTTTTTCGTTTCTTCTTCGTTATTTCTGCCGCTCTTTCTCTCACTGCGTCGCCGTTATTTTCTTTCGGTTTTTTTTTATCGCTTACGTTGCGATAATAAATGCTATAAAAATGAAGAAGAATGTGGTTAATTTTACGAGTTTTTCCCATATATAAAGTAATTCGTTTTTTTCGTTTTTTCTTATTTTTTGTTGCTATTTAGTTGTACAAATTTTTGTTATTGTAATTTATGTTTATTTGCGTGTGGCATGAGGGTCTTCTGTTCGTTAATTGACAAATGTGGTTTCTGTCTTAAAGTTTAACATTTTATGACAGACATAGACATAAAAAAAAAACAACAACAACTTTTAGGTATTAAAATAAATTGTTTCGGATAAATTAAATATTTTTCTCAACGGTCAACATTTAAAAATGTTTAAATTAAAATCTTGGCGAAGCTAAGAGAAGGAAAAATTGCAAAAGTTTGTTAAACAATTCAAATTTCCATCGGATAAAAGATACTCTAGATCGCGTAAATTAAATTCACATGGTAAAAGATGCGGATTTTATTTACCAGTTTTTTTTTTTATAATACAGTCGTGTCTGGGTATACTGAACACTCTTAATAGTGAACACCCAAATTTTTGCATGGCCTACTCTAAATAGTGAACAATCGAAATGCTTTTCGAAATTTTGAGGTTAGTGAATAAAATTTTGAAAGCAACTTCAAGCGGATAGCAATAAAAAATACAACAATTTCTGAACGCAAGAACAACAAATGTCCGCCATGAAAGAGTGAACAAACCCGGATATAGTGAACAGTCCTTGCAATAATTAGTTTACTATAACCAGACACTACTGTAATACCAATTTTTCTTTTTTTACATAGTCTAATTTTTTTGACTTAGATTTTACACTTCTCTACTTTACATTTATTTTTTAACCCGATGGGGTGTCAAAATCCTGGATTATTTTGTTCATATCTGATTTACTCAAGAAATTGACAATAAGAGTATAATAAACTGTATATCAAATGAAAGGTCATTGATTGAACTTGTATCTGAAATTATTAAAAATAAACTTAAATTTTGGATTAATTTTTTAAATTGCATATATCGAAAAACATTTTCGAGATACTGATAAAAAGTGTTATTAGGTTTTATTGTGGAATTTTTTGATCAAATTTAAATACTCGCGAATAAAGGTTCATATACAATATACTTAACAAATTTTGATACCAAATGAAAGGTAATTGTTTAAGCTTATGTATATAGTATCTAGTATAATCAGAACTAAAACTTAATGTTCGCTAAAGTCTTCTAGATTTAAATTATAGACGATTATCGATTATCCTGGAATTTTTTAATCAAATCCTAAATACTCGAGAAATTGACGAGAAAATGACGATAAAGATATGGCAAATTGTATACCAAATGAAAGGTAATTGCTTGAGCTTTTGTCTAGTATAGTTATACTTTTTTTTTTGTTATTTTATATATCGCTAGTCTTCTAGATTTCGATTATAGACGATTATCAACTATTCTAGAATTTCTAAATCAAATCTTAAATACTCGAGTAATTGACGATAAAGATATAACAAATTGTATACCAAATGAAAGGTTATTGCTTGAGCTTTTATCGAGTTGTATTAAATCTAAACTTTAATTCTGCAACTATTTATAAGTTTCATTTATCTTCAACAGTTTTAAAGATTTCGATATCGCGTTACGAGTCAATTAAGTCCATTTAAATGACATTCATATGACACCTCATATGTAAACACAAGTTTTCTATGAAAATTTAACAATGCGTCTAAATTATAGTGTTATGCTATGTTAATTATATATGATTCAGTGTTAACTTATCATGAATTTAAATGTTAAAATCAGTAATTTAAAAAATTATCATGCAAGCAATTTTATTTTAACATGATAAATTGTCAAATGAACACTTTTTAATGTAAAGTATCAAAGGTTTTGCAAAATTCAAATAAATTTTAAAACAATTTTCTTGATAAAAAGAATATATGGCAGAAAAAGTGAAGATTTTCCGATTTTTGTTCAGAATTTATGAATCGGGTTCAGATACAAAAATTTTTATTTTTGAGCATTTGAATAACTTAGCAAATTTAAAATTTAGGAATTATAGTAGGAAGGTCTTTTAAAGTCTTTAAAAAACATTTTTTTTGAATAAAAGTTTTAACTATGATAGTTTCGTATATATACTAGATTAATTTTAATTTTATATATATATAGTAGTAACTAACTTTTTATATAGTAAAACCTCGAGTATTGCTTCAGATGGGCGGGAAGTAAACCTAAATTTAATTGCGGCATTCAAAATTAATTATTCCAAGTTTGGATTTATCTCTTTTCATTTCTACTGATTTAAAATAGCTTAAGTCCATCATAAACTACCGATTGTTATTCCAACTGACATTTGTCCGAAGGAAGAAGGAAATCACTAGAAAGCATGTTTGCAAACCAACGATTAACTCGCCAACAGTTTCGGTCCCGTAATGGCAATCAGTAACTGTCACACAGCCAAAAACGAACGAACACAAATTAATGACGCGTGACTGTCACAATGCTGTGTTAATGTACGCAGTGCAACAATGATGCATTTGGCGGACAAAAGCCGAAAATGAGCATCTGGGAGCGACAGCAGTAAAAACGTCAAGGCCAGCTAACAAGAGAGAGAGAGAGAGAGTGAAAGAGCGAACGCTTTGAGAAATGCGCAATAAAATTAACAATTATCACGTGCACATCCTTGAGCGCTAAATTCGCATAAAACAGACGGACAGACCGAAAGACCGACAGACAAAAACGTTCGCACACACACAATTAAAAACCCAATAAAATTATTTGTCAAAGTGTCAAACGGGGCATGAGGCGTGTCACCGTCAAAGAACAGAGAACAAAGACACAGCGTCACTCACACAGCGCAAAATAAATGTGACGACAATAAATCACAGAATAATGCCTAATGACACTGAGCGACACAGAGTGATGAACAGACGAACTGAACAGCGCTGAACTGCCGCATGTAGAGTGTCCTTGATTGACCATATTCACACTGATGGCAAATGGGATATTTATGTGGAAGACGTTGACAGGCGCACAGTACTTCACTGCCATGATTAAATGTGAATGCATTAAACAAATTCAAAAATAGTCGGCAAAACTAAACGAAATATTTCAATTGGTCAGTTGATAATTGATAAGTTTTAATCAAATTTTTTTAGTTTTTGTAATTAAAAGTTTTCACTGAATTAGAAAAATACAATTTCAAAATTGTTTGGAGGATGTAGTCAAAATGACCACGGCCGAAACTAACATGTCAAAGAAAGACTCTTCTTGGTGTCAAAAGAGGTGTTCCGAAGAGAAACTTTGTTTCAGTACTTTATTGATCATAGTTTTTTATAAATCAAGGTATTAAGGTGAATAATGCCAGTGGAAGCTTGAGACTTCGAACAATTCTGAAAATCATTCTTTGATTTTGGTCGATTTTTAACTGACCCAACTTGATGAAAACTTGTCAGAATTAAAATATTAAAAAAATTTATGAAGAGTTTTTTTTATAAAATTTCAACATGTTTGCCATTAAAATCTTTAGATTTCCAAAAATTAAGATACAATTCTTTGGTTTTGGACCATTTTCTATTGACCCAATTTAATGTAATCTTGCCAGAATGATTTCATTATATACTATTAAAAAACACCTCTCAACAAAATAACAAACAATTGAACATATCTCGTCTTCATACCGAACATTCGACTTAAAAATAATTCTTATACAATATATAAAAAAAATGATTTAGTTTGGTTTAACGTGGTCTTATAAGTACTGTCGGCAGTGCAGTGCAAACATATCCTTGAAGTGACAATAAAAACGCGCGCGCTCAAGACAAACGGAAAAACAAAGAAAAGAAAAATGCGAATCTTCACGGACAATAATTTCGCATTACAATTGACAAGCGTTTTCACAGCAGATCTTTTTACGCCGGCCGCTCTGGTGTAGGTAAACGAGGCGAAAGCCGAAGGGGACTGCGCCATTTGAAAATTTCATTCTTGAAAAATAGAAAAAAAAACGCATCAGGCGCAACTACGCAGCGTAAGCGCAAACACTCGAAACAGTCGTCAAAAACCAACAATAAAATAAAAACAAGAACATTAACAAAAGGACACGTCTCGTACACACACGCACACACACACACAAGGACGCCTCGCACCATAACCATAAAATCGTCCATAAAACGCCGATATCTGTGTGTGTGTGTGTGTGCGTGCGTGTGTGTGTCTGCGTAATAATTTCGATAATTTACGAGCTTATCGAGTATGTCCCGGCATGCGGAAATGTTCACAGTTCGTGTGTGTCTATTTATATGAAAGGTACTGTTCTGTTTTGCGTTTTTCATCTGTGGAGTTATAAAATCTTTACCAATTTGTGTGTGTGTGTGTGTGTGCGAGTGTGTCGCTTTTCTTTTTATCGCCTCTCGTGGTTGTTATTGCTTTTGCTTTTGTTACTCTTTTGTGATTGAATATAAAATGTCATAAATTTTTTTATGGCCGCTCGTAAATTTTCGCTTTCCTACGTTTTCCCTCGTTTGGTCTTAATGTCCTGCCAAGGGGAAAAAAAGGATCATAATTCGTGCTGGCTGGCTTCGACGCTTGCTTGTTTGTTGCCATGCTCGCTGCCATGCATTTGACAATGTCTTTATTAATGCGGTGCGATAAGACTTGTGAAATATTGTATTGAGGAAATTTGAATTATTTTTGAAGAATTTTCGTCCATTTGTTGGCGCGAGTAATTTGGAAAAAAAAATTAAAGAAAAGGTACTTGTGGTTATAATTTACAGGGTCTTGAGTTATGTGCGTGTGGATTTTTAAAAAGGATTTTGTTAAAGTTTGGAATTTTATGTAATTGCTTGAGCATTTAAAAGAAATGTTTCTTATATGCAAACATACGCAAAATAAATGAAATGAAATGTTAGCATACCCAGTTAAGAAATGAAGTTGCTCTTATAAAACTGAAGTAAGGAAAAGTTTAGAAGATGTTATTAACAAATAAAAATATAAATAAATTCTACTTTTAACTATGCTATGATTTTTTAACAATACTCGTATTTTGTCTATTATGCAACTTTAGCCAAAGAATATTTAAACTAAGTCAAGACGCCAAAAGAAAAGAATAAGGCAAAATATTGTCCTTTGGTAAAAAATTAGGTTGTAACTCTTTTTTTAAACAAAGATTTCAAACTAAATCCAAAAACTTAACCAAAACTATACTTTAATTAATATTTTATGTTGAGGTTATTTACAAAGTTTAAAATCGTTTAGACAAACTTTTCATTTGGTAAATTCAAATTTCTTTTTTTAAAGATCTTAAAAGATAATATATGAAATTTTTGTAATAAGTTGATATGAAAATTTAACACTTTTGGTGTCGTTCGAAATGTAATTAAGAGCTCATCTTAACAAGATCTCTTTTGTGAAAATTGCTTTTAGAATTGCTTAGTTCCTTCAGCGTATTTAAAGTTTAGGTTAGGTTACGTTGGCTGATCTAACAAGAATGAGAAATCACACATAGACCATTAGAGGTCCTTATCGTTACCAAGATTGTATAGAGGTATTCAAAGGTGATCAAAGTTCAACAGTTATTATTGATTGATAGACAGTTTAGCGAGTTTGAGCATGTTAGTTGCCTTTTGCATAGAAATGTCCTTCAAAGATCGAAACTAGCTTAACCCAAAGTAGTTAAGTCTAGATTCATTGAAAGCATGGCAATGACAAAGTAGGTGTTCCAGGGTCGCCCTAGCATTGTCTTCATTGCAATCTACACATGTGTCGTTTTGCACCAGACCCAAAATTGCCGCTTAAGCAGGTGTGAGACAATGTACCCCTTCTCTTAAGAGCGATAGAAGATAGTTGGTAGTGTTAATACTGTAATTGCGGAGCATGATTTCAGCAGTCCTGCAGGAAGATAGAGATTCCCACAAAGATTTAGCTACCGAGTTCGTTTCTAAGTCTATAAGCGATTTCAAAGAAGCTTTAGAATATTTTTGTGTTCCTATAAGAGAATTTTAAGGAGAATTTAAATTTTTACTGATTTTTTATAGAACCAGTTAACTTACCAGTTCCTTATAAACTAACAATGATGTTCTAAACATTTTCCACGCCCATTTTAAACCAATTATAAAAATTTTTAATACAAATGGGCCAAAATGTTTTGAAGATAAACTCAAATCAGCGCAATCCGGTCTGCTCAAGAACTAAAAAAAGTTACTAAAGTGAATAAGAATTGTTTTAATACAAGCAGATAACAAAAATCACGCGAAATTTACATTAAACTAATATGAAATTAACACCTTTTCATGTTAATTTTTTTCTAATGAGCATTTTGAGCGAATTTTAAGTGTTATTTATTCAAGTAAATTGTCAGTTACAAATTTTGACATATTCTGTCAAAATTTAACAGTAGAAAATGTTGAACCAAGAGGACCCAATGTATATTTAACACTTTTTGTAATGTTAAATTTTGCTAAATCTTTGACACGTTACTTTAAAAAGAGTTTATTTGATCTTATATCATGTTAAATTAACACTTTCCTCAAGTGTATTTTTTAATTGGCTGAATTTAACATAATACTTCATGTTAATATCATGTAATTTAATATAACACTTCTTATTAAATTAACACTGCATCATGTTAAATTTACATATGCTGCGATGTTATTTTCATAGAACATTTTATTTTTGAATTTTAAAGTGTTCAAAATATGTTTTTGAAAATAATTTGTATGCAGGATTTTAAAAGGACTTTCCTAACAAAAGTACTAGAAAATCCTTGGAAACCCATTTCTTGTATATATTAACTTTGGAACAAATTTTCTTATTCGATTTTCGTTTGACAATTATTAATCATCTTTGCTCAATATCCTCAAAAATTCACTATAAACCGATCCTTTACAATCTCCAGGCATAAAATTTTAAGGCATAAAAGTCACAGGATATACTCGTATTGTGATGCCTTCAATCGAATGTTTAAGCTACTGTAAGGAATTCCTGAATTATGTGCACATAAATAAAATTAACCCAAATTACGCACACTCAATTAATTATGCTAAGTAACCATGAAGTAGAAAAGTCCAAAATACTGACAAACATTTCACACCAAATTAACAAGAAAACTGGACACACACACAAGAGAAAAAAATGTGAAAAAGTCGAATGAAAAACCTGAAAATATCAACTTAAATAAATAAATACAAAAGCAAACAAATACAAATACAAAAGTATAAAAACTCACCACCACCACCAACCTACCGAGTGTCCATAGCTCAGTTGATGTCGTAGACAAGCGTATTAAGGCACTTTCTGACAGCTTAACTGACCATTAATTTACATTTAAATGACAAACGCACTCGAAAGGACATTTTACATTTCTCGGTTACTTTTTCTTTTCCGAGATTTTCACACACAAATTAAAAACATTAAAAATATTACAAAAAAAAAAACCAACAACAAACTACCGTGATATGTGATCGTATATACGCACATGCGTTGGTTGCCATTGGTCACACACACACACACACACACGCACACGGACACACCACAACCAAAACCCAAAGCCAAAGCATATTCATTTCCTTACGTCTCAAATTTATTCGCATTTGCATACTCATACATTTCAGTAGATATTTCTCTTTATTGTATTTGTGTGCGTGTTTAAGTATGAAATATGTGCGTAAAATTTTCACATCCATAAAAATTTCATGGAAGATTTATAAATTGCATGTCGGCAGCACATAGCACATAGCACATAGCACATATGTGTGTGGCCATATATCCGGAGCACATTAAATTTGGTTGCTTTATCTTTTAAATGCGCTCGCTGAAAAAGTGTAATAATCGTAAAACGAAAAAGAAACAGAAATTATGAATACGCTTCATAATTCAAATTTGTAACGCCGCTGCGTGTTGTAAGCGACAAACAACAGTGGCGGGTTGCGATTTTATGCGTCTGTGCGTCTTTAGGCGGCAAAGGCGGCGGATTATACGTTTGAGGGAATGACGGTAATTTTGGGCATTAAAAATGTGTCACAGAAAGGAAGTTTTATATTTTCAAAAAATATTTATTGTATGGAGCGTGGTTAAATAATAAGTTTGGGAAAGTAGAAATGAGAATGAAAATTGAGCGAACTCACCTCGATTTTTCAATTATTTTTCTGTCTTATTTTGAAGTTTGATTTTTAGATTTCTTACAACAAACTATTTTGTTGTTTTTTTTTGTACTTAATAATTTTGTAGCGAACCACAACTACAAACTACAACTACAACAAAAAATAAAATTTGGAGAGAGAGAAAAAATATCGAAGTGGAGAGGGACAATTTGCAACTTTCCTGATCTAATATTTATTACACCATGGCGTGGAGTACTTCGAAAACATTTTTTGAAATTATGTTATAATACCCTTAAGGTTTTGAAACCTATATGAAACATTATATGAAAATATGTATACTATATACTTAAATTGTTTATATAATATGTGTTTTTTTGTTTGACATCCATTAAAGCGATCTACTGTTTGATTAAATAATGATATACTACGAAAAGTTCGTTATATAAAATATAATATATCGTCAATAAGCTTTATAATTTCTTTGGTCGAAATTTCCAGTATACAATAACCGATTCCATCAAAGTTTAAAGGGAAACGTTTCTATCTCTTTGAATTTGTTTGTATCGCCCGATGTTCTCAAGAACCTCCAAGACCTTCTATCTTAGTCAAATAAAAGTTTACTAAATGATTCCAAATTTTCTTGAAAAACTTTAAATGGATCTTTAAATGAATATGAAGATTAAAGTTCTTTTCATAAAATCTTAATTTATTCAATTTCGAATTTCAAATGTTTATCCATTTTTAGGAATTCGAATTTAAAATGTTTATTCTTTTGGTTAGGAATTGTATTAAAAATTAATGAACAAAATTATTTTAACAGATTTAATTCAGGGACCAAATACCTAAACAATACAATACGAAAAGAGAGACATACAATGGTGAACTAATTGACGGAATTGGTGAATAAAAGAGTGTCGAAGGAATCTACTCTCATGACATATTATTAGGAGAAGGGTTAATTTAAAGAGGAGAAGCCTGATTCTCAGATAAAAGTGTTCCAAAAATTCGGAAAACTTATGCACATTTTTGAGTAGAGTAGAGTTGAGTAGAGATTTAGAGAATAAAAATTAAGACAAGTGTTATTCTCTTAAATGTCTGCTAGCTCATAGTTGCATTGTATTTGTATCTTTGAATCGCACTAAGTATTCTTGATAAATCTGTATGTGGTAAAGTGGATGAGTTGGAATGATAATTTCAACATATACTTATAGTATATCTTTTTCCTAGATTCATTAATATTTTTGAAGAAAAAAAGAGATTTCGAGCAAGAAAATTAAAGCATGTGTTATTCCATTAAATCTCAGCATGCTCAATCTGAATTTATCCTCAATAACTTCTTCATATGATAGTGTAAATAAGTTGAAGTGAAATTTTACCACAAACAAAATAATGACGCACACAATCTCCTGTAATTTATACTGGACGGCTGTGCTTGTGTTCCTTAAACGATCGGCAATTATCAAATACAAATTTTAGCAAACAAATTATGATTTCCATTTAGAAGATCTTCATTTATCGATGAACAAATTCAATTTAATATTTCGTTATAATATCGTTAGAGATAATTTTATTAGATATTTAGTTTTTCTAAAGTTCGATGCTTAGAATCTCGCAATTGAGTTAGTAAAAAATATCTTTAACTGCAAGGTTTGGTCAAACATGTTTTGACCCAAATGATAAAAGTTTGAGCTAAACAAAATTTTCTAATACAATAGTTAAAAAAAAGTTGAAGCAATTAGAACGTGCCCGAGGAGGTCCTCAACGTTCGAATACATATAATCTTAATTGATATATACATCAAAAAGTCGCCAAATATGAGCGCGATAGGGTTAAGCGAATGGTAAAATCTACGGTCCTGCAAGTCTCTTGGTACAACAAACGCTGTATCGCTTTGGAGCGAACAGATTATGTTGTTCCGGGCGCGTTTTTTGACAGGAATTTTCCCAGTCTCTGTCCCTCTCGAGGGGAGTGGAGAAATAGGTAAATTTTCAAAAACCTCGATACAACAATTTAAGCTGATAGGTCTGAAATTAATTGCGGTGTCGGAGTAGATACTTACTCACTAAACTCATTAGGGATCGAGAAATCTCTACGCCTACCAAATCACCACTTCAACCCACCAACCAAAGAAGTTACAGCTTTAAATTTTGTATGATTCCTATTTATAAGATCTTTATCTTCCTTATAAAATTTATTAAATTTTTACTATATATAAAGTTCGATATCTCGAAATTTTTTTAATGATTTGGAAAGTTTTTTTTTTCACTTCAATACTTGCTCAAACGAGTACTGCCCAAAATTGTAGAAGTATGAGTTCAAAAAATAATTCTAATTAGTCTATAGTAGAAAATAAAGTGGCAACACTTGGCATTCAATTTCTGCATAAGTGCAATAATTTAGACAAATGTGTCGTAACCTTAAACCTTTTGTTGTGTGTGCCTGCCACATGTTGTATTTGTTTTTTTTCTCATTCACTGTGTTAGTTACCTCAATTTCTCAATATCTCTAATGAAATGGCAACCGCGCTTTAGCAGTTGCCTCTTCTTCTTCCTATTTGTTTGTTTGGTTTTTTTTGTTTGTTCCTTTGTTTGACTAAATTTGAAACATTTCTCACACTGACAGCCAACCAGCTACCAAATGTCTCGCTCGTCGTCTGTCGGCGTCGTCGTCGTCATGTTTGCCAGCTTTTCGCTTTGGCTGAGTGCTGCATTCAACCCTTTTCTTTGCGCTCTTCGCTTTATTGTGATGATGAAATTGAATGATTACCACAAAATTGTCAATTTATGGCGTGTAATTTGATACGTTAATAAGTTGAAGGCTCCTGCTACTGCTGCTGCTGCTGTTTGCTGGTGGTTGGAGTGCAGCACTTTGTTGTTGTTGTTGTCGTTAGTGTTGTTTGTTTTTTGGGAAATTTTTCGAAAATTCGGTAGTGTTCTGCTACCGGAAAAAATGTTGTAACCCTTTTTAAGGTCATTTTTCGTTTTCGTTTTGTTGTTTTTTCGTTTTGTTGCAACTATTTGACAGTTTTATAAATGCGACTTGTCAAAAGGTAAGCGAGTGCGTTGATAAGAATTCTCTAATGTTATCATTTTTCAAATGTCTTCTGTGACATGTGTACGAGAAATTGGAAAATCGAGAACGACTAATTTGTATTTTTCGATGTGCCTCAGTTTTATGTTTCTTCGTTTTTTTTATAGAAATAAGAGATTCGTTTAGTTTTTACATTTTTGCAATATCAATATAACATTAAATTAATATAATTTCTATAATATTAATGTAAAAATTACATATAAGATAGCGTAAAATTTATGTTTTCAATTTTGTGCACTTTAATTTCACATTTTTAATGTTAAATTAACATACAAATACTGTTAATTAAACCTTTTTTTTTGTATAACTTACATTAAAATATTATTGTTTTTACATTTATAATATCAAAAATTGAAACTTGGAAGTGTTCTTTGAATTCTCGCTTGTTTCTAAACCAAAGAAGCTTATAGTCGGATATAAAACACAAAGCTCCCATCAAGCAATAAGACCGCTGATGAGGCATAGGATATAAATAAAATATAAGACAGATTCAGCCCATTAAAATTCTTATTTAAAAAAAATTTATAATGTCAAAAATGCATTTTTTAATATCAATTTGAAATTTTTTACTGTCAGTTAAAATTGCAAATATTAAACGCATATTTTTTCACAAGAAAATAAAAAGATATCAAAATGAAATGTGTGTACTTTCAAATTGACAGGATTGTGCTATTGGACGTGTAAATATTACATTTTTAATGTCAAACGATCAAATTACAATTGAAAATTTATTTCTTTTCATATCAATTTGATGTGGAAAAATATATAAAAGTTATATTTTAACAAAAAAAATTTTAAAAATATGAAAATGATATTTCTTAATATCAATATAATAGGATTGTATTGTAGTATCGAAAGCCTTTTGTCATTTTTACAGTGATTTCAAGTAAATTTTAATGCACCACAAAGTTGTGTATATTAGTTTTGGTCAAATGTTTGTAACATAGAGACATACTTACGATATAGACATATTTATATATTTTTTATCAGAATATAAAACTGAGTCGATCTAGCCATGCCCATCTGACCGTCTCTCTGTCTGCCATCATTTCTTGTTAATACGAGCCAATTCGGCCATGACCGCGTTCACTATTACAAAAATTGTAAATTTCTTGTTGGCACGATATATTGAGAACTATTAGAGATATTGGGTTAAAATTTTGTTGAAATCGGAAACAACTGTTAAAATTTTTTAAAGGAT
The DNA here is from genome assembly GCA_949127995.1 of Suillia variegata. Lineage (NCBI taxonomy): Eukaryota > Metazoa > Arthropoda > Insecta > Diptera > Heleomyzidae > Suillia > Suillia variegata. Next base: position 42,188,432 of record OX421844.1, read on the forward strand.
TAGGATGGTTCATGTTTGTTATTTTTTAATATATGTTAAAATTAAGCCCGCATAACTTTCATTTTATATTTTGGTACACAAGCGATCTTAAGTAATTATAGCAACCTAATTGGGGTGGCTAATGATATGCGAAATTAGAGTGGCTCAAGATATGCAAATTTTTATTATATACACAATATTTTTATAAATAAAATATTATTTACAGAAATGAGTAATAAAATTGTTTAAATTATGAACCTCCTTGGTCGGTTGGTTGGTTTAGGTGCTGCCTGAGGAGACACAATATCAGGCTCAATTAGCACAAAAGTGTCAAGAACCTCCTTAATTTGATTGTTTATTGATATGTAATAAACGATAGGACCGACTATAATTCCTTACTTGTTGTATTTTAACCTATATTCAGTTTTAAGAAGTATTTCTTAAATAGGAAAAATTTATTAAAAAGTTAACAAAACGACCTCGACTTCATTGTTCATATTGAAAACTGAGGATCTTCAAATCAAAAACCAATTAAACCAAGCTTGGACAAACATTAATTTTTGGATATTTAGTAAATTAAGTAAGATAAGATAAGATATTCTCCAACTGAAAGAAAAATATCTTTGAAGTTTAATTCGAGTGCGTAAACAGTTTTTTTTTTATTTTTTCCAAAAAATTTCATTCTAACGGATTTATCGGTTTTTGTATAAAACTCTTCACAATTTGACATTTTCCATTTTACGATCAATTCTTGAAGTTAAAATAATTAAACTTTTATGTAGTTTCGCTTGGCAATAAATCTACAACAACTACATTCTGTTTTATACACACACACAGACACACACAAAAAGACTTGCCCAAATTAATGGCTTTGTTGGCAGCAGCACATACCCAAGGATACCACAAGCAACAACAACAACTACTACAAAAACACCAACGACGACAAGAAACAGTCACCCACACCAGCTGGCACTAATAATGACACTACTACCACTTCTCTTATTCAATCCTGCCGCTGGGCAAAACGAAAAACAAAACGGAGAAAAAAAAAACAACAACAACATGAAGAACAACAAAAACTATAAATTGTGGACATAATAGCGCAACGTTTGTGTCGTTGCAATCTGCAAAATAAATTGCAAAATTTATCTGTGACGCCAAAAACGTCAACGCAAACGTTACTTAAATTCAAACTAAACCGAATATACAAAAATAAAACAACAACAACGAACAAACAAACATGAAACACAAAATATGAAAATTAACTGTCATCCACGTAGCATGACAAAATCCAAACCAGAACCGCACAACAACAACAACTCCGGAGCATTTTTGTTTGGATTGTGTGTGGCAACACATTTCCACTTCATATGCCCCACAAAGCCATAAAACACAGCGCAATGATATCCAAAAGGGAAGAGCTAAGCTCAGCTAAAAGAAGCAGCAACAACAATAACAACAACAACAACAACAGCAGCAGCAGCAAAAAAAAAGAAGGTGAAAGGCTCTAAATGCCACTAAATGAATTTATTTGCCAACAAACAAAGTGAAATGAGATTTATGCAGCCGACTGTGCTCGGGTAGTTGTGAGGTTGATAAAGTGCACCAGAGCAACCGACCGAGCGATCGAACCCAACCAACCCAACCAACCCCACCAACCCCCCACCAACCGACGAAGCGACTTTCATGTGGGGTAACTATGGCCGGAGTATGGGGTGCACTCACTAATTTCATAGTCGACAATAAGGGGAGGGCGGAAAGTGGTGCACAGAACTTATTGAAATGTCGATTCAAATGGGCGAATGATTTTTTAAGGTGGAATAAAATGAAGATAAAGGAGAAAGACCCGAAATGTTTCCAAAGTTCAAAAATAGAAAACAAATATTTGTTATTTGTTTAAATGTATATTAAAATTAGCGAATGCCCAGCATGAGCTGAAATGCCTCCTAAAAAAAAAGAAAATGTTACCGAAACTTCCCTGTACTTCCCATTGTAGTGATTCTTAGTTATGGCGGTGGGCGTTAAATTGTTCAAACTATGCCCACTTATGTTGGAGTTATCGACAGTAACCATACAAACAAAATTTCAAATTGTAATGAACAATATTAGCAATGTTATCGTTTATTTTTGCTTTTTCTAAAAGTGGGCGTTAAATTGAACCAACCACGCCCATTTGTGGAGCAGTTTTCGATAGTGCCTATACAAACTGAGATACCGAATTTTATTTTTAGGAACAATATTAGCGAAATAATCGAATAGGTTTACTTAGTTTTGCAACTTGTAGGTGGGCGTGGCAAATTTTTTTTTGCCCAATACCATTAAATTTTCTCTTTATTTTCTGGTCCAAAAATCACAGTTAAATTTTAGAAAGTTTCTTATAAACAAAGTTACATTTTATTATATTTATGCATTTTATAGCACACATCGAAGTACTGTGTGTCGTTGCGCTCAGAATGAGTATAATATTTCGCCCCTTCAGCCCGCAGCAGCATGTGCGTCTGTCTGCCTGTCTCATTGGCGGCCCAAGCCAAAAGCAGTTTATTTGCACTAAAATTGCTCCATAAATTCTCGCATAGAATTGCCGTTTAGTTATTTTATGCTTTGCGACTCGAAAATATTGCCACGATGACACGATGAAGTGTGCTCGCTCGGCTTTTTTGGTGGTGGGGCGTGGCATGGCATGGCATGGTGGCGACACCATTTAAACTTGATGCGATTCCTGCAATTAACTGATTTATCTGTGCTGTGCAGTTGTTGTGTTTGTGTTAGTGAAAGTGGTTTAGTTTAAATTTAATGTGTGAAAAGAAATTTTTTTTTAGAATTTGTGGGCGTAATAAGTGGGCGTGGCATATTTTATATATGCTGTTATTATTCCCGTTCCATCCCGTTACATGTTTTCTATACAGAGCATCAAGTTCTTGAGCAATGGTGGTAGGCGTAAAATTGACCCACCCTTTGTCTAAAAGTAAGCGTTAAACTGATCCAACCACGCCCATTTTTAGTGTAGTTGCACACAACATTTATATGCTTTATATATTTACTTTTTATAATTATATATCTCTCTATCTATCTATCTATCTATCTATCTATCTATCTATCTATCTATCTATCTATCTATCTATCTATCTATCTATCTATCTATCTATCTATCTATCTATCTATCTATCTATCTATCTATCTATCTATCTATCTGTCTATCTATCTATCTATCTATCTATCTATCTATCTATCTATCTATCTATCTATCTATCTATCTATCTATCTATCTATCTATCTATCTATCTATCTATCTATCTATCTATCTATCTATCTATCTATCTATCTATCTATCTACCTATCAAAACTTTTTTTGATCTTGTAAAAATTATATTTTCGACACATGGCATTACTTTCGATCGTTATGGTTTCCAAACATTTCCAAATTTTTTTATATTAAATTTTTTTAAACTTTTTGATTCTCTAAAATCTTCTTGAAAAAAACTTCCGAAATATTCTGGCCTCCAAACGCTTACTTATTTGTCAAACTATGCTCCTATTAAAACAGTTTCTGACTTAACAATAATTTATATTTTCCAAACACCTTCTTGCATTCCAAACTCGACATGTTTTCCAAACAATTTTTTAAATGTGTATAAACTATTTTCAGTTTTCTCAATTATAACATTTTTCGAAAACTTTGTGCTTATCAAACATTTTCTTTCTTTCCAAACACTTTTTGCTTGCCACATACCTCCTCACTCTGCACTAACTTCTAAGCCTTAACTTTTCAACAGTTCCATTACCGGAATGGTTGTTTTTTTTTTTTTTGTTACTGCCAGCAACACTTCAAAATAATTGAGAAATTTCAATGCCTCAGATGACAGCATAAATTATCGCATTACAAAACAATGTGTGCGGCTTTTTTTTGTTTTGTTGTTGTTGCTGAAATGCTGCAAATAAAAGACTCATGCAACACTTACAAATGCAAAGCACAAACTCACAATAGGACGCAAAAAAACGGAAACCTACTCGAAATCGCAAGCTAACGAAATGAAAAACTGCCAGACAAACGTCTTCGGCCCTTCGCTTAAGCGTCTTCAATGGAAGGGTTGGTTGCATTTTGCAAATTTCTTTTGATATCGCCGAGCCTGCAGCCTGCGTGAAGTCAACGCGCGCGCAACGTTTTTCGAGTATTTCCGAGCTGTAAATGGGAAAACACTTGAGATGCAAATTGAAAACGAGAAAATAACAAAAGAGAACAAAACAAAAAGAAGAAGAAGAAAAAAACGAAACGGAACAGGCAGAAAATTTGTTAAAAGTCGAAGCTCTCATTAAAAGACAAAAAAAAAACAAAAAAGCACATTAGGAAAATAAATTTTGGAATTAGCATAAAACCGAATTTATTTGCTGTCATAAATATTGAAATAACAATTATTGCCATTTATTATGTTGGCAGCAAGTTTGGCTCGAAGAACAACAACAACAACAACAAGAAAAAAAAAGGACGACATCAGCGAAAATTTGCTTATGTTAATTTCTGCCAACCCCTTTTTTTCGCTCTTCTGAACAACCTCGACATAATAAATTGGCTGGCAAAGAGCATATTTCATTTTCAACAACAACAACAACAACAAAAGCAAAAAGAAAGACACATAAATTATAATTAAGTATCCTTTTCGACAGACGTGTAGCTTAAAAACGAAACGTGCAGCAGAAGGACACTCACAGTTGTCCTGTGTGCGTGTCTGTGTGTGTGCAGCCAAACATACAAAAAAAATCCTGCCATATTTTAAACTGGCTGACATTAATCTTCGGCGCTGTTTCTCCTTTTTGTAGCTGCCTCTCTCTTCCCATTCTCGTTATACATTTTGCATGCGAAACGTCTTTTAGATCCTTTAGTCCTTTTTTTTTTTTTTTTTTAATTTTGCTACTTAAGCGACCTTGTTGCTTTGTCAACGGGTCACTCAGAAGATGAAAAAAAACAACAACAACTACAAGAGAGAGAAAGATAAAAACTAAGAAGATATGAAAACAGACAAAACCGGACATGACAACATTTTAAACATATTTCGGCGTACAAATCATCCAAAAAAACAAAAAAAAAACAAAAAAAAGAAAATGCACAAACCAAACAACGACAACAATTTCCAAAGAAAACAACAAAAATGCAACAATCCGAAAAAAAGAAAAACTTTCTTTTTGTGTTTCATGCGAATTCTGAATCCTGCAAGAAAAAATGGAAAAATATCAAAAATTGCAAAAAAAAAAGACCAGAAAGAAAAACAAAAGAAAAACGCTCGAGAACAATGGTTACAAACAAACATTAATGAAAAATCAAGTTCACAACTTATAAAATGTGACAGAACCTACAACAGCAGTTGACAACTGTCACTGTTACTGTCACTGATGCTGCTGCTCTGCTGCTGCTCTGCTGCTGGTGCTGTCACACTGTCACATTGTCACATTGTCTCTGCGCGCTCCTCGCTCGCTCGCTGCTGTCAGTGTCAGTGTCACTTTCGCAAACTCTTTCTTTCTTTCTTACTTTTTCTCTTGCGTTCTTCTACTAGAGTATCTGCCTCCGCCCGAACAGTAATTGCAATTGTATTGTTTGGCAGATTTTTGTTGTTTCTTGCATTTTTCTCTTATTTTCTTTTCTTTTGTTGTTATAATATTATTTTTCTTTTTCATTTTAAAGTTGATATTTTTCTTTTATGTCTCGCCTGGCAAAAGAAGAAAAATGTTTCATTTCCTTGCGATTTTTTTCTCTCTTTTTGTTTGTGTGGCTTGTTTTGTCCTTTTGTGTGAATTTGTTGGTCTTTGGACAAATTTGTTTTTTGTTAAACTTGTACTTAAGTCAATATGTTTATTGTCATGTCAGGTTTTTATTTGGAAATTAAGGATAATTATAGCGCTGCCACGCCTAGTTTTTTTAAAAGTAATTATAACAAGACTAAGTTGGTTTATGTCTTGTGTTTTATGCCAACACTTTTTAAATGGCACTAAGGAAATACGTGACAATGGCAATGATTTATGACCGTGACCATTTGACCACATCTAGCAAACAATTATAGATTGGTCAATCTCTAACTGATCTAGTAGCTTGATTGAAATTGTTATCTTTTATAAGGAATCCACAATATTAATTAGACTCCCTCCCTTGGGTCGCCTTTCGTCTACTTAAGTTCCCTTTCGACTAAACATTTTTTTAAGTTCGCTGACCGTCGAATAGAAATCTTTAAATTTGTCCTTTGCATAACTGAGTAGTCAAGCTTAACCCACTAAGCTCATAAGCGCCGTCATTAATAGCTTAGTCTATATTGTACTTATTATGCAATTAGACTCTTAACTTTGACCCCACTTCGTCTCTTGAATATTAAGACGATCGAATAGAAAATTTGAAGTTTGTACTTTACCCCGGTTGGGAATTGCACCTGGCTTCTAAATGCATAAAGCATGCCGAATAGTCCACTGAGCTGATGACAGCCGTCATGTCGTGAGGTCTCGTGAGGTCTCAGCAGCGATACTTAAGCATCTCTCTTGCACTCTGGTCGGCTTCCTTTCGCTTCTCGGTGAGAATTCTTTAAAATTTTTGCTATATTTCTCTAAAGCTAGAATTTAGAGTAACTCATTATCCAGCACATAGGTCCAGTGCACACAATCTCGTTAAGTTATTAAGGTTATAGTTAGTACAAAACTGAATCCGATCAGCAGATTGAGAAGGTTTTCGGCAACTTATACTCTCGGAGACATATTTTTTCGAGTTGCCTAACTTTCTCAAAGAATTTTTCAAATATACTTGGCTAGATTTTTAAACACTTCATCAAGCAAAAGGACACCATCCATCCTGTGGATAACGATAGTTTACTCAACACAAATAAATAAACAAACAACTTTTACAGTCGCATGACACATAAAAGCTGAAAAGCAAAAACAAAATTCGAGACTTTTCTGAAATCGGTGTGATTTATGACACATCAAAGAAACTTCAGCCGCTATCGCCAATCTGACAACTGCCAACATGGCGATAAACCGGCAGATAAATCTACAACAACACCAAAAACAACAATAACAACAACTTACAAAAAAAAAAAAAAAAAAAACAAAACAACGATTAAGAACGTAAGAAAATCCTTCAGAGTGCATGCATGGCATTTTGATGAGCAAAACTCTTCACGTGCAATAAAAACGAAATTATATCCTTGAAGCGTCGCGAGTATGAATAAAGAGTTGCCGCCTGTTGTATGTATAAAACAACAACAACAACAAGAACACCACAACCACCACCGGCAACATGTTGCCGATTGTCGGCTGTCTGTCTGTCTGTCTGCACACGCACAACCCACGCATTATTTAATTTGGTACACAATATTATTATGCACGACATTAGCATTTCACATGACTGCAAAAGGGAAATTAAGTGTGAATATATTTCAGTTCGTCTGTCTGTCTGTCAGTCCGTCTGTCAGTTTGTGCATTTTGAGTCCGTTGTCAGTTTGTTGGGTTTTATATTGTCGGCGGTGGCGGCAACGGCGTATAGCTTTTGAAGTGCATGGCTTCGTCGATTGGGCGCATTAAATCTGCATCAAATCGTTAAGAATTGTTTTGGCGTTGCCGTATTTCATTCAAACGTTTAAGTAACGACAACTATGTGCAATGTTGCGTAGCGTTGAGTTGATGAGCCATTCGCATTTAATATTCCTCCGCGATGTGAGGCAATAAATTAACACGGCATTTGACGATAGAAAAATTTTGTTGAAAAAATATCTCAGTCAAAAGAATAGTTTTAAGGCATAATTTATAATTAAAAAGAATCACTTGCCATAATTTTTTATACTACTATTATAACAACATTTCCATAAATTGTTAACAATTTTGTAACAACTTACTCTGCAACAGTTACTACAACATCTACTTGTACTTTTACAACTATTAATCTAATTACTACATTAAATTTTACAACTACTAGTGCAAGTACTACTACAACTTCTACTATAACTATTAGCACAACTATTAAAACAACTAATTGTTTTTTTTTTCGTACAGTTGTGTCTGGTTATAGTGAACACCCAAATTTTTGCATAGAGTACTCTAAATAGTGAACAATCGAAATGCTTTTCAAATTAACGCATGGTTTTGCATACTTTTGGAAAACTGTGCATATTTTTGCATATTTTCAAATAATGCATGTTTTTTTTTGCATATTTTTGGATAATTTGTGATTTGTACTTTTGAAATTTTTTTAAGCTTACATCAAATTAAAATAGTAAAATTTTCTTTTAAGTCGTTTTAATTTCATTTGATATTAAGTTCTTTATTGTCCATAAATTATTTAAGTATACAAAAAAGTTCAAGAGCATATTTTATGTGATTTTAATGGCATATTTTTGGACTTTAAGCGCATATTATATGTGCATATTTGAAATGGTTTTAGAACAAGAAATCTTTATCCCCTGAATTCCGATTATTGTCAGGATTATAATAAAATTCTGCATACCTAAGTAATTTGTTCCAAATAAAGGTGGCAACAATTGTTAACTTCAGTTTGATAAATTCAATTTACATATATTTATATGCTTTTAATACTTCTTGGTGTTTGTAACTAAGACAACATTTCAACACAAACTCGTTACTTTTCCGATAAACCAAAACAAATAAATAAATAAAGTGTCCTTTAACAGTCCAAAGTGAGCATTTCCGGTATACTCCGGTATACTTATACTCCTCAATTGATTAGTTTTTCATTCGAGGGTCACTCAGATCAGGCCACAACATTCGATAAAATAACATGGCAACAACAAATTGTTTTCAAGTGTCATTGTTTTTGTAGTCTGCACTATTTCAAGTGTGCTTCTATATGACATGATATATTTAATATACACTTGTGTGCGTGTGTGTGTCTCTGATAATAAACATGTCAAGTGAAATGGAAATGGAAATGAATGCTGGAGACGATATGAGGAACATTTTTCACTCTCTCTGTGGCATGTTAAAGTGTGTGATAATTTATATGTTTGGAAAACTATGTGTGTGAGTGTGTGTGTCTGTCTGTCGATCTGTATCGAATGAATGAATTTCAGCGACCGCTGTAATGTTTCAATTTTCATTTGCTCACGCACTCGCTCAAGTGGCACTATAGTCATTGTTGTTGCTACAGTGCGAGTATGTGTGATCAAGTGGTTGCAGGCCGACTTGTCACTTGGTGGATCTGACGAATTTTTGTTATGAAAATATTTAAAGGAGACCTATAAAAGCACTTGTCAGTAGTTTTTTTCGAGAGATAAGGCAAAACAATTTCAAGTATTTAATTTATGCCGAGCAAATAGTCCGGCTTTGTGCATTTGAAGAATGGTCGATCACTTCCGTTCGATGTTTAATTGCTTTGTGGAATCAAATGGCCTGATCTTTTTTGCAGAATAATGCTAGGAGCAATTCGAGAAAATTGTAAGTAAGCTAGAATGAATTTATGTTCAATAGTTATTGTTGTAGATGATGTTGAAGTACATAGTTCTTGGAACAGTTGTATTTAGTAGTTGAAATAGAGAATAAGCTGCAGGAGATATAGAGAAAAAATATAATTAATAGTTGTAGAAGTTGTTTTAATGGAAGTGATAGTAAATTTTGTTGTAGTAGCAAGTAGTTTATAGTCAAATTGTTTGTTGTAGTTTTGGTTTCAGTATTAGTTGTAATGGTAGTTGTTGTAATAGAAGCATTAGTGTTAGTTGGCTTAGTAGATTTAATATCAAATTATATACATCAATTAGTTGTTTTAGTAGTTGAAGATTTTGTAATAAAACTGGTAGTAGTACTAACTGTTGTTGTAGAAAAAGTTGCGTTAGTAGCTGCAGTATTAGTTAAAGAAGTAAATGTAGTTGATTTCGTAATTGTAACTTTAATAATAGTAATTGTAATAATAGTTGTAATAATTTCAAAAAAAAGTTGTAGTAAGTGTAACAACAGTTGTACTAAATGTAACAATAAATGTAGTAATTGTAATAATAGTTGAAGTCAAATCGAAGTTGTTAGTTCTTATAATAATTATTGCAATGACTGTTGACTATGTCCGGGTTGTTCACTCTTTCAAGGTGGACATTTGTTGTTCTTGCGTTCAGAAATTGAATTTTGGACCGCTTTTTCAGATGGACTTCGCAGTGCTAGTATATCAGGATCATCAGTCGAGTTTTTTTTTGGGTTTTTTATTGCTATCTGCTTGAAGTTGCTTCCAAAATTTTATTCAATAACCTCGAAATAGTAAAACTAATTTTGAAAAGCATTTCTATTGTTCACTATTTAGAGTAGTCCATGTAAAAAGTTGGGTGTTCACTATATCGAGGTGTTCACTATACCCACTATATCTACAAAATGATATATTTTAAATATACTTTAAAATGTCTTACCACTAAAAGGTCTTCATATTCTATTCCTTATTTACCAATTTCAATTATACTTTGAGATCTTCATGATTCCTTCTTTTATGGCATCCCCCCGCGAAAACCAAATTTAATCGCTTTATAGTAGATGCCTCAGGCGATATCAACTGTTCTCCCCTTTTCTGTTGAATATTAGACATGTGCAGCTTCAATTACACATCCCTTACCGTAGTCATAACCAAAACATTTAACCTGTCGTCATCGTCGTCATCATCCTCGTCTCGAAACATAAGTCGGTGTGAAGTGCCTGTCTTTCGCGCAACTGACAACTTGACGGGATCAAATTATATTTTCGTCTGGCACGGTCGTCGGTCCTGCTGCGGTATCTGCGCCTCCGCCTACTGCTACTGCCGGCGCCGCCGCTCCATCGTCATCCTCACCCTGTACGAACGTCACACCACTTAGGAAATGGCCAACAAATTGAGTTCATCGAGAGAAAACAATTCATTCAAGCAACAGTGCCTGCCTGCCGTCTGCTGCCATCTTGGTTGCTGCGCATCTTCCTTCCAATGCGCCCGCAGACAAAAGGAACAGACAGGCGGACAAAGTCTTGTTTTTTGTTGTTGTTGTTGTTGTTGTTGTCATTAATGAGACGTCGTTTCCACTTTAAGATGTCAGCGTATTTTACACAAATACGCGGACCTGGCCTGGTACGGCACAAACGACAAGGCTGACAAACAGACAGACAGACTTTCCTGTTCTCGGCGGATGAGTCGCCATGGCCGCAACTGCGGCAGCGTTGAACTTGCGTCAGGCCTGTCGCGCCTACTTGTCGTTTATGAATTTTTTTTTTCTTCTGAAATTGAAAAGGGAATGGTAAATTTGTTAAATGAGCGTATCGTGTCTTTGATCTTACGCTTCGCTTCTAATTTGATTATAGCTCGGCTGTCGGCAGACGGTCGCGCTAAAGGGTCGCTTATTTCGAGTCGTTCGTTCAGTCCTTCATCGTCATCTTCATCTTCATTTTCGTTTTCAGCTTCTCGTCAATGGCGCACACAACTTGAAAATGAAAATTGACGCAGTCGAGCGACGGTGCACACATTTGAGCGCATTCAATAAATGAGGCGTTGAGTGTGTACAAAAGGACAAGAAAGACAACGTGGATGTGGTCGCGATGCGGTGTCGAAAGGTGTTGACAGATATGGAAATTGGAAAATTGTGAAATACTTATACGAGGACATGAGACTTAAAGTTCTGAAAGCAGATTTGTTGGCAGCATGGCATATTATAGACCAGCATGTAGCCAAAAGGTTTAATTGGTAAACATTTCCAAGGATCAGTATATGATGTCTGGATCAAAATTTAAATTTTTCTTATAAGTATATTGTTTGCAATGGAAATAACTGACGAGATCTCTGGAGAATATAAATTAAACGTAAAATGCAAATATCTAAAAAACCTTTATTTATATATAATACCATGAGTAGATCGACATGTTCCATTGGGATATCTGGAAGAGTTACTCGATAATTACAAACCACAGCATATTGATTTTAAAATAGCAAATGAAATTGTGGACAGTTCGTCTAAGAATTTGAATAGATCCATGGATCGGAGACATGGTTGGTGTCAGACCAAAAAAAAATCAACAACTTCAAACCTTTGGCAACAAATTTCTACGTATTATCTTTCGCATTTTCTGGCCGACGAAGATAACGAACGAAGATCTGTGGCACTTCACCAGTAGCGACCCTATTAAGACCGAAATTAAAAGATGCAAGTGGAGCTGGATTTATCACACTCTGCGTAGAGAAGACATCCGCATTGGAAAGATGGCCTTTCAATGAAACCTACATGGCTGTCGGCAAGCAGAACGTCCATGACATTCAATGGGTACGAACTATCCACGGGAATGAAATGAGGCGCCTGGCTACTGATAGAAGCCGTTGGAGAGCTTTTGTGTCCGCCCTATGATCCGACTATATCTGATCCATAGAAATTATTATTTTTTATTTAACATTGTTGGCATAAATATAATTTGATTGTGTCAAATGTCAAGGAATTTCATAAATGAAGGACATTCATAAGGACAAAGGATAAATAATTATTTGTAGTATCTATGACCTGAAATAATTCCAAATCCTTTACCAAAGATCCCTTAGAGTTAGAGTTTATGTGGGCTGGTATGCGACCATACCTCTCAGTCCTCAAGGACCATTGTGCTGTACCCAGGATAGTGTCGAAATAGAAAGTAGAGACATAGGAATGAAGTGTTTGGATGGGAAGATTAGAAGATAGGTTCATACGTTATTACCCAAACTTCTTAGTTTCACGGATGAATTTAAGCAGATAAGGGATAGGAAGAATATTATTGTTATTCTTCGTTCTCAAAGCAGAACTAACAAATTGGATCGTTGATGACGCCCATGTTGGTCATATGTTGACCACATGTATTATGACCCGTGATAACACCAATCAGTACTTTTAGGTCATTCCTTCTTAGCTTTAGAAGAAGGTCTGCTGAACTTATACCGATAATTGGCTCGGGACTCAATAGTGAAATTGCAGAACCCTCATTGGTCATTTGGTCAGCCAATTCATTACCTACAATACTACAGTGTCCAGAAACTCATACAAGCATTGTACCCCTACGAATGTAACTAAATAGTTCTAAGCTCAAGTGTGGAATTCGACACTATTCGGATCGGGAATGCAACAAACAATTTCAACAACAACTTCAAATTCCATCGCAGACCCTCAAACCAGTTCATGTTCCCAAAGCTCTAATAACAACCAAAAAACCGCTTGAACACCACCACCAACAACAACAACAACAACAACTTAAGTTGAAAATTAAAAAATAAATCAAAATGCCGACATTCTGCTCAACGCTGGGACATTTTCTGATTTTCTCCTGCACGTGATTACTTATGCGAAAAAAAAAAACTAAAAATCACCGATTACAAAACAAAAGAAATCACTGGCAATAAATCATAAACGCGATATTTTCACTGCACAGCAACAAAAGCGAAAAAAAACGTTAATAAATAAAATACAACACAGCCAAATTAACATACCAATTGACTCCGAAAAGCAGCAACGACAGCGGCTGGGGTACAACTCCACCCCGGGTCTAACCTTCATGTCATACTCGCGTACTCGCGTATACTCGGAGTACTCCTTGGTGAAACACTTCGATAAATTGCTAGTGACATGCAAAACGGTTCTCGGTTCGGTTCGCATAATTAGCATACGACATAAATTAAAGTGATGAATAACCTGTTTTAATGGAAACAATTACAATGTTGCTTGCTGCCTGCCTGCCTGAAAGCGAGCAAGCGAGCAAACTCCCGGGCAATGTATAAACATTTTTGTTTTTATTGTTTTTGTTTTCGAGCATTTTTGTTACGCTTGTGCCGTGAACGTGAATTTTTGATATGATTAATAGAAAATAATGTGCAAGTGGAAGCTCTAGATTGGTTTTGTAGTTGAGTTGAAATTCATATTTTGGAACTGGCTGGCATGAAATTTAAAATGGCCTGAAAGTTTGAACAACCTATCGCTATATGCAGGAAAACTGTTGAAGAGGAGCGACGAAAAAAAGTGATCGAACTTGAGCTATTTGGAGGAGAAATGTTGAAAAGAGCCACGATGATAGCTGGAACAGCGAAAGTATTTGAGGTAACTTCATTAAGAGCTACTAAAGCCCTAGTGTGGTCGCTTTTTCTTGGTTAGATCAGATATGTTAGATTCAAAATTCACTAAATCCATTTATGTTTTATTGCCGATTTCCATTGAAATAGGCAATGTGTAATTTATCACTTCTAGTATATGGAGAATATATTAGAATCGTTTAAGACGTCAGGGGTTCAGAGGTCTCAGCAAGTTCCTTGCTATGATGTTTGGGTGAAACATAAGTTTAAGCTATATAAGCTTTTAAGTGAATTTCATGATTTCCTCTTTAACTGTCATCATTTCTGGGTCCCTGTGGATGTGAGCATTTCTTATATATACCAAGGGGCTCTGGCAATTTGACGCAATATTTTTGATTGTGATCTTTGGAGTTTTTCTATAATTGCGGGAGAGGCTGTACCCCAGAGCTCGATCCTATATGTCCAAATGGGTTTTATTATACTCTTGTTTAGTTGACACCCAGCAGTGGGTAAAGAATCTAATTTTAAATCGTAATCGATTTGGAATCTATTTTTGATTGGGATCTTTGGAATTTTTCTATAATTGCGGGAGAGGCTGTACCCCAGAGCTCGATCCCATATGTCCAAATGGGTTTTATTATACTTTTGTTTAGTTGACACCCAGCAGTGGGTAAAGAATCTAATTTTAAATCGTAATCGATTTGGAAACTCTTCTTGACATTAATTTTAAATCTTTTCGAATATGAATGAATTATATCTGTAATTGGTTTTATTATTTTGAAAAGTTTTGTTCTTCATAACTTAAATTTAGATAAAAATTAATTTATTTTGAATGGACTTCTCCAGCATAAAATTTAAAACGGATTGAATGTGCCATGAAGAAAGTTATTGGGAGCTATATGAAGGAAAACTGTTGGAAAAGAACCACGTCAAATGGGCAAGAGTAAGAATTGGAGATAACTTCAATATATATCATACAACAGTATTAAATGGCGCTTTGATGTTCTGGAGGTTCTAAATTCCAGAAGTCGCTAGAGAATCGAACCTTCAGTCGGAAGCCATTTGAAAACACTTCTTGATAAGTTTTGAAGGCCCATAGATTTTTGGAATATTTTCGAACATGTCAAATTTATATTTTTAATGACTCAATTAGACTGAATAAGACTGTTCCCATTTCCTAAAATTCTTTAAAGTTAACGTTTCTTAAAATTTAATGTAAGTATTTTGATTAAAAACCACTCTAAATAACACAAACAAACAAAGCAGACGAAAGCCGCTGTGTGCATGTTGCACAGCAGTTAATAAAAAGAATAACAGGGAAACCACACTGGTGCGACCAAACAATTTCCGTGCCGTGCCACGACAAACAACAACAATAATAACAAAAACAACAGCAACAACAACAACAACAATAGCAAACCATGGCCATACCGGACCTCAAAAACTCAAACCAAACATTGGACCCTAGACCGGGAATTTTTGCTCTCAACATTTTTGTTTGCCACGCTGCCGAATGAGTATGTGAAGTAATCGCATTCATTGGAATCATACACTCGCGAGTCTTGTTAAATGTCCCTGTTTTTTTTTTTTGTGTTTTTGTTATTGTACTATTTTTATTTTTTTTGGTTAGTACGAGGCTCGTAATTTATGAGCCCACTTTAGACCCGCGCAGCTCAAACCAGCGAAGCGTTGATTGTTCGTTGGCTGCGTTGACGTGGTATTATAAGCCAGTCTATAACTGTGTTATTCTTTGCCCAGTTGTTGTTGTTTTTGTTGTTTTTATGATTGTTATTATTTTCTTTTAACCAGCGGTTGACTGCCACTGCCACTTTGCAGTTTTGTCTATCATTTTCGAAATACTTAAGCTACCGTTTTGTTTGGTTATGCCTGTTTGTCAGTTCGCGTTATTGTTATTGTACTTGTTGTTGTTGTTGTTGTTGTTGTTGAATTTCCGAGTTATATTATTATAGCCCAATTGTGAAGTCGCCTTTGACAGCAGCATGACACCCTGTTATTGTTTCTGTTGGGCCACATGTTAAAACCATTTTTCAATTTTATATGGAAGAAAACAAAAAACAGAGGGCGATCGCTTTTATTATAAATTGTATTATTATTCAAAACAACAAAAGCACCAGCAACAGCAACAACAAATACAACAACAAAAATTTATGCATATTAAACGAAGTCAACCAAAGTCATAATTTTTCTACGCTTGTCATTTTTCGTCGGCACTTTTTTTAATTATGTTGCATTTTTGTTTTATGACAATTTTTGCATATTAATAAAAGATTGTTATAACATCGGACAACGGACAGACAGACAGACAGACTGACAAGTTGGCAACTGGTTGCGACTACACGGTTTGAATTAATTCGTCGTGTTATACAACACCTTTTGGTGTTTCTAAAATGAAATTTAAATATTCATTAAGTTGATAAATGATCAATGAATCATTAAATTTGGAACATGCAATTTTTTCATCGGCATCATAAACGTTGAAGACGTCGTGAGACTCTAAAGCAATGACCAGAAATTTCATCTCAAACTTCAAGATTTCGATCTTAAGTAGACATTTTATAAAAGAGCAAAATTTTGGTCTAAAGTCGTAGTTTCCCAGTAGGACAAGGTCATCAGGTCGCATCAGTGCTAATAGTAATCTAACTTATAATCATTATAAATTTGACTATATTACCAAATGCAAATAACTCACCAGTTCTGGTAATACATTATTAAGCATGGCATAACCGACGTCATTGTTTTATTACATTACTTTATCCAGATATGTAATGCTTTTTACCATATAAGTAATGCATGTGGAAACCAAATAAATCGAATCAAATGAAATGAAATGGAGAATGTAATGCGGCTTGATTATTTGGTAATGCATACAGCACTGAATTTTTTTGTAATCAATTGCAATTTGTCCCACTGGGTTGTGTTCTTTTATCTAAACTATAGGGCTTAAGTCCACATATTTAACATATTCTAAAATAAATTATTCAATAAAATTTGAGTACTATAAAAAATTTTGACTGAATGCGATTTAACTATAGTATAAAACTCAAAAATGATTTAAAAAATTTAAAATTTCTACCGAATTTTCTACTCTAAACCATGGAAAAACTATTACAGGTAGCTGCAAATATTGACAGGCAAGAATAATTGATTAAGAAGAAGATAGTGGAAGTCAGAACTCTGGGGTCAACTGTTCAAACTCTTCAAAATAGAAACTTAAAATTAATATTTTACATCATCCTCTTCTGTTTCCTTTGTTACTTTTCTTGCGTTTTTGTTGTTTTGTTCTCCTTGACCGCGGATTATGACAAGTGTACAAGACAAGTGCATCAAGTTTAACAAGAGAGCGCTGCCATTACTGCAGCGACCTGTAAAAGTTATATCAAGCTTTAAACTCATAATTTTCGACTTTAGAATTTGTTTTTCAAGTTTTTGAATAATAATTTCATTTCGACAATTCTAAACAATTTGACCTTGGATAGCATTTTGTAATAGCATTTAAAATATGTATTAAAAAATCGATTTTCTAATCAAAATACAAACCAAATCGATACAAAGTAAAGTTAAGCCAAAGTTTGAAAATTCAAATTTTAATCGAACTTTGATATCGATGTATAAAATATTTTTTTTTAACCTAAAAACTTCAAGTTGTTCCAACTAAATATAAATCTATATGCAAATGTACTACACGCTTCAACGTCAACTTGTTCGCGGACAAGCCGCCTTTTTAAAAGCTAACTAACACCTGCGTGCATTAATTACCAGCAGAACTGACAACAACTGACCATCACGTTATCATCATCATTATCGCTAACTATGTATGTATACATATATGTATGCTGACCATTCGATGGACGACCGTCATGTTTTAACACACACACACACACACATACACTTACAGTATCGTGCATGTCTTATTATCACGTCAATTTGCACATCAACTGCACATGATAATTTATTATTTACATACGAGCTCCGCTCGCTTGGACGTACGCGAACACGCGTTTACCTTGTTGCGGCAGGACACCCTTTAACCGTGTATGCCCGCCGGAATTTAGCGTCGTCAAACAAGAAATTCATCCATCAGTGTTTCGTTTGCACAACGCTGCCGAGTACGTTGGCTATGTGCTGGGTATGTCCCAGTGTTCCTTGCGTTGTCTAATGCCGTGATTACGAATTCATTAGGTACCGTGAAATGTGCGCGCGAGGATTTCAGTGAACAAGTTTCGATGCAATTGGGAAGTACCAAATCAATTAAATGATATACACGATATTAATTATAATATAGAATTGGTTTTTTGAAGTTAGCAGATGACGGTATTAAATGACATTATAGAGTTAAGTATCAAGCAATATTTATAATGAGATGGTTGTGATATTCAGGTCCGTACCTAGGAATTAAGGCGTCTGGGGCATGAGAGGATATTGTCGCCTTTTCAAAAAATATTTTTATGAAATAGTAGTTTTGTTGAAAAATATGACAGTACACTCTTTTTTTACGAAAGCAGATAAAGAAGTGCAAAAAAAAGGTCCACAATTTCAAAAATTTTCCCATCACTTTTCTTTCATGAGAAAAGCAGATGATGAAAAAAATTAGAGGAAAAAGTGCTCATGTTTGAAAGTGTCGCCCTAAAGCTTGTTCCACATGCCGCTCGACGCAATTGCCCCCTTCGAACCAAACTTGATACGGGCCTGGTAATATTGGAGTTAAGTGTAACGACTCAGTGAGTCAAACATCTCTTGTAACAATCTTTAAAATCGTGACTTAAATTAAGATGGATCCTCCAAATCGTCATGACCCTTTAAACTTTCTTTTATGTGATTTTATACCGTAACTTTAGGCGAATAAATCGCGGATATTTACAAATTTCTGAACTCATGGATGTCTGATATAATCTCAGGTTTTCAAGTTTCTCCAATTTTTGCAGAACAAGTAATCCTCTCTAGAATTGAGTAGAGCACGGACTTAACCGATGTTTTCTACCCCAAACTTCCTTTATTTGAACTTAATACAATATTTAAGATGATTTTAAATACTCCAATCCGCCCAATTTCGATCCATAGACAAAACTGAACTCCATATAAATAAAATTCGACCATCTCTTCACAACTCACAGGTAAGTTCTAATTTTTGGCTTTAGATCTAAAATTTCCAATTGGTAATCTAATATAAAACCCAGAAACTTCAGTAAAATTAAAAACTAAAAAAAAATGCAGTTTAAAAACTGAACCGGCAAGCGCAAAAAAAAGAAGAGAATTCCACTTTTAATTTCGTTTCTGCATTTGCGCCTCCGTCAACTTCTTTCGAGTCCTTAAATGAAACTGCGTTCAAATTCAAACATATTCCCCAGTGCAATGTCAGCCAATGTTGCACATAGCATAGCATAAGCGCGAGCGTACATAACTACGCTTAGCTGTCGAGCAAGAACTGACATTTGACTGTCAGCTAGACGAGCGAGCTGTTGGCTGGCTGGATGGCGCTCTTCGGCCTGAACGTCACTAACAACGTTAATCTCGCGTGCAATTCAGAATAGCGACGACGCAAAATCCAAGCGAAATGCTGTAACAAGCAAAGGCAACACAGTAACAACAACAACAACAACAACAACAACAACAATAATAACAACAACAGTAACAACAACAGCAGCAACAACAACAACACAAATGATGGCCGCAAGTGAAAATATTGCGTATGCGAGTGCCTTTTGCCAGTATTGGATACCATCCGACCTGACGGGGCTATCACTGGCAACTACTGTGAAGACACACACACACAAAAGAGCAGAGTTAAGCTGTTATTGCTTGTAACAAAAAAGAGTAAACTTAACTCTGTCGGGAGTTCGCCAAACTTTTTTTACTCATATAAGGACGAAATCAAAGTTTAATGCCGCGAAACTCTTCTCGGGGTTAAGTAAACTTTTTCCTGCTGGAGTTAAATCAACTCTTAATTATTCTTTTGAGTGTAACAAAAGGGGAAAAGCACACCACTGACGCAAACACAAAAAAAAACTATTACAACAACAACTACAACAACGAAAAATAGAATGTTGCTGCCAGAACGCAAGGATATGGTAATCAAGCTGGAATGCTGGCAAGTAATGAAGGACGCTTGATGACTGACGGCTGCGTCAGTCAGTCAGCCAGTCAGTCAGTCAGTTTAGTTCGTTGGTTGGTTGGTTGGATGGTTGCTTGATAGCTTGGCTCGTTGCTGAAATGAACGGACGCACGTTTTGATGTTGATGTTGCAATGTCAGCGCATGAGATGCAATTGCAAAAGGCATCGGTTAGGAGGAGAGCACCAACAGGCAGCAGCAGCAACAACAGCAGCGAGCGGCCAACTCAAACCGTGTCAGTGTTAACAACATTTCGCACAAACATGCCAGTTAGTGGGCATGGCGCAACTGATGGACGGGCTAAAGGATGATATAAGACTGTCGTAGACACGCAATGTGGTAAATGTATGGTATGTCTGGCATGTCGGACATGCGAATAGATTGATGTATAAATGAACAAACGAATGAACAAACGAATGAATGAATGAACGAACGAACGAATGCATGAACGACAGTCAACAGCAAATAGGATAAATCTCGTCGATAGGAACCGCTGTTCCGAAGCGGTGGTGCAATGTACAGTGGCGGAGCGCCTTATAATGTTTTGCTGGAAAATAGTTTTTATATATCAGGATTTTGATTCTGGAGGTAATTTTAAAGATACTTTTATTAATTAAACTATATTTCACAGTAGGCAGTTCCTACTTATTTTGTATACTTTTCTCCATGGTTGAACAATAAGGTTAAGGTTAGGAAAGTCGATTTGAGAACGCAAATTGAGCGAACTCACCTCGATTTCTGAATTATTTTTCTTCCATATATTAAAGTTTTTTTTTTTTATTTTTGACAACAAACAACGTTGTTGTTCAAATTTACTTTATAATTTTGTAGCAACCATGGAAACAACAAAAAAATTAAATTTTCAAAAATGATTTCGAGGTGAATAGGGATAATTTTTTTGTTTCTCTCCTAAAAAAATAACAGAGATCAGGAATTGTTATAAAAGAACCAATACGAATAATAACAGAAGCCTCTGTCATATTTCGACCGGCTCCTATGAATCTGGTATAGTATTAGATGTATCCATATCCATGCGTGAATAATAAGAGTATAAATGACAGCGCTAATTGAGCGAACTCACCTCGATTTCTTTTTTTTCTGCCTTATTTTGAAGTTTAATTTTTTATTAATGCCAAAATAACCAGATTGTTGTTTTTAATTATTTCATTTAATTTTCACAGAGAGAAACAACATCGAGGTGGAGAGCGACATTTTACTACTCTACTCACCTTACATTTATTACACCATGCTTTTCTCTATTTTATAATTTTTTATTTTATAATTTTCGCAAATTCCTTTTATTTTGAGCAAGCTTCAATTTTCGGTTGACTAAAATTCCGCTTAACCTTTTTTGCTTATTGTTGGCGCGCGGGTACAGGGAGCGCGATTTGTCTGAAGGTTGAATCTTTAAATTGTCTCAATTGAAATTTCTCGTAGTTTGGTTCGTCTTTCTCAATTTCAATTGGATTATCTCTCTTCGATTTATTGATTTATCTTCCTTTGGGGAAAACAAATCCATTACACAAGCTGTTATAATATAATCTTGTTCTTTTGGTCTCAAATATTTTCATTGATATCAAAAAAGTGTCTTACATTTTTTTTGATAGTTGCACTCAATTGAAGTTTGACCAGAGCCAAAATTCATCTTCCCGACAGTATTTGTTGTATATATTTTATAATTAATATTAATAAAAGTGCTAAAAATTACACTGAAACTAACTCTTGGTGGAAGTGTTCAGTACAAAGTCATTGAAAAAAGTTATTCAACTGTCATTACTCATTTGACACGCCTTTCTAAAGTTCTCTTATTCACTTAAATTTTCACTAAGTATATACAAATACAATAATTATTCAATTTAACATACAATCTATTGATTAATTAAACATAAATTTGTTATTATATTATTCTGTTTTTCACCACTGCTTGCACTATCCCACCACTGTGCGCCGTGTTGCTCCTCTATAAAGACAAAGACCAGCGTTGCCAACGAAATTGATTGACATTCGAGCTGTGCGTTGCGTATGTGGTGGCATCATCTGCCACGCTTATTTACATACCTACTTGGTAAATTGTTTTTTCTTTATTTTTTGTTGCTGTTGTTGTTGCTTTTTTTTTGTTCTCAATGCAAATTGCAACATGAATTATAAACCAGTCGAAGTTTTCGCCACAATTGCAATTGCTGGTGGTGCTGTTGCTGTTGCTGTTGTTGCCATTGTCAGCAGCAGTAGCAACAGCAGCAGCATCATCATCATCATCGCCAACAGCCAACACAGCGAACAGTGACATCAGTGACATCACAGCAATACGCTGACAGATATTATTCCACTAACTGACAGCCACTGGTTGGTATGTTAATTTATTCGTCGGTTGTTGAGCAGATGAGAAGACACTAAGTGGATACGCACACACTCACACACTCGCTTGCTGGAGGATGTCGCCTGTGTCGGCTTAAAGTCGGCTTGACACTTTTAATGCAAGCGTAAGTTAAGTTAAGATTTTTTTATGATTGGGTATTGGGTGAGGTAATTATATTATAGTAACTTAAGTTATGGCGAGGAGTAATTTAAAATGGTTGAGTTATGTGTGATGTGATGTACTTGAATCGATTTGGGAACTCAGATGTAAGAGTTATAAACATTTTTATTTTTCATTGAAAGATTTGCATTAATTGAAAGACAGTTCGTAGATTAAGCAAAGTTTTTGATTGTATTAACAAATATTAACTGAAAAACTAGAAACTTAGAACAAAAATTTTTAATTGAAAAATTCAGTTTTGAGTGATTTTTGTTACGAGAGAAAAATTTTGAACAAAATTCTTAACTAATTCAATTAAATTTTTAATTAAGTTCTTAATTGTATTTAACAAATATTGACTGAAAAACTAAAAACTTACAACAAACATTTCTAAATGCAAAATTTTAGTTTTGAGTGAGTTTTGCTTCGAAATGCAAATTTTAAACAAAAATTTTTAATTAATACAATTAAAATTTTAATTAAGTTCTTAATTCTATTAAACAAATATTAACTAAAAACTACAAATTTTAAACAATATTTTTTAATGTAATAAACTTTAGTTTCGAGAGACTTTTGTTACGAGATAAACATGTTCAATAACATTTTTAATTAATTCAATTAAATTTTTAATCAAAAAAAATTTGATTGATTAATTATTTAATTGGTTTAAAAATCTGAAAATTTTAAGTAAAAAAATTATGTGTTGTTGTTTGTCAGCTTCGAAAATGTATGAGGATATATTGCATAAAAAATCAACAACTGATAAGACTCTCTTCTGTGACCAGTTCCAGGTTCAAACCCTGGCACTCAGCAATATTTTTCTAAATTGAATAATATATATACATATACATATGTATGTATATACAATATATATCTTTTTTGAGTGCAATTCAACAAGTATTTGAGTGAAATACAATTTGTATTTTCAATTAACGCTATTAGTTGAATTGATTAAAACGGTTGTAGGTGGAGTTTCAGTTAAAATATAATTATATTGATTAAAAAATCAATTGAATTGATTAATTTTTTTCAGAATATTTTGTATATATCGTATATATCGTGTGTATTTTGGTCTTTTAACAATGGGAGCTTCAGCTAAAAGTTAATTCGATTGCTTAAAAAATTGATGGTATGGATTAATTAATTGTATGGCATAATTTTTCCAGAATATTTTGAAAATTTCGTTTGTATTTTGGTATTTCAATAAGAGCAATTTTTTATAAACGATTTCATATTAATGAGCAAATCGTGCTTAGGTTCTCTTAGTATGTCCTGGCCTAAACTGAATTGGGTCAAATCAAACTTAACCGACGTCGAAGGGAGTTTTTCTGACATTTTCGCTAGTAAAATTTTCAACTTCTATTGACATAGCGAATAATTATTCAAATAATTTTCTCTTTGAACAAAGTCATTACAGTCCAGTTCCTTATCCTTTAATACGATAAGGTGTTCTTACCCCAGCTCATGTACCTCTACAATTCGGAATGATTCTGAGTTTAATGGAATTAAAACTGCCTCATTTTTATATCTAAATTTTTATGATTAATTCTCTCCAAAATTTTCACACCGCATTAAAACTCCACACGCACACAGCAGCACTAATTGCTGACTGCCTGTCATCATTCATCATAATTTCCAAAAAAAAAAAATCGAAAACAAAGAAGAAGAAGAAATATTATAAAAATACTTTCTCACACTTCAAATTGACACATCACAAAAATTTTCGGCTAACGAAAAGCGAAGGAATAAAAATTAAATAAAATTGATAAATTATATCCTGATGACTTTACATATTTACAATACATACATACATAGATGTTGAAAATAAATCCTCAAAGAAATTCCTCATATATATGAATTTAACAGCAACAACAGCAATAGCAACAGCAACAACAACACAGCACCAATCACTCATTGTCAACATTAATATGCGTCATCGTATGCGCAGCACAGCATTTCATCAATTAATTATTCAACTTTATTATTAGAAGGCGACGGCGACAGCGGCAGCGACAGCGACAGCGACGTTGGCAGAGGGAACGAAAAAAATATCTGCTTCAAGTCAAGCAATTTTTATTTTTGGCAATTCATGGCAAACGTCGTTACCAACACAAAAATCACCCAAGGGCGCAAAAGACGGGCCGAGCAGTGCTACCAAACAAACAAACCAACAAACAAACAAACATAATCAACAAGAAGAAGAAGAAACCGAAAGAATGAAGAAGAAGAAGAAGAAGAAGAAGAAGAAAAACAACAGAAGTTAAAGCCGAATATGTGGCAACGTCATCAGCATAATCATCTGCACCATCACCAGCGGCATTGCCACCAACCAACAACAACAATAACACACACACGCACACACAATTTGAGCTGTCCAAGAGCAAAAGTTAGAAAAGTCGACATTTTCCATTTGTAGTTTAATATGACTTGGATATGCCGTATCCGAAGTGGACTAAAAAAAAGTTTCAACATTTTGTTGATATCTTCAAAACATTTTGAGATATAAGCGGACTTAAGAAAGTTTTTGTTAGTTTTAAAAATCTAACAAATTTCGTCAAGAGACGGACAAGAATTTTTTTATAATAAATGTTCATATAATTTCATTTCCATTTTCTTATTGATTACTTGTTCCTAAATGTTCACTATATCCAATTTGGACTATATCTTCAAAACATTTTGAGATATTAGCGGGCTTAAAAAAATGTTTGTTAGGTTAAAAAGTCAAACAAATTCCGTCAAGAATCGGACAGGATTTTTTTTGAATAAGTAATCCATTTTCTTATTGATTACTTGTTCCTAAATGTTTATTGTATCCAATATGGACTATAAAACGGTTTGAACATTTTGTTGATACCTTCAAAACACATTGAGATATTAGCGGGCTTAAGAAAATGTTTAAAAATCAAACAAATTTAGTCAAGGGTCGGAGAGGATTTTTTTTTTAAAGTGATCTATTTTTTTAAGTGAATAATTGTTTCTAAATGTTTACTATATCCAATTAGGACTATATCTTCAATATATTTTGAGATATTCGCGGGGTCACTAAAATTTTCTTACTTCTTTTATATCAAAAATGTTGCTGACATAAAAGAATCTCTTAACATTTTTTTTGTTGAGTCTAGTCAAAAAGGAACTGATCAGAGCTTGCATTAAAAAAATTTAAATATATTTTTCAAGACATTTTACAGATCTTCTACAAAATCTTGTCCAAAAAAATATCTGGTAGTTAAATTTGTTTCTAGTAGGTATGGTCAAAGATCCTGAGAGGATAGTCGAGCCTAACCCAATGTCTAATCTGCGAGACCGAATTATTTTCCAATATTTAATTGATTTTTCCTTTAACTAAAAACTAAATTTTTGGACTTTAACGACTTTTGGTCAGTAATCGCTCATATCACTGACAAACAAAACGTCCAACAACAACAACAACTACAACAACAATAACAGCAACAACCGAACCGAACCGTCGACGACGACATCATTTATCATCAACCTGTCTGTCAAAATTGCTGCCACATGCAACGGACTGACAACACTCGCTCACTCAGCCGTTCACTCAATCACACGAACACACACACACCACACACACACACACCACACACACAGATACAGACACACACAAGCATACACATACAAACACCCGCATGCCTCGAGTATCCTTGTGCTGTCAAAAAATTATTATGCCTATTAATTTAGCAGCAAAACGCCGCTGGGGTAACCCAGGAAAAATTAACAACAAAAACAACAACAAGACGAAAATTTGACATGTAGGCGGAGTAGCACTGCACTGCATGAGAGAGAAGAACCCCGGCGCTGTTAAGGTATGACGAGGGGTACTACATACTATACCATCGAATGACTTAGCCTTATTTCGCTCATTCATTTTGGCGGAGTAATTTATCCTGTCAGAGCTGTCATTATGCCAACAACAAAAACAACAACAACAACAACAACAAAAATGCAAAGAAAAATGATTACTTTGCACATTAAAATAGGAGTAAAAATGGTTGTACGAAAAAAACAAAAAAAAAACCGAACTCCACCATGAAAATAAATTATCGCCGCGCGCATCGATCAAAAATCATTACAACCTGGCAACGTTGAGCGGCGTTTTTTTTTCTTCTCTGTTTTCTTTTTATTCGGCAACATCGCATTCCGCCGTTTTGGCAAAATCGCTTCTATTTTTGTTGTTGTTTGCTATTGCTACCCCTGCTGTTGTTGCGGCCATGACTGATACGCCGCCAACTTTGACTGTTGCTGCTACTGCGACTGCAGTAATCAAATATGTTTTTTTTTTTCATTTTCGTTTTCGTTTTAGTCCCATCGTAAAGTTGTGTACATACATTTCCACCTCTCACCCGTAAGCCACATTTTTCGAGTGGGCGACGACGACGACACAATAACCCAAGTTGCCCCCCTCCCCCATATCAAACCCCTCAAAGAAAAAAAAAACGAAAAAAACAAACTTAAACGATTTCAGAAACCAATCAATCTTAACCCAGTATGCCAAACCCAAGTAAGCTCTTCACAATAAAAACAACAACAACATTAAGCACAAGTGCTGCTAACTTTAGTTGTTGTAGTTGTTGTTGTTGTCATTCTTGTTGTTGTCACACAACGACAGCAACAGCAAAAAGAAAACAAACAACAATCTCCGGTGTTGACAGCCGGAATATAAATGCGACAGGAAATATCGAATCGAGGCAAACTGCAAATGTCGTAATAGCTGGGAGTTTTTTTGTTGTTGTTTTTTGTTGTTGTTGTTGTGGGGGTTGGGGGCTATTGCGACCGTCTCAAACAGGAGTCGTCGTCCAAAATTGTAGTACCTAAGTGAAATAAGAATTGCGGAAACACTTTGGCGTACGACGGTGTTTTGTGCTCAACACCATAATTCCCTCAACTTGATGACGTATTTAGTGCGAGTATTTTTTTCGATATGAGTGTGAGTGTTTATTGGGTGGCAATCGATATCCTGGCAGCACTTTTAGTTGAAATATTTATTAATACAAATATTAATATATGTCAGAAGTTGAGTTTGTTTAAATAAAAATGAAAAATGTTTTATACAAATATATATATATATATATATATATATATATATATATATATATATATATATATATATATATATATATATATATATATATATATATATATATATATATATATATATATATATATATATATATATATATATATATATATATATATTCATATCTTTCGGGATTTTAAATTAAAGAGGTCTATGGAAAAATATCAAAAATCTTAGTTGCCAAAAAAAAATTCTTTAAAATTTTATAATTTCTAGCAGAATTGATTTGTATACAGTAGACTAAAATTTCAAACAAAAAAAATCAAAACAATTATTAATATTAGGTGTACAAATAAGTTTCCGCCGTTTTTTGTTAATAAAATAATATTTAAACGATTTTAAACGATGTGAGACTGCTTGCTGAGTAACTTCTAAACTAAGTGCAAGTTCCTTTTGTGTTTGAGACGAATCTTCACCCAATAATTTCTCCAAATCTGCATCCTCGTACATTTTCGGCCTTCCACTGCGATCTTTGTCTTTTATGTCAAAATCACCTTTTTTAAATTTTTGAAACCACTCACGACATGTTCTCTCAATCAAAGCATCCTCATTATATGCTTCTACGAGCAATCGATGCGACTCAGCAGCAGATTTTTTTAAATTAAAAAAATAAAATAAAAGTTCCCGCAAATGACACTTAGTTGGCTCAAATTGAGACATTTTTAGATGAAGGAAAATATATGATGCTAATGCGAACTTAATAACATGATAAGGTTATGTTGGTTGTTCTGGAATAAACAAACTAATTTTCAAGTAGGTTACCATCTGCGAATTCCAACGTAAACCTCGTGCCACGCCATCTTTCTCAAAACGGCGGAAACTTATTTGTACACCTAATAATTTAAGGCCGGACAGTCAAAACAATAAATATTTAATATTTTCGAAAGATTTTAGTATTTCTTTTTGGATTTATTAAATGTCCTATACTCGTTAATTAGTCCCAGATAAATTAACCAACAAGACAAACATTTTCCGTTTAAGTTTGTCAAATTTTCATCCGATCATTAATTGTTCGTTTTCTACAATTCTTCCTTGGGTTACGCATTACATAACTTTAAGAATACATTCAAAGCACAAAAGATTCGTTAATAAGAATTTGTATAATAGTTTACATATAAAAAAAAACTTATATATACTAAATATGTAATATGTAATATATTCATAAAAAAATACTTTGTTGTGATATCTCAAAAACTAGCTTAAATATCGAGCAATATTTGTATATACGAAATAAATGCGTTTAAATATTGTTATAAGTAAACTTATTCCAAATTTTTCCTAAATTTTGGAAATATATGTTCATCAAAAATTTTAAATTTTTGCAATGACTTAATTTTTTAGTTTTTATACAAAGATAAGTTATATAAACCGAATATTTGATATACAGTCGTATCTGGATATAGTGAACTAATTATTGCAAGACCTGTTCATAGTAAAGAGGTTGTTCACTATATCAAAGTTTAAATTTTTTGCTCTGTTAGAGATTTTCATTTGTTTACTATTTAGAGTATTCATGTTAAATTTTGGGTGTTAACTTTACCCAGACATGACTGTATTAATAAAAAGTTTAATGCTGTTATATCTCAGAAACTTGCTAAGATATCAAGTAAGATTTTAACACAGTATAAAATTGCATCAATAAAACTTCAATTCGAAATAAATTTGATACTTGTCGCGACCAACATCGCATCATACCTCCGCAGCTTTATAACATTCCTCAAATGTGCTCTTAGGGCAATAAACGTATTTATTACATTTTCGCAAAAAGTATATCTTTGTTTAAAATGTATTTCACGCGAGACACAAAACAATTTACCTTCAAACTAAACAACAAAACTTAACATGCCCTATCAATTTACTCCGTGTTTTATGTTGGGCAATTTGTTACATTTTAATAGTTGCACACAATAAATGAATGACAAAAATATAAAACAACACAACACAAAAGTGACAAACAACAGGAGGACTAAATGAACCTCAGCTGCAAATAGACTTCACCGCCATCGACGCCGCCGCCGCCCGGCCACCGCCGAGCAAGCACTAATTTAGGGTCACACATAAATAAACATGACAAATAAAGTGTCATGCCACAGCACATGGCGCAACTGAAAGATGTGCCCGGGCAGGCAACGGTGGGCGGACGACACTGGGTGCGGCGGCAGTGGTGTGTAAAATTCAACAACCCCCCCCCCCCAGCACGTCCTCCAACCAAACAGTAAACCGAGACGTGGTAAAAGTAGCAGACAGGGGCAATGAATTTGCCGGCGGCGGCAAATGAAACCAAAGACCACAAAATGAAATTGCCAGGAAAAACTTGTGCGAAAACTTTTGCCTGAGCAGAGGATTTGCCGTTCAAAGTTCAATTGCTCGACACGAAACGGCAGCACACAGCGCGTCATGGAGGCGGCGTGCACAGTACGTTGGAAGTGATTTATTTGTCGTCATAAAATAAACAGGCAAAAATTGGATTAAAAAAAAAACTCATTGACAATTTTTATTTTTTTTGACAATAAAATGGCGTATTTCTTGTTTTTGTTTTAAAAATTTCAATTTTTAAAGGATTTTCGAAAATAAGGGTTCGGAGTCATGGGGTCATTATCGACCTTTAAAGTTTACAAAATTTAATTTTCATAAATTGTTTTCAATGATAATTTCTTCTATTTTTTCAAGTAATCGCAATTTCTTTATTTACATAATAACACTTTTTTTTCAAATTCTAAATTTGTGGTCATTTTGGAATTGACATTAAATTAAGGTTCACATTGATACAAGGACCTTTTTAGGGTTATTATTATTATTATTATTATTATTATTATTATTATTATTATTATTATTATTATTATTATTATTACTATTATTATTATTATTATTATTATTATTATTATTATTATTATTATTATTATTATTATTATTATTATTTGCATTACTTGTTTTTTCTCTTTTTATAATCTGCCATATCTAAGTATGTGGGCAGTAAGGAACTGACCTTATATTCAATTTATACTTAGAAATAACGATTGTTTTTATTGGCGAAATAATATTTTTAATACTTTTTTTAATGGCGAAAAAGAATTTTCATTATTTTGCAAATTGGGTATCATTTGATATTCGAAAAATAAAATGATTATTTTTGGTTCCCCTCACAACAAAAATTTAAATAATTTAGTTGAGTACCAGAACCATGAAAATGTGTTTTAACTGATGGATAGAAATAATGTAATAAATAAAGTAAACAATTTGTTTTCCCTCAACGTACTCTGCCACGAAGGCGATAGCAAGGACGACGATGGCTTGACGCTTGAGGTGCCTGTCGTTAGGGCGGCACAAGTTTGTAGTCGCTGTCATAGGTTAGCGCGGAAAGTGCTCGAAGTATGCTCTGCCGCTGTCAATTGCATTATTTGTGTTGCCTGCCTGCCTGCCTGCTGTATAGCTTGACTGTTTGCCCGACTGCCTTGGCTTGGCCATTTGGTGGTCGAATAGCGTTCGAACGACGTCGAGCTATCATCGCACTTAATGCACTGACAACAATGCGCAATGCGGCGCAGCGAATACGAGCTACAACGCGAACGCTCGCAAATAGCATTTGACAGCGAAAGTACTCACACTTTCCTCATAGACGAGTAGTATACCAAAGAAATTGTGCTTATTCGGCAATGGCAACTTGACACAAACCAAACAAACAAACATAAAAAAAACCAACAAATTTTGACAATTCGTTATGAAGAAAGAAATAAACAGAAAATGTTTTCCTAACCTCTGCAAAAGCGAAAAACCTAATCGCTGCGATTAGTTAACAACGGCGTGCGAAGCCATTGACCAGGCCGGCAACAATTTGAAAATCATCCGCGCCATCATTAATCACGCACCTGTAATTATCTCTCGGAAGCAAGTACCTGCAGCTTTTCTCTTCTTCTTCATTAATTACACCTTAAGTCGCAAATGACGCGACGCAAGCGTTAGACTTACAACAACAACAACGACAACAACAAAAATAAAAATGTTAACTAATGGGTTTTGTAGTTGAAAGGTTTGATAAAGGTCTTATGAATGTTTTTATTGTTTTACTACAAAAAATTTGCAATCGGTCATTCTCTCATATATATATACTTAAAATTGGCGAGCTTTTTTTGTGGAAAGTTCCCATTTCTCCAAGGCGCCAATATTTTGACCAAAGCTGGTTTTCTCTCTCTGGTTTTCTCTCTCTGGTGTTATCTTTAAAAATTTTGATCTCGTTGCCTTCACCTAAATGTGTCAACTGTGACTTAAAGAATAAACCTTTAAATTCTAATCAACAAATTCTATTTTTAACTAATAACCATAGCTTGGCACTAACTAGTTAATTAGTTAAAAGTTAATTAACGAAGTTAATTTTTCTGCTTGTTCTTAACTTTTCCGTTTATATCGAAAACCATTAAAAAGTTAATACCCTCGCGTTAAATTTGTTTCCTTAGTTAAATATAAAACGAAAAATTAAAAAGTAAAATTAATAACAAAAATGGAAAAATTAAGAATGGATTTAAAGCAAATGGAATGATACGCTGACATACGAGTAAGTTGCCTTTCTGGATGTACAAGTCCATAAAGCATTTACAATACAACAATACCCTCCAGAGCTGCAGTAGAAGGATTCATTTCTTAAGAGCAATTTTATATTAATTTTTTTCTATAGAAATTTTAACTTGTACGTTAAATTTTTATAAACGACGTTAACTCTTCAACTAGTTAACGATTTGAATTAGCGAAGTTAAACTCTAAATTAACGATGTCCATGCTAACGACTTGGGTAAGGTTAGGTTAGTTTTGGTTGTAATGGCTGTCTCTTCAAGAGATACCGACTGTGGCTAGGAGTCCTTTGAAATGCCATGCGGTATATGAGTTATACTGCTAACTGAACCATCCTGTACTGTTTATAAACTGAAGAATATTAGCTATATTCGATTTGGATATATCTACTAGGCCTACGAAGAATTGCTTCCCTAGATGTATTTAGCGTTTATTTGCCAAAGGGGAGCAAGTACATAAAAAAGCTGTTGTAGTTTCTACCGCCTCCTCAGTTCTACAGCTTCTACAGAACATATGATTCAGTGTCCCGTTAGAACGCCTCCTATAGGTGCTAATTTGAGACTTGCTCAGAGAAATTAGATCGATTGAGCGTTTTAGATTCTGTTTTGGTCATATCATACGCGAAAAGTTTCATGTACTTCTCCCCATCCATCTGGAGTCAGTTTCCTTGATTGAGACTTACTAAACAGATTTTCAAACTGATTACCTTATTGATTACCTACTGAACTGCTTTGAAAATAAAATTCATATGTAAGCATTAAATATAGTGATAATATACAAAATAAAATTTATAATAAAGCTTTAAATTAAATTTTAAAAAATTAGCTTTCACATTAATTTATATGCCTCCTGAAACTGCTGAAAAATTAACACACAATTCAACTTCATAATTTCTACAATATGAAAATGACTAAGTGTGTCCTGAATCTTCTGAAGTCATCCCACAGTGTTAAAAATTATTAACACTCATTCATAACAAGCGGCAAGAAAAAGTATCAGTGACACTCTCGTACTACGCACCAGGCATAATTCATCTTAAGGGTCGTGCATATAAGGTTAGACTATAGCATAAACTTATTTTAAGTCTCTGATAAAAATTAAATTATATAATTTAGTCACAAGAAGCTTTAAATTATAATTTACTACGAGTGAGATTTGAACCTGGTTGTATATGCACCAAGCAAGCTCAGCAGACTTAATGTACTAGCTTACCGAGCTATGGGCTAACGTTAGAGACCATGGTCGCTCATACCAAATACCACTCCGTGTTCAGTGCCATGCCCACTTTCAATACAAAATTTCTCGGATTAGCATCATTTGAAGCACTGAGCCTCTCATATATATATATATATATATATATATATATATATATAAAGAAAACTCTGGTTATATAAGCTTTCAGAAAATATATAAAATTTCATTTAAACCAATTGAAAAAAAAACAATACATAAAAATTTAATCAAATAAAAATTGCTATAAATCTGTCCTAAGGACAAAGCCAAATAATCGTCGACCATAAATTTGCGCGCCAAACATATTGAGGGCGTAGTGGGTGTGGCGCTGCTGTGGCAGCATGCCAAAAAGGCACTCTAACATACGCCAACAACCCCAAACGACCGACCGACCGAACGAACGTCCCACTCGGGACAGTGAAATATTTCATTTTGCTCCCAATTGCATTGCTTTTGACAAATGATCGTCGTCGTCGTCTCCGTCATCTTCTTCCTGCAGCATGCGAGCAACAGAAAAAAAAAAGCCACGCCAGTTAAAGAGAGCACAAGAGCAAGATGAGCCTGCGAGCAGCACGGAGCAGCAAAGCAAAGTGAGAGAGAGAAAGCGTGTATGAAGCTTTATGCTGGAACTGGAGCCATCAAAATAACAAATAACGTCGACTAGCAAAATTGATTGCACATCATTAATTTTCA
This sequence comes from Suillia variegata, assembly GCA_949127995.1. Classification (NCBI taxonomy): domain Eukaryota; kingdom Metazoa; phylum Arthropoda; class Insecta; order Diptera; family Heleomyzidae; genus Suillia; species Suillia variegata. Next base: position 42,222,634 of record OX421844.1, read on the forward strand.
TTTCAAATTACACTGCCACTATGTCTTCCGGCGCGCCAAGTCAACGCCATGCCAGCTTCATGCCAGCTCCATGCAGCGCCGAAGTTGGCAACGCTTGCAGCGGACAAACGGCGAGCTGCTTCTTGGCGCGAGAGATTTATGTGCTGTTGCCGTCGCCACCCAACATCGTCAACGCTCTGTGAGCGCGCTTCGTCGAACTTGTTGTTGTTGTTCCTGTTGTTGATGTTATTTGTGTTGTTGCTGTTGCTGTTGGTCGCGCGAAGCACTCTGCCACTTTAGCTTCCGTCGTTGGCGTGCAAAATGTACGCGCGTCCAGCGGAAAATACAAGCAAAAGAAACATGGCGTTGTTAATGGCTGACAGCGTTGTGAATGCTTCTTTGGGGCTTCCTTGGCACAGTGGAAAATTATTGCAATTTCCATAAAAGTTGTTAAATATATGACATTGTTAAAAACTATTTTTTATTGAATTATTTTTCTTGTTTCTCAATATGACCCATTTTATGTCCGAGCAATTTTTATTGCTGGTTTATGATTGCTCGAAAAAAAAAACTAACTTCAAACTTAACTGAAAAAACTTATTTTTGAATGGCCTACTTTTGTGATATCTTGGTTTTTGTATATAATTAACCCCTCTAATATAAAGAGCCGGTTCATTAGAATTAATTTGAGAGTTGGGGCCCCACCTTTACTCTCTTCCAGGATCAAGACTTTGAATTGTTTCAAATTATTTTTTTACTATGTTTAAAACTAACGAAATAAATAATCGAATATTTTTACTTAGGTTTAAAAATAATGTGGGCGTGGTAATAAGTGGGCGTGGTCACCCATGGCGTGAATACAGCAACCCCCTAAAATTTATCGCAATCGGATGAATGGCTTAGACGCGCATATGATTCAAAGAAAGAAAGAAAGAAAAAAAAAGAAAAAAAGAAAGAAATAAAAAAAGAAAGAAAGAAAGAAAGAAAGAAAGAAAGAAAGAAAGAAAGAAAGAAAGAAAGAAAGAAAGAAAAGAATATAGATAGAAAGAAATTTACATTTATTTTTATCTATATAAATTATAATTTATGTACCTTACCTAGGAACCGGTTTGATTTCTTTTAAGGACCCCAGCACAATTTTTGGCCATGACCTAACTGCTAAGAGCACTTACCGAAGGGTATATTGAGTTTGTTCTTCCATTTGTTATGCCCAGAAGGGGCGTGGTAGGTATGACAAAGTATATATATATATGATCAGCGTTGAAATCTGAGTCGATTTAACGATGTCCGTCCGTCTGTCATTTTGTTTGTCTGTCTGTCAGTCCATTTGTCCCAACAATTACAGCCGTAGCTTAAGTGCTATCGAGCTTTGGTATGTAAGCTTGTATTGTCTAAGCAGAGGCTAAGTTCGAAGGTGGGCAAGATCGGATCAAAAACGATAATTAGCTCTTTAGTAGTAACATAATAATGCTCACAAAAAATGGGCGTGATCGGATAAGAACCACGCACAATTATAATATAGACAAGTAACACTTATGTGCTAGAAAAAGACACTAAAATGGTGGAGGGTATGTGAGCTTCGGCATAGCCGAAGATATATTTCTTACTTGTTATATTTATGTCTGTATTTTTTAAAGGACCCATTTTAACTAAAATATTCCGATCTAAAAAAATGCCAAAATAAAGCACCTCTTCTCTCAAGTACTCACCAATTCCGAGGTACCCTTAGAGTTCAATATTCGGTGTCTAGAATATTAATTTCCACATAAATCTATTAAATGGAATAATAATAAAAATTTTGACCAATTTTTTTTTAGAAGAATTGCCCACTGTAATGTATACGACAGTAAAAATTAGATATGGAAAGGACGAAAAACTATGAAAAACAAAAAAAGGCGCGCGCAAAATGTGAAATTTTCTTCTGCTTTACGTCGACATTTAGCTTTGCTTTTGGCAGCAACTGACAACAGACAAATGGACAGACAGGCGGACGGACACACAAACGGACAGACAGACAAACGGACTGACAGTTAGACAGAGAGAGAGAGAGAGTGGAACGAGAGAAAACCGACATTAAGCCAGTTCTTTTGAGTTTGTGTCCTTCGGCAAACGTCTCGCAGGATTTGTTTTGTATTCTATTTCCTCGTTGTTATTATTTCTTCTTACTTTCTAGTTTTCTTTTTATTATTTATTATTATGTTTGTATTTTTTATTATATTTTTTTGTTTATAAAAAAGGATGATAAGTGGTTTCAACTCTGAACTGTCAGTAGTCGAGCGAGCTCGCTCGAGCAGGCGAACGACAGACGAAACGAATTGCTCAGGGGTAAAAAGGAGTAATACGTTTTGTTGTTGGCTCTCCGTAACAGCGAACAGCTGTGTGGGGTTATCCTTACGGGGAAAATTAGTGCGCGTCAAGTCTTTCGGCGAAAATAGAAAAACAAAAACAAAAGCAAAGCAAAAACAAAAAAATTACACGTAATAAATCAGTGTTGCTTATTTATGGACGTTATGAAAAAGTGTCTGAAATGGCATGAAGTTGAAGTTCTGCGGCGAGCGTTATCAAAACGCTTACACAAAAAAACTGAAATTTATGCAGCGTTAAATTATTGCTCGAAGCGGTTTTGTCTGTGTATAAAATTGTAGTATAGAGGCGCTCATAGTTAATTTGAATTTATGACGCGTAATAATGAGCGAGGTTTTCTATTATTTGGGAACAAGTTGTATTAATTTTGATAAACTTGTAGTATAAATTTAGGCTAATACTAGAAGATATAAGAACATCATTTTAAATGTTAATTTTATATGCATTTCATTTCATTTTTGATAGTTATTTTACTCAATATATCAAGTCGACATAAAAACACACGGAATGGTTCTTCAGCTAGGCACATGAAATAGTTATCAGGATTAAGAAAAACATCTCCTTCTAGCCGGGTATTTTTAAAGTAGTCCGGAGTATTTATTTTCGAGCAATAAAAAAATTATTGAACAAATCAGTTGAGAGGAACGTTCCTCTCGGTCTGCATGTTTGGAAAATTAACAAATGATTGCTCCGATATGGTTACCAGAAAGGTAGCGGATATTTTGGAAGTACTTTGTATTATTTATTTTCAAGCAATGAATTCTATTTACAGGAACACTCTTTTTGGTTCTAATTTTTAAAGAATCCTTTTCGAGCGTTGTTTCCGGAGCATATAATAAATGATCACTCTGATATGCAACTCAGGAAGGTACCGGGTATTTTAAAAGTACTTCGGAGTATATATACCCGAACAATGGAAACATCATTTGAGAGGAAAACCTTTTTCAGATAATATTTGGGTATAAATTCAGTTTTGAGCAACACTCTTTGCAGTTCCTATGTTTAGATAATTCTTTGAGAGTCTTTATTCCGGATCATATCCCAAAGGATTATTCCGGTATTGTAACATACTTGGAATACAAAAACTTCTATCTAATATCTTTCAAACCTCAGTATCGAAAATAAATTATTTCGTTTTCATATTAAAATGTTTATATGGAATGGTTAAATAATAAGGTTAGGAAAGTAGAAATGAGAGCTTAAATTGAGCGAACTCACCTCGATTTCTAAATTATTTTTCTACCTTATTTTGAAGTTTGTTATTTTGATTTTTAACAACAAACTATTTTGTTGCTTTTATTTACTTAATAATTTAGTAGCCAAACATGGCAACTACACTAAGATTTTATTTTCAAAGGGAGAAGCAAAATCAAGGTGGAGAGGAACATTTTACTACACTCCTTACCTTATATTTAATACACCACGATGGAAACTAATTTTTCGCACATATCAAGGATTTCCGTTCTTTGGTAATAAGAAGCGTTTACAATTTTTCCTCAGTTATTAAGTTTATAAAGTAAGAGTTGACTTGTGCATTAATATATCAAAATATTTTTGGTTATCTACATGATCAAAGTTAGGTTAGGTTAGAGTGGCGGCAAATGCCTCACATAGACCAGACTAGGTCCATCGCGATACCACATTCTCCCTTTAAATGGAGAAAAGCGTTGAACTTACTTCATGATATTGGTCCATCACAAAAGTTTCGGTTCTTAATGCGAAGTGTTTGAGTTTGGAGATATATCCAAGAATCCTAATTCTGCATATCATGATCTCAGTTAAAATCTCTTGCAAAAGTTAACTTACAAACTTTCACTTGGAACAATTTTGTTAATTAATTGCTTATGAAAAATTGTGGAAACTACTTTAGTGGAACTATTATCCATCACTGTTAAAATAACATTTAAACCGAACAAATCTCTCTCTTGCGAGTAGAAACCCAATTAAAGATCATAAATTACGAAATTTATTAAAAACATTTTCAAACACATTAAGACAATACCCGATTTCCATAATTTAATACCAAACACATTTGCTTAATAGCTTCTGACAGATTTACTACCATTTTTAACTACTTAACGTAAATCACTGCTGAGACTTATGTACGTTACCTACCGGCAAATACAACAACAACAACAAAAAAACAAGAAATCAGCATCTTTAAGTCCACATTTCTTTTTTTTGTTTTGTTCAACTTTTATTTTCCGTTGTTGTTTGTCGTCGTTGTTGTTGTTGTTGCTGTTGTTGTTGTTGCTGCAGCTTAATTGATTTGAAATTAAAATACAAAAATCCCATAAATATCAGCGATTTGGTGACAAATCTCAAATAAATCACTTTGCTCGCTGGAGATAAAGTGGCAACAAATGTCATTTGTCGTATAAATTACGTTATCAAGTTTGTTTCCATTTTTTTTGTTCTTCTTTTTTTTGTTGTTGTTGTTGTTGTTTTCTTTTTTTGGTATAGAACACTGGCGGCAGCAGCGCATCATCCATTGGCACGGTGGCATGTTTGCCTGTGAGTGGGTTACTCATCCCAGCGCACTGTATCTAGACTGAGAATGGGAACGCGTATTAAAGCCAGCCAGGCAGCGCAAGTGAGGAGCGCCTAAAGTGTGGCTGCGGTTTTTAACAAATGACTTGATAAATGCGGTCGTTGATTAAGGGCAAATGCAAACGTTACCGCTTTGTTTACAACAACAAATCACCGCACAACTTGACAGTAATTTACTTCAAGCGTGTTTGGCAGCAGCGAGCAGCGCGAGCGTTTCGATGCATTCGAATAGGTATACAAATCAATTTTATGTGACACTTTTGGAGATATTGCCACGCCGTTTTGAGGGGGGCTTAGCACTTAATGGATTTGGGTAATGCTCAAGATTGAGCGAAGTATTTCGATATGAAGTTCTGAATTGACAAAGGCATGGCGTCAACTTGAGCGAGCACACTTAAGATGTGGTTAATTGAAGGTCTGCTTGAATCGAATATATCGTGGTTCGAAATGTGTTGATATTTTCATTGGAGTCTAACGAAGATGAGGGGCAAGAAATTTCTCTAAGGCGCACCTTTTTGGTAGCTTAAATGACTGAAAGATCTTTTAATCACGATCTAGAGATCGTTTTATGACACATCTAAGGTTAGGTTAGGTTAGAGTGGCGGCAAATGCATCACATAGACCAGGCTAGGTCCATAGCGATACCACATGTTCCCTTTAATTGAAGAAAAGAGTTGACCTTACTTTATGATCTGACCTTTCTTATATGTTATAAGAGCCTTCTTGAGAGACAAAAATTTATCGTTAATTTCTATCTCTTATTTCCATGATGGAGAAGTTGTGAATCTGTTGGATCGGATAGTTAAAAAAAAATCAACTTGTGAATCTTTAAGCTACACAAAGAATTGGAAATCTTAATACTAAAGAAAAGAAATTAAGCCCATTCGCCCATCATTAGTGCAGAAGCATTAACAGATACTTTTTCCAGTGATTTTTACTGTTTTACACCAATCTTGAAAGTACCTAAAACAAGTACCTAAACACTGAAAAGATTTCCCGACTGCAGCAATAAATCATAAATTCACTGTCCCAATACGAGAGGCAGCGGCGGCGGCGCTGCTTTGAAGATATGTATGTACCATCATTACATTTCGTAACCATAATGCCATATCTCTTGGAAAATCAGACCGAACACCAACCGAGACTAAATATAGTTTTTCCCTGAAAATCTCCTAATATCCTGGAAAACACGTAGGTGTGTCGTAATTCTGCTAAGGTGTCATTATCCCCTAAACAATCGCAAAGCGAAAACAAACGCAGACAAAACGCCACAGAAGATTTGACAGTTTGTTTAGTCATTATCCTTTGTGCGACGAGAGCATTTCCGAGCGAGCGAAGCTACCGGAACACACAATGCACAATGCACAATGTTGCTAATTTGTCATGGACACGTTAGGTCGATCGGATGCTCGCTCGCTCGGTCGGTTGGTTGGACGCTTACAGAGCAGCTTCAAGCGAATGCCGCACAAATTATTAAGAAATCTGAAAATCAGAGTTTGTACAAAAAATTATAACTAACGAATTATACGAAAATAGCAAAAGAAAAAAAAAAAAAGGAAAAGGAAAATATTTGCACAATGTGCAAATACGAAATGAAACAATGTGGAAGATTTACGCTTAGTAGACAAGCGAAGAAGATGTCGGCACAAAATACTCACAAAGACGACATTTTGTGCCCTTGGGCATATTTTCTGTTCTTGACTGGGTCGGCGGTTCTATCTGTCTGTCTGTCTATCTGTCTGTCTGTTTCTGGTGAATGTGTGTGTTGTGTGCTGTGTGTTTTTCTTAATTATTTTCCTATTGTTTTATTTAAGTATGCTTGATTTATTTGTTTGCTTTGCTTTGCTTGTTAATTTTCTCGGAAGTAAATGCACTGGCAAGATTGTCTCTGGAGGCTGCATGTCGGAAGTGTCATTGGTTGTTTCTTAAAGATTCCGTGAGCACATTTGCTGTGGTAAGTATTTGTCTTTGTCGTAGTTTCATTGTGATTATTTCACTTTCTAGATGCCGACATTGTTATTAACATAAATGACAGTTTTCTTTTATGCTGGAATTTTCTAAGAAGAAATTCAAAACCATATGAAAAAAACTTTTACATACATTTTCACAATTTTCTTATGTGATTTTATGTACTAAAAAGATGACAAAAATTTGACTTAAAATTTTGTGCCAGAAAAAGTTTATTTTGACATGTACGGTCTATAATCAAATAGGTCTTTTGACATTTTGGTCTTGATCTCCTAAACAAGAATAACTTATACTCCAGCTGGTCTGAGTTTCGCATTAGAAAGGTCTGAAACATACATAGTACAAAAAAACTACATAACTTAGTATATTATTAGAGTTATAGAGTTGTAAAAGAAAAATAGAAAACTTTTTTTAAGTAGCTAATGCTGACCAAAAATATAAACAATTACTTTAATTCTTATCAAAATTTTAGAATTTTTTGAATATTCTTAACACGTATTTTAGGTCCATCAAGCAGACAAAAACTGCATACTAGAAAATGTTTGACCGCCGAAATTCCTTTTCTCAACCTTGATATTGTTTCTCTCTTTGAAAACTAAATTTTTGAGAAGTCGCCATGGTTGCTATAAAAACATTAAATAAATAAAAACAAAAACGTAGATTGTTGTCAAAAATAAAACAAAAATAAACTTTAAACTAATTCAGAAATCGAGGTGAGTTCGCTCAATTTGCGTTATCATTTCTACTTTCCTAACCTTATTATTCAATCATGCTTCAACCTATCAAAAATAGATTTGTGGGCCTCCTAAATCAAGATTTCAAGGGTCAATTCAAAATTCTGAGTATGCGGTTTTTCGACTTAACCAGACCTTGAGTCATGTCTTGTCAAAAGTATTTTTTCACTGTCACACAGAGTACTTATTTCAAGTTCTTAGATCGGAGTCATATAAACTGAAATAGTCTTAATAAAAATTTAATTTCATTCAACAACTTGTTAAAAGTAACCCACATATATCAAAGAGAGAAAGAAAAAAATATAATATCAAAAAGATCCGATCTTATCAATAAACTAAAACTATTAGTCGGCTTAATTTAGGTTCCAATGTTTAGTTCCAAATATAAGTAGACTCATATTATCTAGGTACTTAGCAGCGACAATTATAATACCATCTACTTAACTGTGAGTGTATACTATAAATAAATTCCAGCACAGAGCATTGCCAACAACAGTTAACCTTATTTGCAGAACATTAACTTTTTGTTGTTGTTTCTGTTGTTGTTGTTGTAAGTCCACACACACTCTCTGATATGTTGAACCTACAAAAAGGCGCAAAAATTAAAAGTCCACAAACAAAAGCGCAAACAAACTGAAAAGCGTTTAACACGTCTGCAGAAATTCCAAATGAACCGTAATGAACACAGTTTGTTGTTGGTGTGCTCCTCTTTTCTTCTTCATTTTGTTCTTGTATTTATTTTATTTAATTTAATTTTTTTCTTTTCTTTTTTTCTGTTGGTTTGGTTTTTTCCAAGCTGCCTTTCCTTGGGGGGGGTGCGATTGCATTAATCCCTTAATCACATTTGCTACATTTAATTCTGTGTGATGTCTGCCATTTTGCACTTCTGATTCAACCCCAACAATCGTACCCCCATTCCCTTAACGTCCCCCCACCCCCACACATCGTACTATGTTGGCAACACTTTAAGCTAGCAACACGTTCGGTGTCGCCAACAAACACCTCCTTTATTGTTGGTCGCTTCAGTTGCTTTTGTGGTGCGGTGCTTCGACATGCTGTGTGTGTAGTGTGTGTGTGTATGGTGTGTGATGTGTGTGTCCTGTAGTAGTTTTTGGTCGTGTCATTCGTAGTACAACATGCGGTGTTAACTACAATTTCATATACTTTTTAACTACGTTCGTAGTCTGCAAGTGGAGGTGGCAGAAATATTTGGGGGCTTGCGGGTCTAAGCCCCTAATTATGAAAATTTTTTTTTAATTCTGACTAGGAAAAATGTTTAACTTTATAGATTGAATACATAATTTTTTTTTCTTTTAAATAACATGATATTTAAAGCCCCCACCCTCTCCTTCGAAATCTCTAATTTGGGGGCTTGCGTTGGCTTGCCCGTAATTTTTTTTTTCAATTCTGCCAAATAAAATGATTAGCTTTATAGATTTAATATATAAGTTTCGGTTTTTTTTTTACTATAACCAGTTGTTTAAAGCCCCCTATCTCCTCCAAAATTCTCGCTCCACCACTGCTCTGTAGTTAGTTGTTACGAATCCGACCGACCTCGAGTGGGTTTACAGGAAATGCTTTTGCCATTTTGCAAATTTGTTTTTGCGGTTCTCTTGATTTCCGTCCGAGCGACCGCACTTCTGCCACTATACGCTGCTGTAAAATGTAATTCCGTTTACGTACGCTTTCTCCGCCATCGCCTCGCAAATTCTCGTCCTCCTCTGTTAGCGCGCCCATTGACTATGTTAACTGTCCCGCTTAAAATGTGGCATTGTCGCACCACCACCACCACCCCCACACGTTCGACCGCCCATTGTGATTGTCGGGGAGTTGACATTCTTGGGCTTCTTCAGTGTCGTGTTGCGGATTAAATGGTCTTTCAGAATGGTAGATTTGTCTGACATTGTGGCACCTATTCCGTCGACGTTGTCGTTGTCGTCATTGTCGTCGTTGGTGTCGTTGTCGTACTTATTCAGCTCTTGTTCGCAGCTTGTTTTCTGGCTGATTTCACCTTCTTTTTTTTTTGTTGATACTGTTGCTACTTTTTTGCTCAGCTGTCATGTGGTTTTACCCCCGTAGGAGCTTTTATTTTATAAGCTTGTTGAACTACTTTTATGCATTTGTGGAATTCTATTGTAAAATTTTATGTTGTGGCATGTGCTTCTTCGGTTGTTGTTGTACTTCTCCTCATTGTATTTTACTGTTTTTTTTTGCTGACGACAAATTGTAATTTGAAATTTCGTATTGGTATCGGAATTTCTCGGTAATCGTAATTGGCATTTAACATACTTGGTCAGTCTCCGGGAGCTCAATGAAACGTTTGATGTTTAGTGGTTGACTGATTTTAAGCTATGCGTTTGTTTCTGTTTGTTTCGAAATACTAGTGGATATGGGACAAATTCATTTACTATAGGCCAGATAAATTGATTTTTTGTACAAATAATTATTGTAGGAGATTTAAGCCAAGTTCTAGTGAATACTAAATTGACCTAATCCTTCAAAAATAATTGAAAAATCTCTCTCATTAAAATTTTAAAGCTTATGACACTAAAGGCAAGTCTCTGCAGAAGTTCTCTACTTCATTTATCTTCAACTGACTCCATTTTTGGTACCTACTGTAGGGTCTATTTGGTATTATTATGTATAGAGAACTTGGAAACGATTTATTATATATAAATACGTTTTTATTGAAATTACATATAAGAGTTATTCACCTTTAAACCTTGACTACAACTTTTCCAAATAAAATCGTATCCAGCTGATACAATTTGAATTGCTCTCTGCTCTATAAATCTATTCATTGATCACCTAACAGATATGATGCACTTTAGCATATGTTGTATAAACCCAGCTTATATCTTTACAATCTCCATTTACTTTTTCCATTAATTTCGATTGGAAGAAGATTCGCTGCAACAGTCAACACTCATGATCTGAAAAAAAACAACAAAATTAGCGCTATCGAAAATCACAGATTTCAATCGAGTGCGCGAAAACTTTTAACAGCATTTAAAAAAAAACAACAACCAAACATTGTAATAAAGCAACCCCCCACCAACCCCCCGGACAACACATGATGTCAAAGTAAGTAAACTGGTGCAACCGGCAGACAGAGGACAACAGTTGACGCAATCAAACTAACGCCATAACGACGAGGATAATGTGCCACTCAAATCGTAATCCTTGCGCAAAATTTCTTACTTTTCTATGTCAGTGTGTGTGTGTGTGTGTGTCTGTGTCTGTGTTTGTATGCGCCCTATCGAAGGGCGAATATATACTCGTCGAGTGCAAAGTGCTTTATGCATTGTTAAAGGATTTATGACATCAAACATGGGACTAAGCAGGATTTCCACTGCTTGCTTGTAACAATTGCAAAGATTCTTTCGATTGTGGATTTTTTTCGTATTGCTGCCGTGGCTTACAATATTCGAAAAAAAAATGTTGCTTGTTAAATGTGAAACAATAACGTTAAGTATGGCAGTTTAATTGTTTTTTCAGTTGCCTGTCAACTTTTGTACGTATGTATGTATGTATGTATGTATGTATGTATGTATGTATGTATGTATGTATGTATGTATGTATGTATGTATGTATGTATGTATGTACGTATATCCGAAAGTTACCCTTACCACCGTTTCGATTGATTATATTGTATAGCAAAAAAGAACGAATGAAAAAAAAAAACCGCGCGTCACCATCTCAAGTGGCACTTGGTAATGCTTTGGGTAATGTGAAATGTTGTTGATTTATATACGCAAACACAAATAAACGGCGTAAAAGGAAGGAATGCTTTTGATTTTTTTTTCTTTTATGTATTATTTATTTGCGTAAAGGAAGGGTTGCGCCTGGCTGGATTTGATGATGGGTTCTTGCCTGCAGCTTGAGAGTTTCCTTTTTCTTTGAGAGCTTGTTTTTATTTTCTATTTTTTTTTTTTGGTTTGTTGATTCTGTGAAAATTGTAAAATTGTTGCAACGTGACACAAAGTAACCGGAATGAATTGCATACGTTGGGTTTCGCATTACATTTCATTTCGTGTGAAGGGCTCTTGTCTCTGGCAATGAGTGGAAATAATTATCTGAAGTGGGTATATATGTATATATTGTAAGAAATCCTATTTGGGTTTGGTCTGAAGTACGGTACTACTTGTGATTTAAATTGAAAGTCGTGCTGCTCTTGGGACATTGCCATTATGAGGCATGGAATGTTCGGAGAATATTTTCACTATTGTTTTTTAGGTTTGGCGATTGGAAGAAGACTAGGTGCCTTAGGTAGTATATACTCGTATATATATTTACGATTAATGTTCTCTTCATTCTAGCTATCTCTTGAGCTAACTTCATATATGTTTATTTTCTGATCGAAAATAACCTAATACCTAATTTTTATTTTTGGTAAGAAAAATTATCTATATATCGGATATATTGTGTTATATCTATTTTATCCCAAATCAGAAGTATTTATCAGATGTATCATCTGAATATTTCATCCCATATCCAAACTATTATCTCAAATATCTGAATGTCGGAGATATTATGAAATTACTATTTTATCTTATATCTCAACTAAGGTCCCAGTGCTTCTATAGCCTTGTACTAATAATATCTCAACCATATCATCATACTATATCTATAAAAAGTTTTGTTCTACATATTCTGTAAAGGTAATATTAATTTAAGAACTAACAAGAAGTAAACATATAATTTATCTAAATTGTTTGGAGATATACGATTAAAACAAATAAATTAATTCTTGCCCCTTTGAAGGGATACCTTGATTGGTAGTTCCATAGAAAAAAAACAGGATAGCGACGTCAAGGAATAAGGTTTTTAGGCGATTAGAATTCGGCACAGTTTGGGGTTCGGCCAACTCTCATAGTCTATGAAGATATTCATCTTCCTAAACGTAAGTAAAATTAATTTTTTGGATTCAAAAACGTTTTCTGAAGCTGTCTCCAGAAGACATTAATTTTAGGTAGATTTTCTAATAATTATTTGAAAAACGATTCTAGATACTAAACTTGATTTATAAAAGATCATGGTACATGATGATGATGTTGTACCATCTTCATGACTAGGAATTGTGCCAAAAGAAGATGTTTAATTTCCAGATAAACATCAATGAAAAGTGTATAAATTAGACAACTGATTACCAAAAGTATGAGTAATTGAATATTTGCTACATTACTAGATACAAAATAAATTGAAGGTAAGAGGTAATTAATAGTAATTATGACATCAAAGTGACGTTTTCAGTGCTTTAAAGAATATTCGCATAATTTCATCATTAGCGCATAGCGCTGTCATATGTCTAGCTAGCCCTTTCAACAACTTACCCGTAATGTGTTTTCTCCCCCCCCCACCCCCCGACAGCCAAGTGTACTACCACAATTAGACTTTTCAATTGCGCAAAATTTGTATTATTCTCCAATTATGAATATGCCACAGAGTGTCGCATTCCCTTCCCATTGACTGCGGCGACAGTTTTACTCCTGCTGGTTTTGTACCTATCGAGGAGCGATGTGGCATTGTCGCTGTGATTGACGTTGACATAAAATGACAACTTGACACACAACTTTATGTGACAGACAGACAAACAGTCAAACAGTCAGTCTTCGTCAGGCTGTGTTTCAGCAGGCTTAGCCAGACAGACAGAATAACACAACACAATGAGACAATCCTGCTGGTCTAATGAAAAGCAGCGATTTTAAACACACACACAAACACACATACAATGACAGGGTGGAATTTTTGCGCTTCGGTTGAGGTAACCCCGACGTTTTCCAAAATATAATGTAACAAGGGGGCATTGAAGTGTAAGGAGGCACAAATTCGTAGTTTGTCGCCTGGTTGGATATGTAGCGAAAATGTTTGAATACGTATTGTTGAATGAATGGACGACGATGACGACGACGATGGATGAAGTGACATCTCGTTAAATATTGCACTCAAATGTCACATTGTGTATATGAAATTATTTTAATTGTGTGTCACTTTGCATTTCGGTGAGGTCGATTGGTTTGGTTTCATTTGGTTTCGTTTGGGTTTGGGTTTGGTTGTGGTGTTATATTTTTCGGATGTTCGGTGCAATGAACATGGCTTATTACGTAACCAATGGCAGGGATTGGATTTCTTTCTTTTCAACTGGGAGAGGGGGGGGGTTGTTAGTGTACGCGTTTGTGAGAAGTTCACAGTTGTGCGGCGGGCAACATTGGTTCAAGGTATTAAAATGTCACAAATTACATTAGAATGGTTAAGTCGGCCTTTTGGAAATTTGAAAAACTTTGTTTTTAAATCGTATAGTAAAGGTCTAATAGAAGGTTCATGGACGAATTAGGTCAGATTTTTCTTAACTTAAAGAAGAACGCAGATTCTGTTTTTTAATTCTTATATATAATTTGAATACTTCATTCCAAAGAACATCAGAAAACTATCCTTTGGCTTTTGTCTTACATAGTTAATTGTCTTTTTTATTTTTCAACTGGAAGAATTTGTTCCAGAGATTTGACAAGCAATGAAAATTTAAGCTTCTTTTGAAATGTTAACATTTAATAATAATTTTGAACTTTTTTCGAAAAAGTTTCCCTAACTGCTGCTCATATCTTTGAAATTAGATTAGCCACACAAAAACTGTTAACAAAAAAAACGCATTTAGCCAATCTTTATTTTACGACTCAAATGTCATTACAAAAATCACAAGAATCACGTACCTACACAAGCAGACAGATATAGTATACCCACACATGTGTGTGTATGAGTATACATGTCCACCCAACAGTTGTTTCATATTTTCCACCATGAAGCAATAAAACGAATCTGTGTGTGTGTGTCTGTCTGTTTGTCTGTCTGGCAATAATGGCCACAACACATTCACTAAACGCACTTCATAAACTAAAATGGGGAAAATTTTTATTAAAACCATAAAGTAACGCTAAATGCGACAAGATAACACAAATGCAGGACACATAAGGCGTTTTATGGCAATTACATTATACTACGACAGTCTGCATATGTGTGTGTGTGTGTCGGTTAAGATACAAATAGAAAGCAAAAAAAAAAAAAAAAACAACTAACAAAAGAAAAGTCAACGAAATTTGTTGGATTTGCACGCTTTTTCCTCGGTTTTGTGGACTTACACACTTTGCTACTTAACGTTGCATACACAATCTGTGAATCTGTGAATCTGTGGTGGTTATGGTGTAATGGGTGGGGGGAGGGGCGTTGGGCAGGCACACACTTAGAAATAGTCATATATATGCAATGCAACGAGAACATCAACAGACGCAGTTTATGACAGGCGCTTACCTACATTATGGACACTGGAAAAATACGAATTCGTATACTTAAAGTTCTTGGATTTGAAATTTTTAAAAAATAATTGATTAAATTGGTTAAAAAAATTTTCTATAGAACCGAATTGGTTCTAAGTTTTATACACTTTAATTTTTTCATATGGAGTCATTGGAGGACAATTTTGAAAATGTGCTTTAAAAACCTATTTCAAAATTTGCATAATTTTTGAATCACTAAACACTCGAGGCTTGTGTACCTAAATACTAAAATACGAGTGTGAAGGTTTCTTTCAGTGCATCCTGGCACCCAACTAAACTCTCGTCCTGCATCATAAAAACGCAATTTAAGCGAAATTGTCGAGCAGTCAACCATCTTGTGCGCTGTCTGTTATTATATGCATGTCTGCTGGGCGCATCCTACGCCCATATTTTTTGCAGTTTTATTGTGAAGATACAAAAAAAAACAACAACAACAACAAAAACCAAAAACGATTTTTACGAATTTACTGTCTGCAGGACATTACGCAGAAAATGCAAGGGCAACTCTGCACTACTACACGCGCGCACAGCACAGGGTGAGTGTTTTTTATGACACATTATTGTGGTGATTATTGTTTCGCCTTTCTTCATCTCTTCTCTTCTCTTCTTGTCTTTTCTTTTTTTTCTTTTATTTCTCCTTCGACTTGTACTTTCCGCTAGCAGGAAATGGAATATTTGAACGAACAAGAAAATCATTTCTGGGTGTTACAATAAAATGCAACACACTCACAAGCACACACACAAAGTACGAGAGACAATAAACAACAACAACAAAAGGGATCACGTTGTCGGCTGTTAATGTAAGCCGACAAACGGAAGGACAGACACGCTTCTACTTTAGCGTCGCCATAAATTTGTGGTCGCCGTCGCTGTCGCCGTCGCTTTGGGTATATTAGCCCAAAGTGTCCGCCGCACGTTTCTTTGGTCCTCATTACGTAGTATGACCACATAAGCAGCCAAATGGACCCGACCGTCTTTTCCTGTTTATATTTTTGTTTATTATCCTCATTTCAAGGATATTTCTCGGCGTGTGATTTGTAGACAAAATAAATATCTCTATCCGGTTGTGCTTTATGGTCCGGCCGAAATGTAAGTGTCAAACGGTTTCGTTGGAAAGTCCGTCTAGTTTTTTTTTGAAGTAAATCGCTTGAAGGAAGTGAGTCTTAATTGTTTTTTTTTTTGAGGTGCGAAATCGTGGTGGTCCTTGGCATATCCTTGAGTATTTCACGGTGGCACAGGCAGGTAAATAAAGAATTTTGGTTCATATTTTTTGGATTTAAATGCCAGTGCTTGAAAGTACATAAGTAAACACTGAGAAAATATTAGAAATCATGTAG
Organism: Suillia variegata; assembly: GCA_949127995.1. Taxonomy (NCBI): domain Eukaryota; kingdom Metazoa; phylum Arthropoda; class Insecta; order Diptera; family Heleomyzidae; genus Suillia; species Suillia variegata. Next base: position 42,238,894 of record OX421844.1, read on the forward strand.
AATTAACATTAAATTAACACTTTTTCGGGTTAATATTCTCCAGAGCTAATGAAGTTGCAACAATTAACATTTTAGGTTTATTGAATTTGTTTAGATGTCGGACAGAAATCTTTACATATTTTGTTATTATTTAACATTGGAAAATGTTAGGCCAATAGGAGACAATGTTAATTTACCATTGTTTTTTTTTTGTAGTTTTGATTTTTGCAAGTTTTGTGACAAGTTATTTTAAAAAATGTGGATGTCCTAAGCTCCCCCAGGAGTTCAAGGATCCATTGATGATGATCTTAAAAATCTTAAAATACATTAATTTAATACTATATCATATAAATTTTACACTTTTTGACGTAATAAACTTTGCAACATCTTTGTTTTAAAAGTGTTAATTTACCATTAATCATGTAAATTTAACACTTTTGTAGTGTACATTTTTTAAAAGTCTTTGACACTTTACCTTAAATATTTAATTTAACAATGTATCATGTAAAATTAACAGTATCTTAACTTCTAAACTTCTGCAAAACTACGAAGTGATTCGTGAAACAACCGAATAGAAAATTAGCAGACCTTCTTTTAAAGCTTAGTAGGAATGACCTCAAAATACTGATTAGTGCAATCACGGGCCATAATACATGTGGCCAACATGGGCGCCATCAACGATCCAATTTGTCAATCCTGCCTTGAGAGCGATGACACTTCAGATTATCACTGTATGTATCCGGATTTTAAAGGAGCGAGACTGAGAATACTGGGTAGTGATATGCTGAGTATGAATAACAATCAGACTCTTCCTATCCCTTATCTTCTTAAATTCTTTCGAGTAATTAAGAAGTTTCTTCTAATTTTCCCATCCAAACACTTCATTCCTATATCTGTACTTTCTTATTCCAATACATTCTGGGTACAGCACAATGGTCCTTGAGGACTGAGAGCTATGGTCCCATACCAGCCCACACTCAACTCTAACTTTAACTAACAGTATCTTAGTTTAAGTTTCTTTAATAGCTGAATTTAACATTACAATTCATATTAAGTTAACACCGCATCATGTTAAATTAACACTGTGTCATATTAAATTAACACTGCATCATGTTAAATTATCACTTAGACGCAGTGTTATATTTTCGTAAACAATTTTTTTTGACAGACAAAGTGTTGAAAATATTTCTGTGAAAATTCTCCATTTGAACGTTTTTACCTCTGACAGGCGGTTGCGATTATTATTAAAAAAAACACTTATTTAACAACTACAAATAAAACGCTTAATCTGAATCCATTCGTGGCCTTAAAAACAAACTCCAAAATTTGTCAATTGGCATTTTAAAAGACTTTTCCAAACGCTTCTGCCTTAAAATCGTGTCGATGTTTTATTAAAATCCCATGAATATTCAACGCCATGTCTTGGCAACAGCCAAGCACCAACTCTTTGAAGATGTGCCCATAAATATTCGACTTATCTACGATAGAAAACAACAACAACAACACACAAAAAAGTACAAAAACAACAAACACACGCAATATACAATATTTTTATAAAATATGTTCATCCTTTTTGCACCTTGTATCTCATTGTTCTCCATTATCTTGGCATAAATTCGGTGATTATTTTCATTTGGTGCTGATGTCCAATTAAAAATTTATGCGTTTAGCCGCCGTCGATAGTGCCGCCCGACCGCCCGCTCGCCGCCTAGCTACATCAAAGAGACAGCGCCCCACGAGCATGAAGACCCGCAGCCGCATCTGTTTTAATCTGTGCGCATTTCAAATGGTTTAAATGACCCGCAATAATCGTAAACTATTTGTCGGTCACTCCTATATGAATTCTTTCGTTTTTTTTTGGGTGTTTTTTTTTATGATTTTTTTTTATTGTTTTGTGAATGAGTTTTTTAAACGCTTGCTGTTTTTTTTTTCGGCCTTTACTCGCTCGCTTTGTCGGCATTCGTAGCATAAATTATTTAATATCGCTCAATTTATTTGTTTATTTATGCGCGTGTCAAAAATTTCGTTTACTTAGTTTGTATCTGTGTGTTAGTTAACTCGTCGAAGGGTTGTTCATTTGTCACGTAATCGTTGCAGGGTAGACGAAAGGGTTATGACTAAGTCGAAGTAAATTTTTTTTTAACTTTTTTCGATTTTCTTCTTTATTGCTTGGAAAAATTTGTTTGCCTAACGCTGGAAAAGGTTACACTCGGAATTTGAGGAGCTTGGGCTTAAATGACTTGCTCGTATTTAGTAAAGGTTCGTTCTATTCTGTGCAAAATCCTTTTAACAACAAATACTTTGTTGTTGTTTCTATTTAAATCTCAAGTTCTGATAAAAAATTATTTCTGTTTTCATTTTTTTAAAGGGTTCAATTTAACATGATTCTTATAAAAATGCAAGTTCAGAGTTTTTGGTTTACGTTTTGACATTTAAAAACATCCTTTAAATAAATTAACATATTTTCTGGACATATTGTTGTTGTATGAAATTTGATATTGAAAATTCTTTATAACGAATTAAAAATATTTGTAATACATATTTTATTCTTGAATAAATATATTTACTCTGTACAGATTATTGTTTTATTAAAGAAATTTCCATTGAATGAGAATATGTAACGAAAACCTCGAAGTGAAACTTTTCGACCATCGAAAAAGAGCTGTCAAATAAGTTTTCGCGTTCCTCGAAAATTTTCGAAGCAGTTTAGTCGCTTAGAAAAATTGCTCATATGTTTCATTGAGGATTTTATATACAAAAAATTCTACTAATGCCATTAAAAAAGTGACCTTCATTACTTAAATTTATAACATTGCAGAACAGTAAAAGTCAATTTTAGTTTATGTTTAAAACTCTTAAAAAATAAGTCATAAATAAAAAAGTAGTTATATAATCAATATTTTTAGCATACATACTTACCCAGTAGGCAATTTCAGGGGTAAAAAGCGCTTCTAAAATCACTTCCTGGCAGGAAGGAGGCCTTCCATTCCTTCCAATACTCCTTTATTTTTTTGTATGAAATGTCCCGCTTTTGAAGGCCTTCTCTTTTTTTTCTTTCCATGAGAAGGGAAGTAAGGCCAAGTAACAGTCCTTCTCATTTAAAGGAAAAAAGAAGGCTTTCAAAAGCGGGACGCAATTGGATTTGTATACTTTCATATTTTATTTTTTTTAACAAGTCGTCTTCTTACAAGGCTCTTGACTGTCGATGATTGTCGCATTCCGACCCGGTTTTGCTTTGCACCAGAAGCCAGTTTAAGTTACATCTTCCACTACACCTTCTCTAGATGGGAAGTTAGAAGAGCTTCGTCTAGGAAGCGCTAACGAAAATGCCGACTGGGTCAAAATTAATGACTGCCTTCTACATAGTAGGCAAATGACAATGGACAGCACTAAATAAAAGCAACTGTAAATTAAGAACAGCTGACTGAACTGTTATGTTAAATTGCTGAGTTTTGCAATTGTTTTCGAGGTTGCGAAAAGTTTCAATCCCGAAAAGAAGCTCGAAACATTTCGAGTTTTTGCGTTTAAAGGAATCCCATTACTGTAAGAAATTGATACTAAAAAGTCTTTATTAAAATTATTAAATAAATCATAAAGAAATTCTGAAAGTATTTTAAATTTTTTTATTTGTATTTCTAAATATTCTTATACAGTCGTGTCTGGATATAGGGAACTAATTATTGCAAGGACTGTTCATTTTATGCGGCTTGTTCACTCCTTCATGGTTGACACTTGTTGTTTTTGCTTTTAAAAAATAACTTTTGAACCTCTTTTTCATATAGACCTCACAGTGCTAATATACCAGCATCATCAGTCGAGTTTTTGTTGTGTTTTTTTGTTGTTCTCTGCTTGAAGTTGCTTTCAAAATGTTATTCGCTAACTTTAAAATTTCGAAAAGCATTTCGATTGTTCACTATTTAGAGTAGTTCATGCAAAAATTTGGATGTTCACTTTACCCAGACACGACTGTATTTTAAAGCTGCGTAGAAGATACTTCTCAGTATCTTAAAGTCCAAAACGCAAATGAATATTGTGCGCAGTTAAGCATATCCAAAAATTTTATGATTTTCTTTTTCTTGAGCGTGAAGAAATGTGCAAAAAATTTAAACGAAATATTTTTTTCATTGTTTTGTTTACCAAAATATCGTAAACTAGTAAAATTGAGTTATATTATATTAACGCATTCTGAATCTCGTAGATACATTTTTCATTTGATTCAATATTCATTTCCGAAAGTTTATTGAATGATTGATAGTTGCAGATAATAGTTTAGATTGGCAATATTTTATGATACTATCAAACAGTTAAACAATTTTTAAGATAATTTTTGGTTTTTCAAAATTTCAAGAAATAATTTTATATTATAGAAGAAAAGTTTTGCCTAAATCGTAATCAATTGCACAACAAAATTGATTACTAGAACTTTCATTCAAAGAAGCGTATTGAAATCCAAATAATTTTTGTTGTCTACATTTCAAAGAAGACTTTAAAAAGGTCAAAATAAAAAGAAATATATTCCAAAAAAATTGAGAATGTCGACTGGTTTACTTCACAAAGAGAATGAAATGAATTTTGTGTTGCATTCCAGCTGGAGGCCGGATAGTAGCAGCAGGGGGAAACGACAAGCGGCCACGCTTTGATCTCGGCAATATTTGGCATACTTCAATGAGAAGATATTGCCCGAAGTTTGTCAAGAAATTGTTCGAAATGTGATTTAGCCAACTTAAAAACTCGCCGAATTTAATATCTATCAAATACCTTAGAATGCCATTTTTTTATTTTGTATCTAAAAGATAAACAAAATTCACTCGGTATAAAAGAAATCACACAATCCTTTACTTTGGCCAATGTCAAATACACAAGCGCACATTTTGTCATTGTCATGCGGTAGCTGTCAATTTGACAGCTACCAATATTTATTTTCGGCATTTATTAAGAAGAAGACGAACAACTTCAAAAAACTTCAACAAAACCAACAAAAATTCATCATCGCATGTTTTGATTGTTTGTGCATTCAGCTGCGAAAAAGGTTTACTTCGGCTGCTACTGTATTTGGGTTTAACCTTTTTTGTTGTTGTCGGTTCTTACCACACAAAAAAAAAAAAAAAGTAAACGAAGAAGTCACCAACGAATTGTCATCAAATGAAATGAAATACAAACATCTTTGACAGCTTCTGAATACGTCGAAGAGGTAAAATTAAAAAAGAGACGAAAAAAATACAATAAAACATTTTGTCGTGTCATCATGGAGGAGGAGGCATCCTCTGGAGCGGAGCCGTCGCATGTTGCCGCCGCATATAACAATGAAACTTCAAAGATGCGAGGCCGCAATCACGTAGACATAATTATCTATGAATATTTAAGGAACTCATTCAAAGAGAAGTTGTGTACAAGTACATACATACATGTAAAGAAGGTTTATATGGAAACAATTTTCAAATAGTTTCAACCGATTGAAAAATACAAAACACAGAAATTTTAAAATTTTTACTTAAAAAGTTAAAACGTTTAAACACTTTTTTGTTTAATATTAAAACCTGATTCTATTTATTATTAAATGAACATATCAAAAAAAAATATTTCATACCAACGAATCTCACCAGTTTCGATCAAAAGTTGAATGCTTTATTAAACTTAAGATTCGATATAAGGTGAGAGAGGTAGAAAATTGTCCCTCTTCACCTCGAAATTGTTTCTCTTTTTTAAATTTAATTTTTCTGCAGTGTTGCCATGGTTTCTACAAAAACATAAAGTAAATAAAAACAACAACGTTGTTTGTTGTCAAAAATTTAACATCAGAAAAATAATCCAGCAATCGAGGTGAGTTCGCTCAATTTGCGCTCTCAATTCTTCTACCTAACCTTATTATTCAACCATGGATATTTGGTCACAATGCATTTGACCTAATTGTTATATTTATGATAGCCTCGGTTGAGTCAGTTTATTATGAACCAGCATCAAGAGAAAAAATTTATTATTTTTTAATGCCAAACATTTTCACTGACTTCGAAAAAGTTATTATAATTTAATTATTTTTTAATAGAGTGTGGTCAAAGTGGTCATATCCAAAAATTTAAAATATTTTAATCAAATAGAAGCAATAGTAAAGTCAAACGAAATTTCATCGGAAATTTAGTCCACTAGGATCAACAAATAGTGGAAGGCTTTACTGGACTTGATATTTGGTCTTATTGCATATGACTTATTCATTACATCTATGATAGTCTGGATTGAGTCAGTTGATTATGGACCATAACCAAAAGGAAATTTACCTTTTTCTTTAATGTCAAAAGCCTTCACTAACTTTGAAAAAGTAAATTTTATTATTTTTTATCGAGTGTGGTCAAAGTGGTCAAACCCGGAATTAAAAGAATATTGAAGACAAATTAAAAATATAGTTAACTCCAACGAAAATCTATCAAAATAGAACGTCCCAGTACCCTAAAATAGTCATAGACTTTACTAAATCTGTTAGTTGGTCATATTGCATATGACTTAGTTTTTATATATACGATAGTCTGGATTAAGTCAGTTGATTATGGACACGAACCAAAAGGGAATTTCTCTTAGTCTTTAATGTCAAAAGCTTTTACTGCCTTTGAAAAAAAAATCGTTTAATACTTTTTGGAGTGTATGGTCAAATTGGTTTTGACCAGATTGAAAAATATATATATTCAGAGTATGTTGAATACATTTTTTAATACAAGAAGTTCATAAATAAAGGATATCAACGTTAACAAACTTTTTTATTTGTAAATAAATGTGAAAAAGTAAAGTTTTTTCGACCTGAAAAGTTAAATAATATGAATTATTTATATGAGAATGGACTGATCTCTCCTATAAATATTAAAACAACAACTAAAATATTGACCAATTTAGCAGACTGGACAACGCTATTTCGGAATACATTACTATTCCACAACAGAATTATTATTCGAGCTTGTGGTCCTTATCCAATAACAAAATAATTTTTTATGTATAGAAAGAAAATAATAAATATTAAATTTTCTAACTTAAACAAAATTTTCGCTAAACAACATGTTAACCCTGGTAATTCCCTGTAATATGATGTCAGAAATCCCGACGATAGTAAAACGTTCCTAACAAACCAAACAAATATGTTTTTCTTTTTAATGGAAGCTTAAGCATTGTTATGCCAAACCTATACAAATAATTTTAAAGCAAACATTTTAGGTACACAAACAACTACAACAACAACAACAATAATATCAGCCAGCAAAAAAAAAAGGTTCAACATCTTTGTTGAACCAACGCAAACACAAACACAAACATAAACACATCCACTTAACATGTTGTCATAAAATCCGGTGCAGACGTGATTTCAAGAAGCGTTTACGAGTGCAGTTAGAAGCGAGACGAGGCGAAAAAGACCACCGCGACGCGTCAGATCCATTGCAGCGCAGCGCATAGCATCGCATAAACCGAATATTGCGCTCTTCAGTCGAGTGAAACTTCAAAGCAATTAGCATAAATAAACATGAACACGTTAAAATAAACCCAATTCGATGAGCACACACCGAATGCACAATGCAGGCGAGCAGTCGAGCAGCCGAGCAGCAGCTGTAAAACTAGCTTAAATCTTGAAGACAACGCGATAAATAACACGCTGAATGCAAATCAATTAGGACCACATTCAATGGCGGCGACTGCACTCAGGTGCTGCTCTAAACTAGACCAAGTAGCCGATATAGTCGATAGGTTGGGCATCTAACAATAAATACATACATAAATAAGTAAATAATAAAAATCGGTAAAAAAGAAAATATCTAATTTAATCGTTGACTACCGATGGAAGCGATGTTGTTTGTTTGCACCAACAATTCATTAGCTGATGGCCGCCGCCGCCGCAAACAATTTAGAGAGCGATTTAATTTGTTAAGCCCGCGCGCTTAAAGTCGAAGCAACCGTATTTCCTTTATTGTTGGAAGCGCTTAAGCCGCACGGAATGAGACTATTTGCCGGTAGTCAGTGCGGCATTGTAACAGGGCTGTAGCTCGGGTTTAAATGGTATAAATAAGTTGATATATCAAAAAAAAATCTAGTAAAAATAAAACGATATTAATACTAAAGAAAAGCTTAAAATAAATTTAATATCCGGTTATGTATCTCAACTGAAAATGCAAGTATCTGAGAAATACTTAAGCGGGCTTTCTGTTTTGAAATCCTGTTTCTAACCAAAAGATTCATTTTATTCATATGCCAAATTGTAAAACTTTAACCCAAAATTATTTTGTAGATACATTTCAGTTGTAGATACATTTTGTTATTTTTTCGAAATGTCACATCCCTGAATATCCGCTGGATACATAACGTAAAGACGAAAAAAAACAAGCTCCACAATTTATGAACAAACGCAAGAAAGCGGCTGTTATTGTCATATTTCAAAGTCATCAGCGGTAGCAGTAGCAGCAGCAGATAGGCAACATCATCAGGCAACAACAACAACAACAACAATAACAACAACAGTAGCAAATAGCAACAGTATCGGGCATCATCAGCAACATGGCAGTCATCATCATTATTATCGCTTTTTATGTGCGCCATGAATTCAGCCAGTCAGCCAACCAGCCAGGCAGCACTAGTGTTCTGTTCGGCAAACTGGTCGTAACTCAAAGGATTTCCTGCGGAGCCAATCTTGTAGATACTTTATGACTGTGCACCACCACAGTTGCAGCAGCAGATACAAAAAGCTACTCAAACGCACTGGCATAACAGTTTGTTAAATGTGTTTATTAATGCATAGGCTTAGAAGCATCAAATCTATGTGTGTGTGTGTGTGTGAGTGAATGTGTGTGTGTATTTTGACATGGCCAGATTTGTAAAGTAAATTTTTTATTATTTTTTAATAAATTCAATAATTTTATATACTAGCCAAGAATTTTAATTGTTTAAACATAAACGTTTATTTTTTATAAGGCATGTAACGCTTAAGTAAGCCATTTGGAGTAGATTAAACTTCAATTTGATTACTTAATCATCAACAATTTATGCTGCAGTTTTGTGTGGCAACTACTCAAGTCGACTGTTATTTGAAAATTTTTACTATTTCTCTTCCAGGTCTTCATCATTTAATTCCATTATGCCTTGATAACACACGAATGAGTCATAAATTCGATCAGCTCGACTTAATCGTACTGTCACAACAAATAAAAATCTCTGACATAACAGAGCAAAAAAAGATGAAAAATTCAATACGAACTAGAAATCATCAAAGTCCGCTTTTGTTTATGACAAAGCAGAAAATAAAATCAAAAAGAAAGAATGAATGAATAAAAAAAAGAGAGGAAGTCATAAAATCCCAAGTGGGATGCGCCGCTGAATGAGCGCGCATTTATATCGTAAGTAAAGAAAACGTTTTTATAGAGAATTGCATTAAAAGATAAAGTATAAATGAAATGAAATCAAAAGAGAACGAACATACAAATCGAAGCAGACACTCCAATTTTATGAAAGCGATCACAAAAAGCAAAAAAAAAAAAACAAAAACGTGCTGCAGGTACCCTAATCAAAGAAACTGGAAGCTGACAAAATGTGACAATTACTGACGCAGAATGTGACACAGTGTGACAGCGCGGCTACGGTCGTTGTGTGTGTTTGGGTCAGTTATGTTTCGAATTAATATTTAAAATATTTAACAGAGCGCATTGGTAGATATAAAAAAAATTAAGATTTAGATTTAGACTCTATACAGTTTGAAGTACTCGTATGTGTTTGACCTCGGGTTACCAAGCGGGTATTAATGATTTTGAGAAAAGGGTTAAAAAAAGGTTAAAAGGGTTAAAAGGCTTATAAAGGGTTACAAAGTTGAAAAAAAAAAAAACTATTAAAAGTTTTTGTAGAACCATTCTAGGTAAATAAGTAAGTCCCAGGTGGCCCATTAAATTTACATTTAGAACCTTCCGCGTTTAACTTATTTGAAATTATTGCTATTGTATAGTGATGTATTAAGTTTAATTTTATCTAGAAGCACCTGCATTTTATCTATAAGATATAGTCGCCAAAACAGAGATTAGCGCTCTTTTAAAGATTGCCAATCGTTCTCGCATACTGACTGACATCAACTTACCTTAAAAAGTAGTCAAGAACCTATTTCAATCTGGTATCGCTTGGGTAACCTCGTGGGGTCTATACGTGGTTTCGGCCAGCCAGTAAAACCTAACCTAATAATCATATTCTACCTTTCTCTCAGTCATAAAAAATAGTGCCGGAATAAGCCCAGGGCCCCGTACGTAGGAATTGAGGCGACCGGGGTAAGACTGGATATTGTCGCCCTTTAAAAATATCTTTATAACTATTGATTAAAAAGTGGTTAATACCTTGAAACACATTAAAATAGTGTTTCACATTATTCATGAAATGAAAGCAAATGAAGAAGCAAAACGAAAAAAAAAAGGTACTCATTCCTTTTGAAATGGCGACCCTAAAAAGTGCCCCCTTCGGCTCTGGATTACCCTATGAACTTATAACCCCAATCTTTACATTCTATTTTCCGACTCTCTTACTATGATTCTATTCTGGGTATAGTGATTTGGTTTCAAAATCAAATCACCCGTCCACAACTCTAAGCTCTAATATCGTTTTTTTTTTACAAACATTGCCCTAAGCAGGGTTCCCAAGTGGCTGTATATATAAGTAGTATAATAATTCGGAATTACCTACTCACCTGAAGATGATCTCTGGTTTAAGAAATATCAATGTAATCAAAAATATTTTGAATGAATGAACTATGATCGTGCTTTATAGGTTCCCGGTGTCCTAAGTTACTGAAATAGAGGCCCGACTTGGTTTAATGTAAATAGTAAAAAATTTGTGAAAATATTTTATTAAACAGGTTAATCAAATAAGTTTAAATAGTTTTACAAAGGTGGTTGACAATTATTAAAAATTCATTAAATGTAGTCAAAAAATTATTATTGTGCACCATAGCAAGGTTACATTGGCTGATCCACAAGATAGTGAGATCACATATAGACCTTAAGAGGTCCTTAGCGTTACCAAGATTATATTGAGGTATTCCAAATTAAAAAAATGAGTAGTGATACACAATTGACCGAGGAGGATCAAAATATCTCAAACTATCTAAACTATCCAAAGTTATCTGGACCCGTAAGTAAAAATTGCATCTTGTTTTATTTCCCAAAAAAAAGTACTAAAAATGCCTTTAGTTAAGTCCAGAAATCTGGTTCATAAACAAATGTGGTTCAGAAAGTCTTTGCCGGGAAACTTTATTTTGGAAATACATTTTTCAACTAATTTCCAAAATTTGTTTAGTGCTCCACACCCATTTGTTCCACATGAAGACCTCATGTTGCGCCTAAAAAGTTATGTAGAAAAAATCAATAAAAATCAAAACTCAGTTTAATTTAGGATTAGGATTGACATGAAGCCGCACGCACGCAAACGCTGAGCTACACTCATGCCCGTTTAAATAACATTCAACGCGAAAAAAAAGAATATTAACAATAACAACAACAACAGCGTTAGAGACATGACACTGTCAGAGTGACGGGCTCCTGGTACAGTGCTGCGCTGCGCAGCGCAGCGTCACAAAAAATATCAAGCAAAGAGGCGCGGCATGGCGCGTCTAGAACACAATTGAACGCTGTCAATAAACTTTCAGATTATGACATTATTTATATGACAGCTTGACACGGTGATTGTCTCCCTCTGTATGTGTGTGTGTTTGAGTTTTTTTTTTATTATATATGATTTTTTTCCGAACGTTTTTGACACAAAATGACTTAATGAGGGACACCGCATCGCACACGGTAGGCGTCATTATTTTCTATACAACTAAACGAACCGAACGAGTTAGCAGCGCAGTCGCCGTTGTCAATGTCAGTAATGTTGTTGTTGTTGTTTTCGTTGTTGTTGTTAGTTAGTTAGTTGTTAGTAAATGTTGTCATAAAAATTATTTTGCCATAAAATGAAATTCATAGTTTGTTAAGTGTTTTTCGTTTTTTTTTTCTTTCTTCGATTTTTTTAATATATATACCTGACTTTTTTTTTGCTTTTTATGACGAGATTAGCTTCTAAATGTGTTGTTGTTGTAAGCGAGAATTTCGTTTGACATTTTTAGTGTTAATAAAATCAATTTTCGAATCGTTAAGCTGGTAAGTTATGCACCCCCGCCGTCAGCTGTGAATGACAACGAATGACTTCTCGCGGCGGCGTGTAGGTGGTGGTTTAATAGAGTGGTTTTGTTTGATAGAGTGGTTGTGTTTGAGTCGTCGAGTGTAGTTGTTGTTGTTGCTGTTGCTGTTTGTCAGTGCGGTTTTGGGATTAGTTATGTCGTTATTGACATTGTCAGTCGAAGAGATTTTTTTTTAAGGTGCCAGAGATGCCAGAGTTATCTATCAAAAATGTTGACATTTGTATAATTTTTAAATTAACCGTCTTTACATAACATAAGCTCGACAAATTTATATAATTTATTTTTTTGATTAACTGAAGTTAAATTTTTGACAAACGACATTTGACCAGCTTCATTTGATGGCGCTTCAGTGACGAAATAAGCTGAGATTTTGAACATAGCTTGTTTTAGCGATCTTTTTCATTCAGCTTTTGACATCGTCCTTAACTTAATTTGTTATCTTAATGAAAATTTATGTAAGTAGAAAATAGTATTAACTGACCACTTAAGTCCATGTTGTCTAATTATTACCTGGTCAGTTCAGTTAAAAGTTGACTGACACAGATTAAAGTTTCGATTTGTGTTTTTATGTTTCTATTTTATGCCAAAAACTTTCAGTGGCATTGTAAGAGAATCTTAAAAAAATATTTCGGTGTTATGGTCAGCGTGATATTGACCAATATCAAATTTAATTTTCTAGAAAATTTCTATGCAAAAATAATTTCATTTGCACTACAAATAAGACCAAAAAATTACGATAAATAGTATTTCTAAGTTATCTTGCTGGTCGAAACACACTTGACCACATTCATAAACAATTAAAAAAATATATATTTTTTCTCTTTCCCAAATCCTTTTACAACTTAAACTAAACAACAATAATATTTGGGTGTATGTCCATTTTTAACTGCCCTAACCATAGAATATAATTAGGCAACCTAAATTAAATTTTTTTTGAAACCTATTTCCTAAAAAAAATACTAATACTTTAACTAGAAAACTTCTACTAATAACCGTGGTTGAATAATATGGTTAGGAAAATAAAAATGAGAACGTAAATTGAGCGAACTCACCTCGAATTCTGCAATATTTCTCTGCCATATTTTAAAGTTAGTTTTTTTTTAATTTTTAAAAAAATTTATTTGTTGTTTTTATCTGCTTGTCAATTTTGTAGCAACCATAGCAACAACACAAAAATTATATTTTCAAAGAGAGAGAGACAATATCGAGGTGGAGAGGGACTTTTTAATACTTTTCTCACCTTAAATATATTACACCATGCTTATAGGAATTTTCTTGGAAACACAATCTGCAACGTTTTTTTTGGCAATATTACTTAACAATTTCAGAGATATCATTTAATTTTATATTTCCCAAAATATAGACCACCCTATGCAACATGCCCGCCTCTAAAGAATACCACAAACTATAAAATTCTCAACACCAATTGAAACACCAATTGGCCATTAAAGCCATGTGAAGTCCGCATCAAAGCATACCAATAAATCAACATCATTTTACACGAACGAACGATCATCTTCAAAAACAAATTGCAAAAGAACACACACAAACACACGCACACACAAACACACACACGCACACTCACACAGCTTTGTCTGTCACTGTCGAAAAGTGTCGGCGCATATCAACGCCGGCTGACAAGACTTGTCAGTGTGCTGTGCTCTGTGGTACTGGCGCAATGTACGAGTACTCGTGTATATGCCTCGAAAAAATTTTTGGTTTGGTTTGGTTTGGCTTGGTGTGATCTGATCTGAACTGACCTCGTATCGGAACGCATTTATATATATATATATTGCGAAAATCAGCTTTGCGTGCTGAGCGGTGCTGAGCTGAACGGTTTGACGCTTGAAGCTTGACGCCTGATGCAAAAGTGAATGAGGCATGAATCACATCAGACATATTTTAATTAAAACAAACGAATAACCAACAACATCAGCAGCAACAAACAAGAAAAGAACGTACAACAACTACAGCCAGTGATGCCAGATTTGATTTAAAATTGTTAAATCAAAGAAAATGTTGTCAATATTAATTTGACCAAGTTTTAAAAAAATCAAAAGAAAATTTGATGGCTGATCTTATAATTAAAACAATCGAAACCAACAACATCAAACTGCAACAGAAAAATAAAAATGAACAACAGTGCTGCCAGCTATATTGGTCTAAAATTTTTATATATAAGAAAAAGTTGTCAAGTTTTAAAAAATTTGTTACATTGTTTTTTTTATAATTAAACAATCGAATTAAAACAACATCAAACAGCAACAAAAAAAGTAACTACAGCCAGTGTTGCCAGCTTCGGTCTAAAATTGTTAAATTAAAGAAAAAGTTGTCAATATTAATTTGACCAAGTTCATAAAAACTTTTCAATCATTTAACTAAAACAATCGAAACGAACAACAGCAAGCAGCAGCAAAACAAAATAGCAACTACAGCCAGTGCTGCCATCTCTTCTGGTTTAAAATTATTAAATTGAAGAAAAAGTGGTCAAAATACAATTGACCAGGTTTTATTTGATAACTGACTTACATTTTTTTAAACATATAAATACTGTCCAAATATTAAAAACAAGCAATTTCACAGCAAAAGCAAATTGCTGGCAACGCTATGCAAACAAGTGCAACAACAACTCCGACGAACGAATGTACTTTTGTAATTACATTTTCAGCTTTGTTTCACACAAATTTGCAATTGCCACTTGGCATTTATATTTTCGTTTTTTGTTATTGTTGTTGTTGCTGTTGATGCCCAACTACAACGTTTGATGTCTGACAAGTGGCAACCACAAATTGACTGACATTTGTCTGACAGCTTTGCACCATACAGAAACAAAAAAAAAAAAACATTATATAAAAATTGTGTCAGCTAGTCAAGTTGCTGGGCGTGTTGGCAATGCGACGCGGCCGCTTGACAGCAACTTCCTGAACAAACAACAAACAACAAACAAAACTGTTTAACACATAAAAATGAGCGCATTTCGCATCAAAAGTCGACCACAAGTTCAAGTGACCGCCGAAAACGTTTGTTGGTCTGGCAAGTTGCAACTGTCGGACTGATCTTGCCGCTCGCGCTAGTGCATCCAATCACTCATCGCGCGCTGATCTACATGTTGTTGTTGTTATTGTTGTTGTTCTTGCTCGGCAATCAGCAAACAACTTTAGCATAAATATTCGCAATACTTCAGTGCTCGTCTCAGTGTGCTAAATCAGGCGTAGATCGCAGTGACAGCACAACAGCTTCTTCCCGCGGCGCACAGTGAAAGAAAGATGCAAAAAATTTGGCAAAAGTAAATCAAGAATTAGGAACAGTTTTTTTTAACAAACTTTATAAGTATTGTAGCAATAAAATATCGATATTGCTAATATCGATATTGATGAAAAAAAACATCGATTTTTGTATATATCAAACCAAAAATATTTTATAAACTATCGATATTTTACTTATAATAAATATTAAAATTCCGATATTGACGCAGAATTATCGATATATAAATTTTGAATACCTACCAATAAATCGATATATCGATACATATATCTATATAGAATAATTGAAATTCTATAAGTTGAGATAATTTATCTATCTATATATTGTATATCCTTATTGAATAAGTTTGAGAAAAAAATATCTAACTATATAAAAATAACTCTACAAATATGGATCAGCTATTAGAACAACTCTAAATTAACCCTCTAACGCCGGCACCCTGTTTCCGTGGACTAAAGTAGATGACATTTTAACACGTCGCTATTTTGAAATCAGCATTAAACAAAACATTTTTTTTGTTTTTGAGATGGGTTCATCCACGCCCATTTCAAAGCCAGTACTTTATAAAGTACAACCAGTGGTATTGGGTTAAGTTCTTACTCCGAAGCACTTCTTTAAAATATGCCCAGCAAAAAAGCGCTCCGTTTTAAATTGTTTTCTTTCGCGTTCAGCGGAGCACTCCTTACATTAAATGCTCGTGTGGTCATAGAGTATTTTGGTGAACCAATTTACACCTAAATCGAGCATCTACAGAATATTAGTTCAAATTAATTCGAGATCATATTGGATTACTCCGTAGTAAAATAATACTGAAGCTTGATCAATTGAAACTGAATAGCCCAATACTTCTATCATTATAAATGAATTAAGGAGCACATTAGAGTACTCCATACTAAAGCTTAATAAAATCTAACTGAGTAGGCCTCAGCACTACTTCTTTAACTCAGTTCTATACAAATTAAATATGTATATAGTATATATATAAATCTGAAGTTTATCACATGCCACGCCTCGCTCTGAGTCAACTTAATAAAACAATTAAACAGAAGTTTCGAGAAAAAAAGTTTCATTATCATTTTGTGCAATTAAATTTGCAATTGGGTACACTGTGGCCGGCGCGTGTGCATGATTGTTGTTACAAATGTATATGCATATGTACATATGGAGACCTGTGTGTGTGTGTGTGTGTGTTTCGGCGGCAAAACTTCAATGCCGCGTTTTCAGGCTGCCCCTCTCCTGCCACAAACGTTTGGCACATAAAATCACAACGCTGCAATTTCGCCGCTGCGTTTTTGTTTGTTAACATAAAATGTGGCCGTGGCTAAGGCTGTCAAGTCAAGCAGCCTGACTGCCTGCCTGACTGCCTGACTGCTTGACTGCCTGCCGCATCGTTTTTCCATTCCGAATGTCTGACTGTCTGTCTGTCTGTCCATGTGTCTGTCTGTCTGTCTGTCTGTTACTCCTTTGGGTGTTTTTGGCATTCTACAATTTTATCACATGTGTTTTGTGCGCCGTTGGCAAATCGCGTGTTGTTTTCTTTTCCTCTTTGTTGTTGTTGTATGCTTTTGAGACAAAATTGAAATTTCTTGCATTACCACCGCATCACTTCGCATCACATCGCGTCACTCTGTCGCTATGACAATAATCTTGCAAATCTGTTGAAATTAAGCGAAACAAATGTTTTTTGTGGTCGTTGTGGCATGTTTGGGGAAATGCACTTTTTCTGTATTGCTGCTGTTGTTGTTGTTTTTGTTGTTGTTGTCGAGTTTTTTGTTGTGGTTGTTGTTGTTATTGTCGCATTGGTAGCTTGCAGCATAATGTTGTCGTTACACTATCAACACGTTTGATGTTGCTGTGGCATGTTGCCGATTGGATTTTACGAGTATGTGTGTTTGTGTGTATGTTCATGTGTATGTGTGTGTGTGTGTGTGTACTTGTCAGCGCCATGTCGCACGTTAAATGAAATTTTTATTTCGCTGTAATTGAATGTCAGAATGTCGTTTTTGTTGTGCAAATCACTTAAGTCCCAGGAACAAAGTTCTTTGGTTGTTTCTTCTTCTTTTTTGCTCGTATATTTTAAAGCTTGCCTGATGAAAGACAACTTGCTGAAAGAAAAAGTTTTCGAGTTTTTTTTTTTGTTGATGCTTGTAAACGACACCAGTCTTATGCGACTAAAACTGTTTTTGAAGATATCACGTCGAGAGATTTATGCGATGAAAATCTTCAATTTGAAAAATAAAAAAATCGTATAAACCGAATTAATCGAAAAATTTAACAGTATGAGATTTTAATTTTATATTAAAACTTGTAAAATTGGAAAACCAAAATTTTTTGACAACTATAAAGCGTGGTGTAATTAATATAAGTTGAACAGAGTTGGTGAATATCCCTCTTCACCTCAGTTTTGTTGCTCTTTTTGAAAATTAAATTTTAAGCTAGTTGCCATGATTGTTACAAAAACACTTAAAAAAGTTTAATACTTTATTGCTATTATTATTAATGTCAAACAAAAGAAATATCTATAAAAAAAAGGTGAAAAATTAAGACTGAAATCGAGGTGAGTTCGCTCATTTTCCACTCATATTTCTAACATTCAACCCTGATATAAATGTTTCTTTTTTTTAATATTTTCATCGCCTAAATTTCCATTTACAAAATCCGTTTTATAAAAATATTTTTTTCCGACTTAAATGCAATTTAAATTCCGAACCCATGCATATGCATACATACAAACATACCATATGTGGCACATACTCGTACATTGACAAGTTAAAAGTGACCCTTGTCAAAAAGTAAAAGAATTTTGTCATTGACATTAATGTCAAAATCATAATTTTTCTGTAAACGAAATGACAAACGACAGCGTCAATTATTGCAAAAATACATATGTACATATGTGCATGCATACATATAATTGTATATACATACATACTACATACATTAAAGAGACGTAGAAAAATAAAAAATTCATACAAAAAAATATAAAAATGCTAAAAGTGTGCACACACCAATTTACGGCACGACAAGCCACACATTAACCCCACAAACGCACATACATACATACATACATGCCTACATATACATTGACAGATATTCATACATATGCATATACATATATCTGTTTGTCTGTCCGTCTGTCGGTATGCGTTGACAACATTGATGATGGGTTTTTTTTTGTTGTCGTTTTTTTTTTGCAAAAGAACTGTCAACAAAATTAATGTCATACGCGCATGCAATGAAAAATTATAGCTTTATGTCAATAAACACGACAATGATTGATTTGACACCGGGCCAGACCGGACCGAATGATGACGGGGCCCGGCCCAAAAGCCAGCCTAACGTAGACGAACTCAAGAAAAGAAAAGCGAAAAAAAATTGCGTATATGAGAAATGCAAACGAAAAATATTTAATAATAAAATTCATTTTGCTTTTGTTGTAAAAATTGGCACCAAAGCAATCAACAACAACAACAAAAACAATAACAACAACAATACTAGCAGCAGCAAAAAAAAACTATAAGGGGGAAGTGGCATGTCAAAAGGGTTTATGTCGAGGAGTTTTCACACAACAACAATCGCTTGCGTTGGGAACCACAAACAAGAAAGGTTGCACAAGAAGAAGGCGACGTCGGCGAAGGCGAGGCTCGGCGTCGGTTTACGCACTAATGAAGACAAATATTATTAGTTGTATTTCTGCTTGTTCTTAGTTTTATTTGTTGCCCTTTCACTCTCTTACTTTCAGTCTGTCTGTCTCTGTGGTAATACGCACATGTACCTCTACTCAAATTATTTTGTGCCATTTGTCAACATTTGTCAGAACTGTCAATTCTGACAGTTGCCGTACAAAAAAAATAGAAAATAAAAAATGTGGGTAAATTGGAAAGAAAAGGCTTTTACGAGAAATTAATAACATGCACACTGACAGGGGGGTGGCGCAGGGCAGGGTAGGAGTGAACGCACAAAACGTTTTTGCAAAGCGAGCTGACAGGCGACGAACTACAACACAGTGATGCGCAAAACTGTGGTGGAAGATTATACAAAATAATTTTTTGAATATTTTAAAATTTTAAAGTTGCAAGCAAAGAAATTCTACTCCGGAGTGTTACGTAATTATTAATACCTACTTTTGAGAGAGTACATTGGTATGGAACCCAATATTTGTGTCAGAGATCTTCGTAGTACTTTCATATTTTATTTTATAGAGGTAATTATTTTCAAAAAATTATTTCAAAAGAAAAGAAATTCTACTCCGAAGTGCTCTATTGTGATTATTACTATATATGCTTGAGAGAGTTTAGCGGAAAGGAATGGCTGCTTCAGAGATCTCCAGAATACTTCCATGTTTTATTTTATAAAGGTTATTATTTGCAAGCAACGAAATTCTACTCCGGATTGCTCCATAGTAATTCCAAATATTTTCGTTTGCGATACTACATCGATAAGAAACCATACATTAATACTTTTCTTCTATTGAAAGCTAACTTTTGTAGGCTACTAATATCGCAAGGAGCACTTTCTTAAGTATACTTGTATTACATATGTTTATACCCAAACCTCTGCAATAAAGAGCACTCTGGAGTATTATATTTTCAAAGAGCGCACCTTTTAGTCTTTTTCTAAAGAATATTTAGTTAAAAGGGAATAAAAAATATTTCAGTTTGTTAATTTTTCATATATGGCAGAAAGTTAAATATAGCTCCATCAAGACCTTTAAGGCCCGATATTTGTTAACCTTCATTGATTTAATTTTTTAAATTCTTAAAATTCTGATAAAGTTTTCCACACAACTGTCCGCATGTGCGCAATGCACAATGTCGAGGGTGTCGGGTGTTATTCGCACACAGAACACAGCAACAGCTTTAGATACGCCTGTCAGACTGAGTGTATGTCAAAATGTCAAAAATATATCCCGGGGGGCATATGCTGCCTTCGAACACGCCTTTCTTTCTTTCAACATATCCATCGGAGTCGTTCGTTCGTTCATCGTTCGTTTGGTCGTTCGTTTACTTTATGCGGTTTGCCAAAATAATTCAGTAAAACTATCATCACCAACGCTTCGTCTAACGAGTCAGTAAAGACGGAGACGCAAAACAACAAAAAAAAAAAGGGGTTGCCATGAGTTGCAACACTGCCGAGTTACCCCTTCTTGGTTTCAGCGCGCTGTGTACTTTTCAAAGGGCTGTATCAGATTTCAAGAAGATTTCAATATGATTTTATGCTTTCGTATGTGTTTGAATTATGATTATGGCAGACAGACAGACAGACAGACGGCCAGTCGGCCATACATATCGACTGACGGGTGGTACCCGCATGGGCCTTGGCGTGAATAAAGCGATTTGTCTTTGTCTCACTTCGAGTCGAGGAGGGTTGTCGCTTTAGAGTTCTCCTGCCTGCCTGCTTGCTGCCTGCTGCCTGCTGCTGGTGTGTACTGTGTCAGCTTATATCGCACGCATCGACAGCATTGAGAAGTCAAATTGCCGAAATTATTTGCGCTTAACAAGGATAATCATAAATCTGGTTAATTGCAGTTTTCCGACGCAGTCTCAGTATTATTGCGCCCTCTCGGTCCATCCATTGCGTCGCCTGGGCGTTTGTATGTTTTCTATTTGAAATTGAATTTGACATGCTGCCAGCAGGCGTGCGTAATCGCAAAATGCGTAATTTATCGGCACGCACACATTGGCTATCATGGACATTGGAAGCTGGATCGAATTTTTAAGTTTTATGTGTTTTTTTTTGCAGTGTTAATTTTTATTTATATTTCATGGACGAGATTAAGTTGAAAAATTGGATTCAGCTAATGGACCCATCAGTAACTAGGGTATGGATTCACTGGGAATACACGCTCAAACTTGGTTTTAACGAGGAAGAGTATGTATGTAACTAATTTTAGTTTTTAATGCGGTGGTGGTCAAAGTTATGTCAGATCATTGCAAAGATAGTGAGTTCAAGTCTTTATAGATTTGGTAAATGCATCGAGAGTTAGTCCTTAAGATGTGGCAACTAAAAATACCTTTTTCACATCACTTTGTGCAGTTGTTGGTACAATAAAAGAAGAGCGAGTAAATGATATTGAACTTGCTGAGTTTCAATAGCGTAATGCTTGTCTCAGCTTCTAATCTCAGGTCAACAATGTACGAGTATATCCTCTATCCATTTAAACGCAGCATTCTTATAACTCAACTTTCTTATTCCGATACTATCCTGGCTACAGCACAATGGTCCATGAGAACTGAGAGAGAGAGAGTGACCATAGTCCCATACCAGCCCACATCAACTCTAACTCTATGTCCTGTATTGGTCTTGCAATAGGTGCTAGAACCGGATTTTGAAAAAATAATGTATATATATCATTTATTTATTATATAGTATAAATTTATAAATTCCATATTTTAATATATAACCAGTTTTCTTTCAAAGAATACCTCAATTTAAAGTAAGTTAATATGTTAAGTTCTCATCAAATTGCACAGTAGCTTAACATCGAACAACGATAACCAGTTCACATCACATCACCTCAAGTGTCAATGGCATCAAACATCAACATCATAACATCATAACATCATAACATCATAACATCATGCATATGCATATCAGTTCTGTCAAAATAATCATGCATCAGAATGAGTGGTTGATGTGGTTAGTCGCGTTAAACAAAAAAAATACAATAACAAAAAAAACTACAAAATTGACACTGACATGTAACACAACGATCTTCTGCTTGTTGTTGTTGTTGGTTGTTGATAATTATTATTACACGCTGCTGGTTGTTGGTTGTTGGTTGCTGGTGATGTGTTGAAACTAATGACAACCTTACACAGAGAGAGAGCGAGAGTTCAGTTCGTTAAAGGAAGTCAACAACAACAACGACGACGACGACGACGACTCCAGCAGTTGTCAAAAACATAAAATCAATAATGACAGCATGAAATTCAATATATACTTTTGTCGATTTCGCTGTGCTTATGTAGAAACAACAAAACCACAAAACGTCAAAATTGAACTGAGCAAAAAAAAAAATACAAGAAAATAACTTATAAAATACATCAAAGATGTCTGCAGCACAACAAAAAAATAAAAAAAAACATTTCAGCATATGATGGAGTAAGTATGTATGTATATGCGAATGGCGGGCGGCAAAACTCAGCTTGTCTTCAATAACGAGATGTCAAAAAGCCATCATAAACAGATGACATTTCCCATATTGGGGAGAAAGTAAAATTTAATATAACATCACTGACATTTTCAATTGAATGGCATAACGTCGTCGTCGTCGTCGTCGTCGTCGGAGGTGCTGTGATGTTTTTCATGTTGCTGTGGTTGTTGCTGTTGCTGTTGTTATTATTATTGTTGTATTAGTATGGTGTGCTGTCATGTCGTAGCACTTTGGCAACACACGCTTTCATTTTGATATATATAAACATATTTATATATAGGTATATGTATGTATACACCGCCCCATACCTCTTGCGAGTTGGTGTACATATCTTTGGGGCATGTTTGTGGCGTTTTATTGAGAGCTAGCTAAATTAATTTCTTGCTCCTTTTGATCCCTACCTACTACATATCAAACTCTACCTTTCGCTAGTTTGATATATGTATGTGTGTGTGAGTGTGTGAGTGTGTAAGACCACTAGGGATGCCAATATCGAGTTTAAATATATTTTTTTATTTTAACTTTAATGGAATAACGTTCATTTTTTATTAACATAACTGAGCACAAACTAGTTAAAAAGTTAAAAGTTAATTAACGAAGTTACATTTTTTGTTTATTTTCAACTTTCTCGTTCATTTTGATAACCACTAAACAGTTTATTAACTCGCGTTAAATTTCTAAAAAAAAATAGAAAATCGTTGCAAACTTTTATATGCAAAGTTATTGGATTTTCTATAGAAATTTTAACTTGCGCGTTAAATTTTTAACGACTTTAACTTTTCAACAAGATTAACGAAATTAACTTGAAGAAGTTACGATTTTGGTTAACTGTTCTCGAATCAAGGAAGTTAAATTCTTAACTAACGAATGTCCACCTATGCTTATTAAGTAACTTTTAAAAATAAAAGAACTACAGAAAACGTGAAAAAGTGAAGACTCGAATATGAAAAAATAAGTTCAAGGAGCAGTTGAATTCCACTTAAATTATTAATACCAGCTAATGACTATCTATAGAGATTTTGAATTGGAAATGATATTTAAGACTAAATGAATATATAGCTGCTCTGACATTTTCTTATTGTGATCTGGATCGATTCTATTGAACTTTAAATACACAAAATATCCATTTAAGGTCATATAAATAAAATGTTAGCTTTATCCGCTCCAAAAGGCCCCAAAGTTTACACTTAAGTCAAAAGTGCGAAGACCAAAAATGTTCGTCTCTTTAATCTACATAAAAACTTGTATATAGCCAAATTGATTAAAACTAATATATCATGAGTTATAGATCGATAACGATATATACCATTTTTTTAGATTTAAGGATTAAAGTTCAGAAAGCGACCATATAAAAACTTTTCTCTTTTTGTTTATTTTAAGCAGCTTTTCAAAATTTTACATATAGTTGTAATACCCCACGAAATGCACATTGGCAACCCTGAAGAAAGAAAAAATGTATGCCCGTGGGTATCTTCAACATATCAGCCCATCCGTGTACACTGACATCAGCTCCAATAACATTTTTCACACATGACTGCAATTGCCAGCAACAACACCAACAACACCAACACCAACAGCATTTTGAATGACATTTTTGACAAGGCACCCACTTTATGTGGTGGCAGTGTTGCCCTGTTATTCTTATTGTTGTTGTTGTTGTTGTTTTTGTGGTGGTATTCACACTCACACTCCAGGCGTGTCATGTCAAATTGCATATTTCTCAACTTTTTGCTTTTGCTTTTGAGTTGTGAGTTGACAGAATTTTGACATTGGCATGAAAATCAATTTGCAATCTGTCAATCGTCGTATACATTTGCACACAAGTGTACGTATATATATATATATATAGGCTACAGTGAGAGAAAGAGAGAGGGCGAGAGGAAACTGCTGAATAACTGTCGAATAGAAAAAAAACTATATGCAAGATGAAAAAAAGGCATTTACGTGGTTTTACTTTGACATTTTGAGTGTTGATTACGTCACTATTGTGCGATGTTGGAAAGTGGGTGTGGGTGGGTGTCGTCGTCGTCGTCGCCGTCATAGTCGAAGAGAGAAAATTTTAAATGGTTGTGTAGGTAAGTGACAAGATCTTGTTAAAAGTCGAATATTATGATTCGAAAATAATCTGAGATTTACTTGGGATACGCATTGGTGGTCATCGTTAATTAAGAATTTAACTTCGTTAATCTGAGAAAAGTTAAACCAAAATTTAACTTCGTCGTTTGCCTTAATTCAATTCTAAATTTTTCCTTTTTTGTTGTTGATTTTACTTTCAAAATTTTTCAATTTATATTTAGTTAACTTGAATTAACGGCAGAAGTTCAAAGCGAGTTACTTAACTTTTAAGTGGTTTCCAAAATTAACGGGAAAGTTAAAAATTTTGCAAAAATGTAACTTCGTTCATTAACTTTTAACTTGTTCATGCCCAGCTCTGATGAAACGATACTAAAAAAAATTACTTTCGAAAATAGTTTGTTTGGTTTTTAAATAAATTTGATTTATGTCATTGCCGGCATAGAACTCATACAGCTCCGGGTACATTCGAATTCAATAGTCGTCCAGAACGCGAACAAGGCCGAAGAATTCTCCTCTAGACTACCATAAAATCATCAGCAACAGTAAGCGTCAAAATCCGTGAGTTGTCCAATGTGATCCTTCATTCATATTTATTTTAAAAAGTACTCTCCGGAGAGCTCCGAAGGTCTGTATTTCTTAAAAATAAGAACCAATCTCTTGATTTACTACAGTCGTGTCTGGATATAGTGAACTCTAAATAGTGAACACCCAAATTTTTAAATGGAGTACTCTAATTTGTGAACAATCGAAATGCTTTTCAAAATATGTTTCACTATTTGGAAGTTAGCTGGTAAACTGGCACTGCGAAGTTTACGTGAAAAAATCGGTCCAAAATTCAATTTCTGAACGCATAAACAGCAAATGTCCACCTGATAAGAGTGAACAACTCGAAAATAGTGAACACTCCTTGCAATAATTAGTACCCTATATCCAGACACGACTGTATAACTGAAAAAAACAATTTACAATATTAAAAAATCTTAAAACTAAATACAGATGGGCTAATGTCGGCATAGAGCTAGTAGAGCTTAGGGCTCATTCAAATTTGATAGTCGCCGCCAAAGCGAACAAGGCCGGATGTATTTTTAAGAATTCTCCTCTGGATTACACCAAAATCAGTTAAATCTTTCTTTATGAAAATCTAAGTTTACGTGAGTACTCTAATGTGCTCCTTAATACACAATAATTTTATAAAAGTGCACTCCATATTGCACCGGAGGTATGTTCCTATTAAAAATGAAACCAACTTTTTAATTTACAATAACTTAAGAAACTCAATTTCAAATCACATAAAATCTTAAAACTAAGTACCGATGAGTTACTTTAGAACAGTCTCTAGTAAAAAAAAATACTTTATTGCATTTCGGCTGCTTCGAAACCGAACGGCTCCCGAAAGTCTGTTTAAACTCAAGCGCATGATTTATGCAGGCGTATAAATTTATGCGCTATAAATAAAATTGGCCCGATGCATTTAATATCGATGTACACACACACACGCACACACACGCACACACACGGACACACAATATTGATGTTAGTGAAAATTTATTATCAAAACAAACAGTTCTCGGAATTCGTTAGAAACTCATAAAAATTATGATAAATGCATTTCAACGCTTAGTTGTTGTTATTTTTTTTTCTTCTTCTTAATAGCATTCAACATTTTCACGAAAGCATAATTCAATCAAGAGAATTTTACAATCAAACAAGCGAGCGGTAAGCAAAATTTAAACAAATCGGAAGTCTTTCAAGGAAAATTGAAAAAAAAACCACCTCCAACACAATTCTAAAGAATTTGCTCCAACTCGAAGAAAAAAAAAAAAAACAAAAGGCACATCAAAAGCGAATGAGGCGCAAGTTTGAAGGTGGGTTGGAAAATTGACCAAATTGTGAGAAATGCTTTGATCTTGCGAATCGAAACGAAACGCCCATCGAACGAAATCGATAATAAAATCATTACGTAGCCAGGTTGTCTGTCGGAGGCATTCAATGACGGAGCCCCACCATCGTACCACAAACTGGTGGCAGCGAACCATCGAGCATGATCGCGGATCCGAACGAGTGTTACTTGATGTGATCTTGATCATCTACCGCCGATTTATTCGATCGCGTATATAAGCGAATGTACATACGTCGGAACATAGATCAATCACGCCCAACGACGATCGACGATGCGTGTCTGTGATTTTTCATAATTTTCACGCAAACATTATCACAACGTTGTAAGAAAGCGTAACATGACTGGTAGAACAACAAATTCCGTTATGTATGTACATATGTACCCACTACACGCCCACCGAAAACGAAACGAAAACGAATCGAAAGAAAATCATATAAATTTTCATTTGATTTACCTCGGCCGGCGAGCGTCTTCACCCGCGTCTATGATTATGAGCGAAAAAAAAAATACAGAGCATGCCTGTGGCGGCGGCGGCAGCGGCGACGACGACGGCGGCATTGATCAAAGACTTTCCGCGATCCATCAACGCAAACCATCAAATTGTATACAAACAAGTGGGAGATCAAAAAGAGTAGCGCTCGCTTGAGCTCGCAGTAGTCCGCCGAAAGCACGTTCCGTCCGCACTGTACGAAAGTGTGCGTGTGTGGGTGTGTGTGTGTGTGTGTGCTCATTTCAAATTTTTCCGAAATTCATTAAAATCCACAGACGAATTATTTCCCTCATCAGCGTACGGTAATGAAGACGATGATGATGATCGGATGAGGTGAATGGGTGGTGGTGTGTAGCAGGAGCGAATTTCGGTTTGGGGGATGGACGAAATTTTATATTAATTGGTTAAATTTTTGAGATATTGCAATTAAGCTTTTAATGTCATTAGTGAAACAAAAAATGTTTTTTTAATCAAGATAGTGTCGGAAAGAAAGTAGTAGTAGTAGTAAAAGTTCTGAAGAATACTGCTTAATTTTATACGATATGAATCAATTTTCGACCATGCCCACTTTTTTATCCACTTTGGAAGATTTCCCGAGGTCGCAATCTTACTATTGTAACAAGTTTTACAAAACCGTTAGAGCCATTTTCAAGATAAAATAGACAATCAACCAAATCTTGTGTGTTTAAAAAACTGTTTTACCATGCCCACTTACGCCCACAAAAGAATTTTTACAAAATTTTTGGCATGATTATAGACCATAATCAAAAACCGACATTCAAATCCGACCAC
Source organism: Suillia variegata (assembly GCA_949127995.1). Taxonomy (NCBI): domain Eukaryota; kingdom Metazoa; phylum Arthropoda; class Insecta; order Diptera; family Heleomyzidae; genus Suillia; species Suillia variegata. Next base: position 42,266,726 of record OX421844.1, read on the forward strand.
CCATTCTCATTTTATTTGTATAAATTGTTTTTGACCATGCCCAGTTAAAACCTCGATTTCGCCTACTTAATGGCTTTTCACAAGGATGAAACATATCGCATTATTTAGTAGAGATATAGCAATGAAGTGTTTGAATAGCAAACGCAGTAACCAAACTTAAGTTTTCAATCCACATACACAGAAATTACTGAAATAGCTCCTCAAAATGTCCAAACTTCTGGACGACAATGGGTCAGATTTGCACCATTAATCCACAAGGTTCTTTTGAGCCCCTCATTCAAATATGTACTTTTCTACTAAAGCTCATTGGATAAAATATAAATTTAAATATGTTAAGCCAGTTGAATTTCATGGAAGTAAACTTTATAACTTGTCTGCTCTGATTCCGCTACTGAACTACGCCACGCCACTGTGCAGCCGCCTGCGAGTATCAAGGAAGACATTTGAAATTTTTTTTTGCTGCCAGTAATTACGTGTTGATATGTGGGAGATGTAATACACATCGTCCTATAAAGATTTCTATTTGTTGCCTTGTTGGGTGGTGGCGGCGGTGATGGCGGCGATGGGCGGTACCCGCTAGTGCGGCGGTAATTTTTTCCCGTTGTCAGCACTCTCGAAGATGTGCCATAGACACATTCACAATGTTATAAAAATCATCAGTTTGTGGCTGTTGCTGCTGTTTTCTCACACTCTTCTCTAATAATATGCCGATGAGCTCATGTGGATGCCCCGTCGTCGTAGTCGTCGTCGTCGTAAGTTTTGGATTTGGACTTGGATTTTTTTATATTGAATATGTTTTAGAGAGTACAATTTTATTTAGAAAATTTACAAACGTAAAGTCAATTAACACTAGATGAAAAGTAACAAGTAACAACAAGTATAAAAACGTAAAGTGCTTCGTCTTACTATAACATCCCCACTAGACTAAGCACCTTTTAAATTAATTAAATTACAGCATTGAATATGCTTATGCAGTGCCAATCCCTTTGTGAAAATATCGGCGGCCATATCATCAGTGCTGAGGTACTTGATTTGAAGTTTCTTGTCGTTTACTAAATCTCGAACAAAGTGATGTCTAATGTCGATATGTTTTGAACGACCATGGTACATGCTGTTCTGCGACAAATTGATTGCACTTTTGTTGTCGCAATGGATGATAAGCTCATATGCAGGAAACTTTAACAGCTCATGAAATAAGGACTTTAACCATAAAGCTTCTTGCGATGTTGATGCTAGTGCCATGTATTCTGCTTCGGTAGTTGACAGTGCAACTGTTGGCTGTTGTTTGGAATTCCACGATATACATCCACCCTGATATTTAAAGACATATCCTGTGATAGATTTTCGCTCGTCTATATCACTAGCCCAGTCTGCGTCAGAGAAACCTTCCAGTTTTCCATTGTCGTCACGCGTAAACTCAAGCTTTGAATTAACAGAACCCTTCATATAACGTAGAACACGTTTAACGGCCGTCCAATGTGGTTTTCCAGGATTGTTGTTGAACCTGGATAACATCCCTACTGCAAAACTTAAGTCTGGACGACTCACCTGAGCTGCGTACATGATGCTGCCGATTGCCTCTTGATATGGTACTGCGCTCATATCTTCATCTTTCGAAAACTCCTTCGACAATTTTTGATTTATATCGATAGGAGTCGAAGTTGGATTGCAGTCTTCCATGTTAAATCGAGCAAGTACATCTCGTATGTAGCGCTCTTGGTCGATCCAAAGTTTGCCGTTCCTTCTATCGCGGGTAATTCGCATGCCAAGAATAAAACTAGCCTCTCCAAGGTCCTTCATTTTAAAATTTAACCGCAACTGTTCCTTAATTTTTTCTTTGTATACAGAATTTTTCGTGAATATTAGTATGTCATCAACATAAATCGCGACGTATGTCATTTCATCTGCCGTTGTATTGTAATAGATGCACGGCTCAGTTTTTGATTGACGTAAACCAATTTTCTTCAGCGTCTTATCCAACTTTAGATTCCAGACTCGACTTGCCTGTTTAAGTCCATAAAGCGATTTCTTTAGCTTGCAAACCTTGTCCTTCTCGGCTGCAAATCCTTCTGGATATTTCATATAAATTTCTTCATTAAGCTCGCCATTGAGGAATGCTGTTACGACGTCCATCTGGTCTATATCCAGATCAAATCGCACGGCTATGCTCAATAGTAAGCGAATTGAAGCATAACGCACGACCGGCGAAAACGTCTCTGTATAGTCGATTCCGTACCTTTGCGAGTATCCTTTTACGACTAATCGTGCCTTGTGTCGTTCCACGTTACCTTTAGCATCACGCTTAGTCTTAAACGTCCACTTGCATTCGATAGCCTTCTTGCCTTTTGGCAAATTCACCAACTCCCAGGTTTCATTTTCAATTAATGAATTGAATTCATCTGTCATTGCTGCTTTCCATTTAGCAGCATTTGAGCTTTCCATCGCCTGTTTGACAGTAGATGGGTCATCTGTTTGTGTTGCAGCATACGACACATATCCATCTCGCACGACTTGCTTTCTCTCCCGTGTCGATCTTCGTAGAGGAGGTATTGTCGGTTCTTCTATTGGATATGCGATTCCTTCATTCGACGTAACGATTACATCATCGTCTCCGGAGAAAAAATCTTCTTCACAGTCATCCAATATTTCTTCGTGCAGCTCTGGTGTAGGTTCTTCTCGAGCACTGTCGAACACTTCCCCCACTGAATCGCATATTGGGACAGTGGGATAGGAGTGATTAAAATCGTCAGCTATTTCGTTAAAAAACTGCTTCTCAAAAAACACAGCATCGCGGCTCAGGACTACATCCATTTTTTGAGGATCATAGAACCGATAGGACCGCGGATGTGCAGTGTATCCAACGAAGATCACCTCTTTCCCCTTAGCGTCGAATTTCTTGCGTTTTTCTTTCAGAACATGAATGACAGCTTGACACCCAAAAACTTTTAGGTGCTTCAAGTTTGGTTTCTGTCCTGACCACGCTTCCTCTGGCGTGATATCTTCTGGAAGACCTTTGCATGGCGTCCGATTGACCAGATAAGCAGCAGTATTTACTGCCTCAGCCCACAATCGCTTCTCTAGACTGGCGTCGATCAATAAACATCGCGCTTTTTCAATTAGCGTCCGATTCATCCGTTCAGACAAGCCATTTTGTTCTGGTGTGTATGGTACTGTGGTTTGATGTTGAATGCCTGAATCGCAGCAAATCTTCTTCATCTTAGCGTTACAGTACTCTGTGCCATTGTCGCTCCTTAGCGCCTTAATGCATTTTCCAGTTTGGTTTTCTACAAAACGTTTAAACTCGAGGAAATTTTCAGCGACTTCATCTTTATTTTTAAGAAAATAGCAAAATACTTTCCTGGTAAAGTCGTCCAAAAACAGCAACATATAACGCGAACCTCTGCAGGATTTCTGCTCCATAGGCCCGCATAAATCCGAATGAATCAACTCCAGGATTTCAGTCGCTCTTCGTCCAGATTCGTTAAAAGGAAGACGTGTTATTTTGGCTTTAACACACGTTACGCACTTGTCTTTTTCTTCGCTGCAGTTGATTCCAGTTACCGCTCCTTGTACCATCTTCTTGAATACATCGTTGCTCACATGACCAACTCGCTTGTGCCACAAAGTAGAGCTTTCCTTCTTCTGATGACTCAACCAAGCTGCATTTCTTTCCACCAAATTTAGGCGAAACATGTCGTTGATTCGTTGACCAGTAGCGATGACTTCACCTTTAACATTTGTGACTTTGCAACCATCTCTGTTGAAGCAAACTTTGTGTCCGTATGTGACCATTTGCGACACCGACAACAGATTTGTGCATAGATCCGGCACATGAAGAACGTCACGAAGTACGACATCGCACGTCGCATTCTTACCGGTAACCGCCGTCATCTTGATTGGTCCAGCACCTTCTACGCCCATGACTGATTTGTTGGCAACCAAAACTTCAGCTTCTTTCGGCTTTATCCCAGCTCCAAACATATTCACGTCAGAGCACATATGCGCCGAAGCACCAGAGTCGAAGTACCATTCGGTTTTCTTTATTGCTTGTGCCGAAAAACCACCAAACAAACTTGTATCTTTCTTTTTCTTTGAGTCTTCGAACCTTCTCGAGGGACATTTAGCAGCATAATGCCCAAAACCTTGGCAATTGTAGCACTTGGGACCTTTCTTTACCTTGTTGTCCTTCAAGGATTTGCCTTGTGCGAACTTCTTGTGTCCAGAAAACGCGGCTTGACCAGTGGCACCATCCTGCACGTCTTGTAGGAGCTTCATTTTAATGGCATCACCAGTAATCTGGACTCCAGAACTCTGTATACCCATGATCATTGGTTTATAGACGTCCGGTAATCCAGCCAGCATCATTGATCCAGTCCACTCTTCGTCTACGTTGAGTCCGATGCCACGAAGCTTGTGCGCGTTGTTAGCGACTTCGTTCACATAATCGTTGACGCTCGCGAAATCAGAAAGCTTCGTCGAACAAAACTTCTGGATTAGACCGACTCTTCTTACCAATCCAGAGTCCTCAAAAATTCTGCTAAGCGTTTCCCAGATATCCTTTGCCGTTACACAGTCTCTAATGTGTGAATAGTTCGATTTTTCTACCATCAGGATTAGCTCAGAACGCGCATCGATGAGCTTGTCCGCATTCGTCTCTGTTCCGAGCACCGCTTTCCACAATTTCCTCATTTGGAAATACGCCTCAACTGCGAATTTCCAGTCTTCGAAATTTTCACTGCCACGCAGCTTCTCGATGTGGTGTGCTTGCGGAGTAGACATACTTTTTATTTTTTAATTTTGTGACGAGGGCACCATAACCTTTTATATTGAATATGTTTTAGAGAGTACAATTTTATTTAGAAAATTTACAAACGTAAAGTCAATTAACACTAGATGAAAAGTAACAAGTAACAACAAGTATAAAAACGTAAAGTGCTTCGTCTTACTATAACAGATTTCCTTGGCTCTTTGCGTTTAAATTTTTTTGAAAGGCACACACGGATGCATTAATTACAACGTTTTAATTGGAGACTCTAAAACCTAATGCGCTGCAGTCCGTCTATCTGTCTGTCTGTCTATCTGTCTGTCTACTTGTCTGTCGTCCATTCAATCGGTTATGTTGAGTTGTGACTGAAGTGGGTGCACAGTGCCTAATTAAACTGCTGATTTGATGTTTGGATTTATTTTGGTTGCGGCACAGATAAAACGAGTCTATTAACTAAAATAGAGACAAATGAGCTGAGCGATAGTACGGAAGTCTTGTGTAGTTTAGGAGTTTATTTATTACTTGAAATTGTTTTTGCTATGGCAGTCGATTTCAGCGATGTCCTGAAGCACTGGGCTGATTAATTCTTTGAGGATTTTCAAGCGTTTTCCTATTATTTAAGTTGTTTATGAAGTAAACAATCTTATCCTTTAGATGAATTATTTATCATGGAGCATAAAGCCATTATATTCCAAATTTGTCTCATCTAGCTTCCTGTCAACTTACACATAGAAGGCATAGTTCCAACATATATAAATGATATTGAAAATTTGGATTGATGCTTTCAAGTTCCATTTAAGTAATTCTTCCTTCTTGTATAGTAATTGATTTTAAAACATCCGAATCGTTCGATTTTTTCCAAAGCATAATTTATCTTTGTATATATTATATTGAAACGTTTTTTTCTTAAAAAAAAATGCTTTCCATTTGCCAAACCGAAAACCAAAAAATTCCAGATCCATCAAAGAAGCACTTAATTTAAATTCCAGGAAATCCAAATTCAACGCTTCAATGTGTTGCATTAAAATGAACATGTCTATATCGATCTATCTACCAATCGATCGCATATGTCTGTCTGTCTGTCTGTCTGTCTGTCTGTCTGTCTGTCTGTCTGTCGGAACATAACCCGTCAATGGATTAAACAACTATTTCAACTACTTACTTTCAAATACATTTTCGATTCACCTACACACATTTACATTTCGCTAATGTGTTCGTTTGCTGCTTCAACGCACGCTCCAATGTGAGCGTGTAAATTCCACAAATTTTCCAAATTCGAAATTTCACATGATCATGAACATGAATGGGAATGGAAATGGGTATCGCTATGGGTATGGGTATGGTATGTGATGCATCCTTTTGACGTGCGCGCGCTCGCTGACAGATCGACATAAACGAACAACAACAACAACAATAACAAGAACAACAATATTTTAAGAAAAAACAACATAACACGTAAGACGTTCAAAATCAAATAAAAAACCGCCCGCAATCTAATATTACAAAGCTTCGGTGCGGCCGAACTTCAAAGGCCGCCCCTGTGATCTGTAATGACAGCTTTGATCATGGTTTTTCCTTTGATTTTCTTCCGACGCAGACGCAATTAGAATGATGTGAAAAATAGCACAATCATTATGTTGGGCAGACAAACACATTTTCGTATGTGTACGTGAGTGAGTTTTCGAAATTGTTTTCGAATGAAAAACTGTTTGCTTGAAGTAATCGGTAGTTCGTGTAATTAGAATGCTCAATGTTTGTTGGAATGGCTTTCAAATAGTTTTGGTTTGAGCGGAAAATTGTCCTCAGTTAAAGAGATTTGGGCTTGAAATTTTCATCGTCAATCAGTTGATCTTGTTAATGGAGATTTTTAAATATTAATTCTGACTGACTGAGTGAGGACTTCTGGTCTGTTCTGCTCAGCTAAGTTAAGGAAATCTTGAGAATTAATTAGAAAAAAAGCGCTTCGAATAACTCGACACTTGGTCATATCTATATATGTATAACCTGTCAACTACCGATTAGATTTAAATTTTTTTTTCTGCTTCAAGTTAATTGAGAAAAATTTAATCTTTATATATTAGATAATAGATTAGCCTTCAAAGTTGCTTCTGAACAATTTCCATTAGTTAGGTCTCCTTGGGACATAGTTCTATATGCCGGAATTATGAGGACGACACAGACTACACTACTCCGACCCTGAACTCTAAAAAAGGATAAAAACCATTCAACGTCTATACAGATGGCTCAAAAATGACCGAAGGGGTTGGTGCTTGATCTCAACCTGGCATCGCTAAGGACCTAATAGGTCTATGCATGGCTTCAGTCAGCCAGTTCAACCTAACCCAACCTTGGTCTCCTATAAAAAACTATAAGAAGTGCTTCAGTAGCTGCTCAAGTTAATCGTCCACAAAACATCTCTTATGCATGAGAAAATATTTTAACTCGAAATATTGTGGACACACCCAAAAAAAAAATTCACCAGAAGTGACTGTAAAGAATACTAGAATTAAGGTTATTTTCCAACTGCCGGGCACATTGTCAATAACACATGCATAGTCATATCAAAAAGAATATCAACATGATATTATTTAATGTGCTCATTACATTACTTAGAAGTATATGAATTTTATGCGTATATTTTAATGTATAATGCATTCCTCATTGTAAAAATGTTATGCTGATATATGCATTTAATATCAGTCACACATTTTTGAATATAACTTTCACATTAACATTATTTTGCTATACTTCTGATATGACAATATCAAGTTGCCATTAATAAAATGTGTTTTTGATATTAATACTTACTGTAACCTATATATGAATTCAAATTATTTCTGATATTATGTATTATAAATTATTAATGTAATATTTACAAGCATTTATTGTAAAATTGATACTCTTATCAATGTGAATATCAAACATGTTTTTAAATCATTGTCAATTCAATGATGCAAAATTTATTAATACAAAATTCAATGATAATTCGATGATATTTCGTTTGCAGGAAAACTAAAGAAAAATAAAAGTTTTCTACATATAATATAAAGGTTTTTTCCTACATCGTAAATTAAATCGTAAATTTTACAATTTCCTTGTACAAATGATATGATTCTAATCCACATGATATGATTCTTGTTAAGACGATATGATATTTTTGATATGACTGTTATTGATATGCGCCCGATTATCGTTTACATTACATACATTTTTTTATTTTTTTGGGTGCACTTTTCACAATTCTAAACATGTCCATAATAGATCTCGCGAAATATCATCAACCTACAGGTTGCTTCTGATCAATTCTCATTAGTTAGGATTCCAAAATGATCTCCCAATAGCTCCATACATAGAAATATATATTCATAACTTGAGAACTATCGATCGGATTTTCAAAAAGTTGTCTTCAATGATTAGAGATCAAGTAGCTCCTCCTGTTTATCATATACCAAACATATCTTAAACTTAAAAAAATTATCTCTTTAAATATTGGAAATGTTGGTTCCCAATTCTAAACATCACTTTAGTATATCTCCAGAGATATCATTTAGCTACAGGTACTATAGCTGGAGTTTACTAAAGTCTTATTAAACAATTAATTCTTTTCTTTTTATATATACACGAGAGTATTAACAAATCTCCGTTAATTTGAAAGAACCTCGAAAATCTTCCAACAATAAATATCACCAACTAAACCGCGCGGCATTACGCTGCAACAAATACTTATTAAGTCCCATGAAAGTGTCAACAGCAAAACAGCATAAATCCAGACAACACTTAAGCCACAAGAAATTATCACTTCCCCCATAAGACGGCGGAAGACAACGCTGAGAGAGATACGTATGTTAACCCTTGCCCAGCGCACCACAAAACTCCACTCAATTATAGCACGAAATGTATTTATAAAAACTTAGACAAATTAAACACAAACACACACACACACACGCATATACACACAGATATAAAATCCAATAAAATCACGTAGCAGAAAGCGAAAAGGGGCTGCAGTTCAGTTGAGGCGGAATCAAAGCGAAAAATCACACACGATCAGCATTTGAATGGAACGAGGGGGGAGATTCCAAAAAGATACACACTTACTATATAAATATATATGTATATGTGTGTATATGTGTATAAGTAGATAAAAGACGGCATTAGACACGGCCACAAAATGCATTTTTATACACACAAACAATAAATAAAGTTGATGCTGGATTTACCGAAATTTCATTCTATTTTATTTTAATTCTTCTTCTTTTTTTTTGTTGTTGTTGTTGTTTTTGTTGTTGTTGACTTTGCTAGATTTACAACAAAAACCCTTTTTGTTGACGGGAAAAAGTTTTATTGCCAATGCGACACGACGACGACGACTCCGACGGATGTCGTTTTGAAGTACGTGCGTCTGCTGCTGCTGCTACTTTTTCTGCTGCAGATAAAATTCATAAAATCCATTTTAGATCATTCGTGTTAATTTGTATTTGATATGTATGTGACACAGGCGAAAAGAACTTTTTTTCATTGTCTGCCTCAGACGAGTATGTGGAACGAACCTCATAACCTCGCACGCACGCACGCATGCACACATGAGCGTACAACATTAAATCACCATTAAGATTGTCACTTTCTTGGAAAGTTTTATTATTGTATATATACACATACATATATACATATGTATCTTTTTTTTGAATTGAAGGTTTATGAAATTGTTGTTACAGTTTATAGCCAAACTGCTACCGTTTGTTTGTCTGGTTGGTTGATTGCAACAATTTTGTCATTCATAATTCATAATTTTCTCTCCGAGCACACGTTCCTGGGCTTATAAGCGGCATACAACGCTGCACGTTATTGCTGCAATAATATTAAAAATGTTGTTGTTTATGTCTTAAGGTTTTTATTGTAAACGTTTGTCAAAGTTTCATACACAAAACGATAAACTCAGTAAAAAAAAATCGAAGCAATTAATATTTTGTTTAGTTCAATTAATATTGAACATAAACTACAATTACAACTATTTTAATTAATATAATTAAATGGGTTAATTGAAAATATCAATTGTCTGGACCTATACAAAAAAAGTTGAGTATTATTCAATAGAAAACTATTTTTTCAAGAAAAAGTTTACTGCTTGCCAGGGCTCGAACCCGGACATACTGCATCAGAGGCAAGAGACTTAAGACTTTGCCACTGACGCTCAATTCCTGAAGTTGTTTTTGTATTTTCAAGGCTTAGAAGTAACGACACAACTCAGAAAAGAATGTATTTGATATATATTTTAATTAACATATTTATCAATATATTTAAATAAATTTATCAATTCTATTCCAAAACTGTTTAAATTTTTATCATGTATGAAAGGTCTCTCAAAACTAAAAAGAATCTCAATTAAAAATTAATTATATTAATTAATACGAAGTTACATCTTAGGGCTACTACAGGAGCTTTAAATGAAGTTGGAAAAGGTCTCACAAATTTATTAAAAAAATATTTCATTAATTTGAGGATCTTTTCAAAGAGTTCAAATTGTTCGAGGAAGTTAATTTAACTACAAAAAATAATGACTTCCTCTCTCAATTCGCTCCGGGCTTTGGTACTCTCTGAGAAGCCATTAACTTCAAATTTAATAGAAATGTTTAGTCCGGTTCCAGCAAATGTTAATATTGAATTAGATAAAATTCCAACTTCTATTCAAACTAATGATGAAGTTGATACAACTTCTCCTTCTTCTAAACGAAAAAAGGAAAAACCTACTAATAAAAAATTTTCAATAAATAAATTAATCAAAACAATTAACATTTTATTTAAACGATCATCTTGTATGCAAAGTCTCTCAAAACTGAAACAAAATTTTCAATTAAAAATTGTTAGTACTAATTAAAAATTTTTTAATTTTGTTTTTTGTTAGTAATAAATTAATCAAATCAATTAAAGTCTTTCAAAAAAAGCAAAAATTTTCAATTTAAAAAAAAATTGTATTAATAAGAATATTTATTTTTTCTAAATAATAAAATAATCAATACAATTAAAATTTTGCATAATTGTTTATCACGTATGAAAAGTCTCGCAAAATAAAAAATTTCAATTAATAATTAATTAATTGTATTGTATTGTATTGCATTGCATTGTATTGTATTGTATTTTATTGTATTATATTGTATCGTAATGTATTGTGTTGTATTGCAATGTATTGTATTGTAATGTATTGTATTGTATTGTATTGTATTGTATTGTATTGTATTGTATTGTATTGTATTGTATTGTATTGTATTGTAATGTATTGTATTGTATTGTATTGTATTGTATTGTATTGTATTGTATTGTATTGTATTGTATTGTATTGTATTGTATTGCAATGTATTGTATTGTGTTGTATTGTATTGTATTGCAATGTATTGTATTGTGTTGTATTGTATTGTATTGTAATGTATTGTATTGTAATGTATTGTATTGTAATGTATTGTATTGTATTGTATTGTATTGTATTGTATTGTATTGTATTGTAATGTATTGTATTGTATTGTATTGTAATGTATTGTATTGTAATGTATTGTATTGTATTGTATTGTAATGTATTGCTTAACATTTTTGTTTGAATGTAGTTGTTCTTTAGTTAAATATTTGTTTAATACAATCAAAATCTTTGCAAACTATATCTCAATTAAAAATTTCATTTTTTTAAATTTTTTCGGATTTTTAAAATTCGAAATTCAAATATAATCAGATTTAATCCTAGGTCAGGTTAGAGTGGTGGCAAATGCCTCACATAGACCAGACTAGGTCAATAGCGATGTCACATGCTCCCTTTAAATGGATAAATGAGTTAACCTTACTTCATGATATTGGTCCATCACGAAAGTTTTGGTATTTAATGCGAAGTGTTTGAGTTGGGAGATATTTATACCAGATAATTCGATTATAGATTTGAAAAATACTTGGCCAAGAATTCTCATTCTGCATTTGGCTAGCGCTGGGCAATGGCAAAGTAGGTGTTCTAGAGTTTTTTCTTCGTCCGGTTCGTGGCAGTTTCTACGCCAATTGTTAGAGATTAATCCCATCCTAATTGATGTACGATGTACGATTAGGCAGTGACCTTTTACGACACCAATCAGAAGACTGCACTCCTTTCTGAGATTTGATTCTAAATTTGAATATATATCAAAACCGGTCTAAACTGAGTTGATCGTGTAGACAAACAAATTTTAACGTATTTAAAACCAGAAATAATGGAATCTACTTAATTTACTAATCTGGTTAGATCTGATCAAATCTATATAAAAATAAATGTCTAATGATACCTTGTATATTATAAGACTTCCTCCTTTGTACTTTTCTTACTCTCCCATTATATGATTTGCATAAAATAACATATGCAACCACAATCAACCACACAATTTACGCTTATCAACCAAAAGACGCTGACCAAACAATCTGACACAATCGACCCACATCGAAATTGTGACAACGTCATTGTGTCATCATTAACATATGCCGGCTGTCACGGTGAAATTCTCCGCACATTAATACATACAAACAACCTCCTTCGAATATGTTTCGAAAACAACCAAAAAATAAAAAACTACTATATAATATTCGAAATTGGTGCACACCCTCCCTCCGATTCGAGAAGTGATAAACGATGCAAAATATCCTGCAGCATCATTTAAACACAATGAAACAAACACAACAACAACAAAAAACACACACACAAGAAAGAAGCATTGGCAGTACAGGATATTTCATAAATAACACTTAACAATAACAAACAAACTTTCCGACTAATGACAGTCGAAGGAGCAAACCATTTTCCATTGTATTCCGTTCCTTTTTTTCTTCCATTCTTCTCTTTTTTTTAGAGATTTTTGCTTTCTCGCACTCGCCGACAATGCCAAAAGTCCTGCCAAGTCATTAATCTTATTTCGTTTTTAGTATAGCAGCAAAAGCAAGCGGCGGAGGAGAAGCAGTCAGTCAGCCCTCCCTTCGAGCAATACAAGAGGTTGGCCGAACCTTGGCCGTTGTCCTTTCAAGCGAAAACACATGCGATTACTTGTGTGTGTGTGTGTGTTTCCTTTTCCTGAACTCAGCGCACAACAGGCGGCGGCAGCGGCAGCGACGGCGGCGGCTGCTGCCATGATTAAGTGCCATTTTGAAAAGTACTAAAATCCGGTCATGCCATCGTAACATGCACAGTACTTTATAGATGTAACAGAGAACATCTTTAAGATACTTAATATATGTAGATAGATTAATATCTCTAAGATATTTTCGGAGCAAATTTGGAATTTATTTATTTGTAAAAGTAATTCTTTCCAAAGAACTAACTTCAGTTTTATCATAAGCCTTCAGTTTAATTTTGTCCACTTTCATTTAACATTTAAGTACCGTGTGACTGGTTGGCGAGCATGCGTTCCAATGTCAAAGTGTCAATGATATATGTTATACGGTTCGATAAGATTTCCCGGCAAGCCAGCCGCTCAAGACAAAAAGTACGGCAGAGAAAGTTTAATACGCTCGAACGAAATCCGTGCACGTTTAACCAATACGTTTTTGATATAGCGGTAATACTATAGTATTATTATGTTATTTTTTTTTCGCCCGTAATGATCGAAAGGCGGGCAATTGTGAGTTTTTGAGTTATTGTGAAAAATTATTTGTCGGCCAGCAGGAAACAAAATTGACTTTAGTGCAGATTCGACTTTGATAAAAAATGGAGTTATTTTATTTTAAGAAAATTACTTAAGTATGCGAGGGAGAATTTTAATATTGGTTTGACAACACTGAGAAAAAATCGCTCTCATATATAAGACCACTCGGACTTGATTTCAGGTTGTTTAATTCAAACTCAAATTAAAATTGAGCGACTTCAATTTAAGCGTAAAATTCTTAAAGTAAGCGGAAAATCTAAAATTGAAACTGAAATTCTTGATTTAAGTATTCAGTTGCCGCATATGAGTAACTTCAGTCTTATTTTAAGTTCAAAACATTTTCAAATAGGATTGTTAAATCTTAAATTAAAACTGATCCATGGTTGAATAAAAAAATTACAAAAATTTAATTGAGTACACAAGTTGAGCGAACTCACCTCGATTTCTGCCTTATTATTCTGTCCTATTTTAAAGTTTGTTTTTTTGATTTTTGACAACAAACAACGTTGTTGTTTTAATTAACTTTATAATTTTGGAGCAGCCATGGCAACAATAAAAAAATTAAATTTTCAAAGAGAGAAACAATATCGAGGTGGAGAGAAGAAATTTTCTAATATCCTCACCTTAAATTTATTACACCATGGTTTGATCTGACAATAAGAATATTAAATTTTAAAATTCTCATTTTAATTTCAATTTCAAGATGATTAAAAATAAGAATTTCCTTATTGAATACAGAATGTTTGCGATCAACCGAACTTCGTCAAATGATTGGCTGGATTCAAGACCACTTTTATCGAATTTCGATTGTTTGTTCTCTAAGTTAGATTTAAAATGAAACGTTCGTGGTGTAATATTATTAATAATATAAGGTAAGAAAAGTAAAATAAGTCACTCTCCACCTCGATATTGTTTCTCTCTTTAAAAATTTTCTGTGATCAGGGAATGTAATGAAAGAACCAATACGAATAATAATAGAAACCTCCGCCATATTTCGGCCAGCTCCTATCTGAATCTGGTACTATATAATATAAGAAGTATCCATGCAAGAATAATACGATTAGATGACAACGCTAATCGAGCGAACTCACCTCGATTTCTGCCTTATTTTTCTGACCTAATTTGAAGTTTGATTTCTGGACTTTTGAGAACAAACAAACTTTTGTTGTTTTTATTTACTCAAAAATTTAATAGTAACCATAGCACCTACGTAAAAATTAATAATTTTCAAAGAGAAAAGCAATATCGAGATAGAGAGCGACAAATATAAGAGAAATACAATATCGAGGTGGAGAGCGACATTTTTCTACTTTGTTCACCTTAAATTTGTGGTAGCTTTCAAATTTAGTTATTTTAAAACTGTTCATTGAACAAATCAAAGTATTTTTTATACTTTAAATTCACATATTTCAATTTTAAAAAAATCGTATTAATAATTATTTTATGATTTTATTCTTATCAATAATTAAGTATAAGTATCAAAAACTTCAAAAACCGAACCAAAACTTACTCGATTGGTGCACACCAAAGTAAACTAATTCGTTCTGTGTTGTTTTCTAAATCAGTCAATTAGTTCCACTTTTTACAAGCTATTTATATTATGTACTTATTGATTATATATTAGTTGTTTATATTGTAATATGCAATTCGAACTGTTAGGCATATAAAAGATTGTATTCGATAATCAAGAAATACAAAAAGTTATATATACAAATATAAATGCTAAAGTTTACAATTAGTTTGAGATCACAATGAATCACAAATAATCAAACAAATTTCAATATTTTTTGAGTCTCAATGATTTTATTTATTCCAAGTAAATTCATTCATTTTAATACAACATCGTTTATGAGAATTTCGGTACGAAATAAATTTTTCTCATTATCTTTGGCTTATCAAAATTGTTATCACCATTAAAATCATCATCATTATCGTCATAATCATCACTTTCTGCCGAACTTTCGCTTGCACTGAAACTACTATCGAAATCTTCCTCGCTGCTCTCCACGCTCGAACTATCTTGAGATGAGCTCTGCGATTCATTTGAAAATTCATATTCGCTGTCATCATTATCGCTGTCTTCATTATCGCTGTCTTCATTGCTGCTAGATTCACTCGAATCAAAGTGACTGTCATCATTCGACGCGGATTCATGGGACAGAACTTCCTCTGAAAATTGTGGAACTTTTCTAACAATCGGTACATTAATCACTGGCTGTATGATGATATATTTAACATTCGGTTTTGAAGTAGCATCACCTCTGTCGATATTATTTTGGACATTATTTCCTTGTGGTGATCTATTAGCTCTATTCAGATTCGGATTTCTCTGAGAATTACTTGTTTTATTTTGATCATTATTGGAATTATAGTCATCATCGTAATAATCATCATCGTAGTCATCATCTTCATCATAATATTCATATTCTGGATTTGTTTTGTTTTGACAATTTTTTTCAGAAATTTTTGGTATATCTTTTGGTATTTTCTCTTTGGTCTGCGAAGCATTTTTATTTTCGGTTCCAATATTTTCGGTATTTGATTTTTCTAAATTAGTTTCGGCGGAAGATGTCGCATTGGAATTTTTATCATTATCAGTTTTACTCTCATTTTTAACTGAGTCGTTTGTACTCGCCTTTGCAATATCATCGCCATTTTCATCAGCCTTATTATCTCCTTTATCATCATCCTTGTCATTTGGTTTATCATCAACTATATCTTCAACTTTACCATCACCTTTATCATCACCTTTGTCATCACCTTTGGCATCATCTTTTTCATCACCTTTACCATCAACTTTATCATCAACTTTTTCTACATTTTTATTATCATCTTTATCATCAGCTTTAGCACTATCTTTTTCATCACTGTTATTAGTTTCTGTTTTTAAAGTTTCATCATCAGTTTTTCCATCCTTAATTGCTGCATTGTCACTACTTTCTTTTGTCGTTGCTTCTGTTTCTTCATTTTCCAATGGCTTTGCAGTTGTTGCGTCTTCGTTTTGCTCGGCAGCATTTTCCGTTTTGTCAGCTTGACTCGATTTAACGTCTTCGGTTTTAGCCAACGTCTCCTTTGCATGCTCAGCCTTGTCATTAGCATTAGCCTCTTCATTATTTTCTTTCTTAACTAAACTTGGAGTAACCCCATCAGTTGAATTCGTTTCCGCGACGGTGTCATTTTTTGCCATTAAAACATCCGCCTTTTGTTCATCATCAAATGTTGGTTCTTTCGAATCTTCATTAGAATCATAAGTAATATCGTTTAATTCGTCTACAGTTGTATCCACTGTATTACTCTTCGCAGTGTCGATGCTTTTTGCATCCAAGCCAATTAAGGTAGCAACTGAAACCGTTAAGAGAACCACGCTAAACCGAAACATTTTCAAATAATGTTCTTCTCCAGTACTACTAAGACTTTTTTTTCACTGACCAGGATTTTATAGATTTACCAAGATTTTATATCACACTTGCGTTATTGGCATGTCAAATCGTTTCGTTAGAACTAATTACAATTGTAAGCCATTTAAAGGGGAAAACATGACATAGATACATTTATTTCAAATACATTGAAAAAGTTCAAGTCATTAAAAGAAATACACATGAGAAATGAAATGACTTAAGTCGAAGTTTTAAAAATTAAAAAATTATAAAACATTGAATGAATTGACGAAAATGATAATAATGAAACTTATAGCTGGAAAACCATTAGGAATTGTTTAATATATTACAGTACTTATATCCGATCGGTTTTGTGACAATAAATAAATGAAAACTATAAAATTTCCTAGAGTTCTTAGGAATTAAAACAGATCTTTTAACTTAGATCATTGCTTAAAAGACAATAACAGCCTTATTATGAAACTTTCCTTCGTTTGCGTTGGTTTCGTTTTGAAATGTTAGTGAAACGAAAATTGCTATTATGAAAAAATGAAAACAAACGAAACACCTATCAAATGAATTTTTGAGTGAGGAAAAAGCTTCTTTTTTTTATTCTAAACGAGGATTTATACAAAACGAAAATTGATGAAACGAAATTTCGTTTCAGTCACATACATTTTCGTTTTCGTTTTAGGTGCAATGCCATCGAGAATGGTTTTGAATACATTTGTATTCATTCGGAAATTATTTAAAAATCTAAAAAAATTTTAAATTTTTTGTAGGAAGTTGGATTTTAAGATTTAATATTTTCCCAAATAAACCCAATTGAATTGGCATACATTTATATTCATCACCTTTAATTGTCTAGTGAACAATCGCAAGCATATAGAAGAAAACTTACTCGAATCAGGTGTTGTCAAAAAATATTCACGGTTTCCCTAAGTGTTCTTCTCCACAAATTTATCTACATTCGGTTCTCATCTTCCTCATTTGCACTCAATCGCTGAAAACCCGCGTTTAAAAACATTTTGTCAAAACTTCTCAACGAAAGAGCTTTTGATAACGTTATAATAGAAATTTAAAAGAAAGTGAATGAGTTTCTAACGAAACGAAAACTTTCGTTTCGATTAACATAATAAGGCTGTAAATTTAGTTTGATTATTGTATTTGATAGATTTGATTAGGATTAAGAATAACAGTTATCTATAAAGCTTTGCTTTTGCTAATTATTGCAATAAACTATAAGATATATTTTGCATCACAGATACAAACCTTCAACGCCAAACAAATCAAATCATAATTTTAGGAAACATAATTTATTGCATTACCCGCTTTTAAGCCAAACTTATGCTCAGTAATCCCCGTATACCATGTGTGTAATCTATGACCAAAAAGGGACGTGTCAAATGTTAAGACATTACAAAGTACTAAACTAAAACAACAATATCAATAACAACCTCAACAACAACAAGAACAATAACAACAACAATAACAACAACACAAAGTTAAGTAATATTACCAGAGCATAAACGAAATGCTGAAACAAAAATAAATCGAACGTGTGCCCAATTCGATCAATCTTTGGTGTATTTTATACATACATATACACATATATTTATTTATTTCTTATACATTTTTCTTTATGTCCTACGTCCTTTTTTGGGTGTTGTAAATCACCACAGTCACAGCATGTTACAGCATTACAACATTTACAACGGCGGTAATTTTTGTGTATTTATTTTCCGGCCAAAGACTGCACCAAAGGGTCCTGGGTCCTCTCTCGCGCACAAGGACTAAGGGTGGGTGACATTAACTCGACAGGATAACAAATCTGTTAAAAGTGACAAACGATTTTGTTAGTTGCAATCGGTTGACAGCCAGCCAACAGTTTCCAGTAAGACGAAGGGCGGTTGTTTCTTTTTTTTTTTACTGGTTCTATGTTCGTTTTCTGGCCAGCCTCCTTTAACTGACGACATCTCGTGCGTGTTTATGTCAAATTGTTGGTTACCTACTTGGCTGTTGTGTGTGTGTGTCGAAGTGTCATTTTTCAGGACATATCCTACTGTTAACCTTTTTTTTTCTTTTGTCATTCTTGTGCGTTATATTTTATACAATGATTTTTTGACTTTTCAGGCGGACGAGGAGTCGCTTGCTTTGTATAGGAGGTGCAGGATCTAATGATGGTTTCATGGTGGTCAAAATGTAATAAATTTTTATTGTATCCTATTACGCGTATTGTGCTCGAGTAAATTTATGACTTTTCTCGCTGGATTTCTTTATTGTGTATTCTGAGACGGAGATTGCAGTTTGGTGACGGCCGTCTCGGTGTCACGCTGGTTTTTATAAGAAACTTCGTGACAATTTTATTAGGATCGTTAGGCGACTTTTCTCTGAACAACGAACTGTGAAAAAGTCATCCTCCTTTAAAGTGAGTATTTAAACAAATGAAAACAACAGGACATGATCTCTCAGAAACAACCTTGAGCTTTGTATAGTGAGAATCGTTAATAATGATAGTTTAGTTTCAATTTGCTCACATATATTTTAGAGAAACTATGAGAAGTCATAAAAAATGTAATTTTAAACACAACTACGTAACTAAGTAACTACGTCAGTTGTAGTATCAGACGTTGTTAACGCCACTTACTAAAAAGGAGAACTAATTTAATTTAATATTTCCACTTTGCTCTATTTTTAATATTATTACAAATAAACGCAAAAAACTCAGCAATGATGTCATCAAATTGTGAGAAAGAAAAATTGAAATAAAATTTCAATTACGACTAGACACAGCGAAATGCATATAAGACCAGAATGGCCATAATATTCAGTAATATTTCTATAACAATTTATCTATTAAAAACAATAGTTTAAGTGATCAGAAGACCTGCTAAGATCTATTTTTATATAGTTTTAGATCCCCTCACCCGAAAATCAACTGAATTTTTTATTTAATCAGTTCTGCTAACAAATTAAACAAGAACAAAACAGATCTGGTTGCTATATATGGTGGACATATGGGTATCTATTTAGATATGAAATGTTATCCGATTATATATGAAACTAAGTATAATCAGATTTACTGACTTAATGGATCAAATCTCTGATCAAAGACCATATTTCACATGAATTTATTAAAAAGAGTTGATTCGATTACTTCATATCAGATTCATTAATTGAGCAAAACTGATCAAATATTAAATTTAATCAGATCTAATGATCATATGATCATATGCTCAGACCTATGTATAATCAAATATAATTTCATTGTATTAAAAAAAATTATCCGAGATACTATTTATTTAAAACTTAACTAGTATTTTTTTAGCTGGGATCATAACTGATAATACATGAAATCAAATTTAATCATATCTATTCAAGTTACTGATCTAAGCAGATTCAATCATATCAAGTTTTTTTTTTACTCGGGTATGATCCGATTATATAAGATATAAACAGATTTACTGACTTAATGGATCAAATCACTGATCAAAGAACTTATTTCACATGAATAAATTAAAAAGAGTTGATTTGATTACTTCATATCAGATTCATTAATTGAGCAAAACTGAACATATTTTAAATTTAATCAGATCTAATGATCATATGATCATATGCTCAGACCTATGTATAATCAAATCTAGTTTCATTATATTAAAAACAACTTTTTCGAGATACTATTTATTCTGGTATCTTATTAAAAAGTCTTGTAATAGTTGGAATCATAACAGATCATACATGAAATCAAATTTAATCAGATCTATTCAATATACTAATCTAAGCAGATTCAATCATATCAAGTTTTTTTTTTTTGACCCGGGTATGCAATGTAATCCATAAATACGAGTACACCAAAAAGAAAGGAATTATGAAATAAAGCCCCAGTAAATAAATCATAAATATTTTATAGAAAGCATTTAATTGGATTATTATCTCTTATTTTGGAGCCCCATTTCATTGTCTATTTTGGGGCATTATTACCTGGGCCCGTACTATACACAGCAAAATTAAACACTCTATTAAAAAAATTTATTTCAATAGTTTTTAAACATTCCTTGTTTAATTTTCATAAAAATTTCTTTTGACTTCATTTGCAACCATAAATCACAAAACTATCAAAGCACATCCAATGCGATCACCTCAAAAACTGACTTCGTCAGCTACCGTGCCTGCTATTGCCTGCTTTTATTGCATCGGCTAATGTTTTTATGGGTTTGTCACGGTGGATTTAGAGCATAAATAATATGTACAAACCTTAGGAGTCTGCCGCAAATACAAATCAGGATGAATGCCATATACTTGCAGGCAGCCAGAAATTCACAAGCAAGCTGACGTGCTGGCAGGCTAGCCAGCAGGCTGACTGGCGGCGGTCAAGGATATTGCTGCAACAAATCAATTTCATTACGCTACGCATCGTGCTTAGCAGGAGTCAAACGAATTTTTAATTTATGGCCAAACGAATTTGTTCAATTGACCGTAAAGATTTGTGCATTATTGTTTTCATATGTTTTTTGTTGTTGTTGTTGTGTCCTCCGCACGCATGCGCAGGGTGCGTGAAGGAGTCGTAAATGCAGCCCGAGCAGGCAGACAAACAGACAGACAGACTTTTATTGTCATTGACAGCGAGAGCAGATGTGCCACAAAGAGGCGTGCTATATGCGAGTTTGTCATGGGCGAAACCGACGTTTTTCGTACACTAAACAAATGCGGCCATAAATCAAATGTTAATTTAATGTGCCAAAATTGAATTTGAATTTTGTTTCTTTTTTTACCATTAAAATTTAAGCCAGCAGACTTCCATAGAAATCGTTGTTGTTAATTGATTGATACAGCCAGAGCTGACAATGCTCTGGCCTCATCAATCAGTCTTGCCACAACATGTAGAATGTGACTTATTTTATAGTGTTGTTGTTGTTGTAGTTGTTGCTTTGATCTATGCCAGCAACACTGGCGTCGATAAACAATTGGACATTTGTCTGTCCATGGAATGTTAAGCATTATCGGATATTGGTCGGCGTGTGCAAATTCATTTGGTAATCTTTTGAGAAGTCGAAATACTTGCGTGGTTGCGTGTAAACGCTGCGGAAGGTGTTAATTTAAAGCGTACATTTTTGTATCGTAGGGAAGCCAAAAAAGTGAAGGCATGGCAGGAGAAGTGCACTTGGGGAAATTTTTTTAAAATGGAAAAATTAATTTTTAAAATACTAACGAAATCTTAATCTATAACCAAAAATATTTTAGAATTTTCGCGGATTTTTTTTTTTCAAAAGGAGCAGCGGGGTAAACGGCCACATTGGGCCAAAAGTAAAATTGTATGAGACTTCTATATTTTCTCCGAAGAAGAATTTGTAATACAAATATTTTTCCTAAAATTTCCGCCCTACATAAAAGTTTGGTTTAAGGCAGATACATCCCGTAGGTAGGCCATGCTGGGGCAAAAGTAAAATGAAATTTGTTTGAGAGTTCTTTCTTTTCTCCAAAAAAGAATATGTAATTAAAATATTTTTCTAAAAAATACAGGCCTCTATTAAAGTTCGAACTTAAGCAGATAAATCCCGCCTTTTTATTTACTCCTTACCAGCTTATGCATATGAACAACCTTTTACGTATTTGTGGCTATTGCAAATTACCGCTTGCAACATGGAAACGCACTTTTAAGCCGTGTACTTTCTTTTGTTTTTGCACAAATGAGATGATGCGTTGGTAATCGGATAATTGCGCAATCCGCTTAGCATCAAACGTTGTGTAATTCAGGCATACAAAAAGTAAGTACTTAACAAAATACCAAACACCATAGTAAGCATTAGGACAGCGCTAATGCGTTCATTAACGCGATACAGTGAGGAGCTAAACTGGAAAACATAATGTAAAACTATTTGAAAATGTTGTGGAAAATGAACAAGTAACCAATCTTGTTAATAAATTGTCTATAAGAATTTAATATATATTCTTCGTTATAATAGTCCAAATAGGTTGACCAACTCTTCATTTTGAATTCCTAAAAAATAGAATTATTTAATAATAGTTTATATACAGTCGCATCTGTAGGACGCCAGCCGCAGTTTCGCCCATCATTAGAGTGTAACATTTTTTAAATAGTTCGGTCGGTAACTAAATGCCCAACAACCAACATTAAGTGTTAAGTACTTTAATGCTTAAAATACGCTCGACTGGTTTTTGCTGGCCTTACAACATTTTCTTCTTATATTGTAAACAATATGTATGTACATACAACAACGTTGGACATTTTGTTGTAAGCGACACCGTGTTTCAACGGTTTCATCCTATTTTTGTCACATTCGCCTGACTGGCTTGACTACTGGCCCGGCCCGGCCTGGCCTCAACCAAGCTCTCACTATGGCTGGCTTAGCTTAGAATTCTACACGTTGCGCCCATAAATTGTTCTTCTATTTAGTTTAGTTTTTCATTTTTCATTATTTTTTTTCGTTATTTTTTAATAGTACCTTACACGAGAGAGTACAACTACAAAGCGGCTTACGTAGTTTTAGCCAGCTGCTCCGTGTGTTGTTTGGCTTGTTTGAATTGCAACGCCCCTAATAAGTACGTTCATTCCGGTCCTTGGCTGAAAATTGACTTTTAATTATAAAGTAATCGACATTTTGCGCTTTGGCTAAATAGGGCGAGAGCGGGCTAGAATTAATTCACATGTTTGTCAGGCATATATAATTTGAGGTCAGTACTTGTCAGTTTATACATATTTAACGAACACGCGGTAATGTGATTAGATAATATGCAGCGGTTGAAATAATTTATAAGCCAATTTACAAATGAACAAAAGTGGTTACCACTTTGCTGTATTTAAGTATCGTTTTTAAATGGGAGACTTTGAATTATAGTGTAGAGAATGCGATCATTATAATTTTTAACAATAAAAAAATATTCACACTTTTGACGAACGATTTCATATACGAGAATGGTCCGATAAGTTCTTAGACTGACCGCCCGATGCAGGCCTACTTTGCAGACCTCGAGAAAACGATTTTTCGGACGGATTAAAGAAATTGGAGCAACGTATCGTCAAGTATATAGAGCTAAAAGGAGACTATGTTGAGAAATAAATAGCAACTTTTTAAAAATTTTCGTTTTTCTTTTGTATACTTAATACTTATCGGACCACCTTCGTAATCTCGCGATATTACTTGCTTATCCTAAAGATTTGATATTCGTTTCATATATAAAATCGCGCGTATAATTTGAAAACCAAATATCAAAAATATTCTTAATTTTCTTGTTTATTTTTTAATTACTACCAAATATGATAAGGGGATTCCTATAAAAGAGAAAATTGAAAAGCTCGATAAGCTCGAAAAATTGCGAGACTTTTTGCGGAACTGCATCTTTTTGAAACCTCGATAAAAATTTATAAAATTCAGCAATATAACATTTATGTCATCTGACGTTCACTTACAACTCTTTTCAAATTAGTGTTGCCTAATGTACTTTTTAAAAAAGTATTGCCTAGCTTTTGTTTTGATTTTTGCAAATATGTAAACTTCACATAAAAATATTGCAAAACAACTTTTCTTATTTATGTCTTATTATTTACTTTTTTTTTAAACGAAACCAAATTTTTTTTATTAGTCTACAATTTTATAACCTAAAGTAGAAAAGTTTAACTTTTTATTAGCATTGCTAGTACATACAGGCAACACTGAAATATGCGAACAAATTTACCTCGATTATAATAAGGACCACTAAAGGTCTAAGTGTGATCTCTCTTTCTTGTTAGATCAGCCAACGTTACCTAACCTAACCTACTTCGAATATTTGCTAGGCACTCGAAAACTATGTTTCATACAATTTTTGTCAGCGTTCTTTCTGGGTTCGAAAACTTTCGTGGTTTCGAGGTTTTCGAGGCATTTATGCCTTTAAGGGAATAGCCTTAATGAATTTTTTATCATATTGGAGGCAATATATTTCAAAAAAAGTGATCTAAATTATGTATACTAGACAGTTTATATGCTTAGATATTTTAATAAATTTAACTAGGGCTGGTGATCTTTAGACCTTCGAAGCCTCGAAGTTATCTTAGCCAAAATAAATAAGGTTCGTAGTAAACCTCGAATAGACTTCGAAATTTCAAAGCCTTCGAAGGCAGGTAACAGCTCTAAATTTAACTAAAGATATAGCAAAATGTTATCACTGCATTGTATAATATTTGTCCCTTCAGCTGAGTCTTTATATAAGTTCGATAGATTCATATATTATTAAGAAATTAAGGTATATCTATTTAGTTAGAAAACAGATATATGCATATAGATAACATAAGCATTAAATTAAAAATATTCTATTCGACTTAATTTCAAGGATGACTGACCTGCAGAGATTTGGATCATCATCATTTGATAATGCTACAAAATCTCGTATAAAAGTCAAATATTTATTAATAGTAAAATTCTAAAATTTCTTTATATATATAGATTTATATATGGAGACTCTTCCTTGGAGTACTCTCTTAATCTTGCCAGACTTTTATATGTTTGCCATGTTTTAAAACAATAATTAAATAGCATCGTAAAATCAAGATATTTGTATAAATAAATATTGGAACTGAACGATACGATCTGAATTATAATCAAAATTTACGCGGACGTATAAAAATGCACACGCGCATGCGTCCGTCTGAGCGTCATGTCATAAACTTACGAACTGTCTGTCTGTCTGTCTGTCTGTCTGTCTGTCTGTCTGTCTGTCTGTCTGTCTGAATGTCATATGCAAACAAACTAAAAATAAAAATAAAAAATAAACACTTCGAAACTTCTAAGAAAACTTCGTAATTAACATGCTTTTGTTCTTTGTTCGTCTAGGGCTGTGCCTTAAACTGTGCTGGAACGTGCTTTCCTCCAAACAAAATTTTATTAGGAAAGTGCGATCTTTCGAGGGAAAAAGCGTGGCGATGCTTTACGACAACGCTCCCGCCCGGCATGGAGCGGCTACTGGTCGAATAGTAAATTTAGATTTCAATTTGATAACTCAACATGACCGTATCTTGCATCTGTTGGGTACTTTCAGATTTTCTCTCTCTTTGTTTGTATATGAATTAATATTTTTTTATGACTTCGTGGAAACTCATCGTAAAATTTATGGCCTCACAAATTTGTGTGTAATTACAATAAAAAAAGTCATAAAAATATATTTTATAAATCGTTGCTTTCATAATTTCCAAAAAAAAACAAAAAACAGAACAAGAAAAGAAAAGGTAATGTATTGTATTGTATTGTATTGTATCTAGCAGATATCTATTGAATTTATTATGAGCCTAACAAATTTATGAGCTGATTTTATGTGTGTGTGTACGATTTTTTTTTTGTTTTGCGCTCGTGCATTTCGTACGTGTAGCGCCACATTTCCTGATGGGGCGCCGTCCCATCAAAACCTAAAGACAATCTTTTTTTATTGCTACTAATTTTGTTTGTCAGACTTACTAATGAAGCGGCTCAGTGTGTGGGTGTTCCCTCAATGGATTTTACTGACCATACACATAGACAAAAAATTTCAAAATTTTGTTTAAGCATTTAAAAATACGTTTTAAAATTTTAAAAAGCCATTAAATTGATACTAAAAAATGAACCTTTTAAACCATGTCAATTTAACACTGACCATGTCATTTCAGTTTAAGCTATTATCGGACATTTACCGCCTAAAGTATTATTATTTTAAATACCGAAAATTACCAACTTTCTAATGTATCTCAAATAGGTTTCCGAACATGTTCTTGGCTCCGTCAGCTAGGCGCCAATATTTGTAATTTGAAAAGTTACAAACAGAATACATAATTGATGTAATAAACCGCTTTAGGCCATCGTTAGCTGCATTTATAATAACGTGTAATTGCAACCGAAAATCAAGCTAACTGATTAAATTTGAATGGCCGATTTGTGACATATTCAATTTCGTAACAGATAGAAAGAGAACTTAGTGTATTTAGATATTTTAAAGACAATTTATTAACAATTTAATAATTCAAAGCTTTTAATAAAGATCGTCTAGTAATAAGAATATGTTGTAAAAAGTGTTTGGAAAAGAGGAAATGTTTCGAAAATAAGCAGAAAATGTTTAGAGTATAAAAATTGTTTGGGAAATTGAAAAGGAACACGACTTATCTTTTAGCAAAATTAAGCGTTATCAGAACAAGAAGATTTTTACAACAAAAAGACAGTGTTTGGAAATAAAGAAGAGTTCGGAATATATACACTTAAGAAAATATTTGGAGCATATAAAAGGTTTTTGGAAATGCGAATGAACCAACTTATGTTTTAGTAAATGAAAGAGTTTTCAAAACTAGAAGTGTTTGAGAAATCAGCAAGCGTTTGGAAAATAGGAAGTGTTTCGAAAATAAACAGACAATGTCAAGAGTGTAAAGAGTGTTTGGGAAATGTGAAGGAACACCACTTCTCTTTTAGTAAAAAAAAATATTTTCAGAAGAAGAATGTTTAGCAAAAGAGGAAGTGTTTATAAAACGTGAAGTATTTGGCAAACACGCAGCGTTTGGAAACCAAAAAGTGTTTGGAAAGTAAAAAGTGTTTGGAAAGTAAAAAGTGTTGAAATCACTACAATTTTATATGCACCAAAAATGTTTTTGCATAAAAGGAATCTTTAGAAAAAAATAAAGTTAAAAAGTAACTAGTTAAAAAACGAGAAGTTTTCAAAAACCATTTTTTTTCTTTTCAGCATATAATTCAAATTTAAAACTTTTCAATGAATTTCAAATTTAAGTATACATACATACATATATCAAAAAAATGTATTTGTTAAATTAAAAATTTTAATGGACTTATAAATATACGTTCATAAACGATAAATTTCTCAGCTATAACTTCGCCACGACCTTCTAAGTATTGCAAAAAATTCGACAAAGCAAACTGCATGGTAATAAAAAATTTAATTACAATACAAAAAATACCGTTATTATACAAACTGACTAAATTTAGTCAGAAATAATCATGCTTTCATAGCTCTATAATAAACGGTTTCCCACAAATCTCCGCAGCAATTACTGCAGAGTATAATCACGAAAGGTGGACCCCCGAGCACATGTTGCTAACATTCAAACCATAGCCCAGAATGAATGCTGGTAACATGATTATCGGCTGGCATTATAACGCACCGGCTCAAAAACGTTTTCCTACACCTATTATTAACGCTGGCGCATATGGGTATTAAAAGAAAGGTACTCTAAACTGCCCACAATAACCGCAACAGCAACAACAAATCAAAACAAAACATCGAAAAAAAGAACCTATCAAAATACTCAATCAGAAATAAATCGGCGAAACCGTTCGTTCGTCCGTTTGTCCGTCCGTCCGAACAACAAAAGCATATAATTATATTGAAATTATCGACAGCCACATAAAAGGCGGCGCGGTATGCATTAAGGGTCCTTTTCATTTTTTTGTTTAGATATTTTGCGCATACATTTTTGAGTGACTGCTGCCCATAAAAGGTTGGTTGAGCCTTTGTGGACCAGTTTTCAATAACAATGTGAATCGTTTATGTTACTTACAGCAATTTACGATTGATGCCCAGAAGCAGCTCACAGTGTGTTTATATAGTATGTGGCTTTTAGGGTGGACCTTAAACACTTCGTTGGTAGTTCTTCAGGAGCCTTATTTTATAAATGAGAATGTAAAATTTACGTGTAAGTTCATGTTAAACTTTATAAATAATTTTTATATATTTTCTACCGCTCGGATAGAAGTAGATCATGAGACTTTCTATAGTAAATAGCGAGACATTCCAGCTAAGTAACTGGGTAAGTTATCGAAAAAGAGACTAGTCTCTCGAAGGACATAATATTTTCTAAAGGACCCTATGAGAAATTTTTAATAAGGAATATCATTTGGCAACTATTTTAATTCTGGTTAGAACTAAAAGCTAAATTGATATATGCTTTATCAGAATATGGTCCAGTCTCTGATACCAGATATGATTGAGAATCCTTCGACAACTTGTCCGAATACAAAACAAAAGAAAAAAAAATACCAAAGCACAAGGAAAGAAAGAAAAAAAAAAGGTTCCTCTAAAAAACGGCGCCTCTCAAAATTTAACAAATTAATATTAAATTGCGGCAGTTTCCTCCCGTTCATCAAATCGAGTCCGAGTCCGGATCGCAGATGACGACGTCGACGCAGCGACGATGAATGGAGGCTGGTCGAATGACTGAAATTGGACCCTTTTGTGGTGTTGTTAATCACTTTGAAACGCCAGTGTGCGCGAAGCGGCTTTGTTCAATGGACCGGGCGACGCCTACTTTTGCGTTTTATATAGAGTAATATGATGGAAATTAATGATTGGCGCATCTTGAATCTGAAGTAGGCGAGAAACGAAACATCAACAAAATGTCAGTCAGTCTGTCAGAAATATCGTCGTTTTCGTTGTTGTTGTTCTTTCATTGTGTTCTGTTGTGGCTTTGTTGTCCGCTTTCGGACCCATTTTTTTTTTGTATACATATGTATGTATGTATGCAATTTCGAACGGAAGTATAACTGCATATACATATTTTGATGAATTACTTTTTCGGCGCCAAACGCTCATCAGTGTCTTTGGAGAGTTTCACGCTAGTTTGTGGATTTTATGGCTTTCATTTAACGCTAACAAATTAAAGGATAATGATATCAAATCGCTGGTTTCCAGCCCGGTAATTGTCGGTATGGCCTGAAGCGGTCGTTAAGGCCGGCTTTTGAGAGCGAAGTTGGAAATTTTTATAAACTATCGGATAATTATAAATTGAGTATTTTTTTTATATGATATACATTTTTACTACTGGAACGCTTAAAAACTGAGTAAAACGTTAACGATTTTTTTACTTTATCATTTTACATTTTAAACAAAGAGTTGAAAATTTCTAAGAAACTCAATAAAATCAAATTTTAAATTTAGAAATATCAGAAATAAATTAAACCGAAATTGTTTGGATTATAAAATTCTAAATATGCAAACGTGTTCATTCTGAGAAACTTTGTAACAAGCCACAAATGTTCATTCATACATATGTATGTATGTACGAACGAATTAAAAGTAAAACGCTTTCAATCGAGCGAGAATTCCGTGGAACACAATTTTTGGTTAAGAACAAAGCCAGGCGACAGAACAAAGCCAGGCGAAGTTTTACTAACCACAAGCACGTAAAAGACGAATTAAACATGTTCCTGATGCAACACCGGCTGCATTTGGAATCGCTTGGAGTATGTAGCGGGTCTGCTTCTGCTGCCTCCAAACAGGAAGATATAATTCCACCGAAAAAGTGTAAAGTGTTCCGTGTGTGTGTGTGTGTGTGTGTGTGTGTGTGTGTGTGTGTGTGTGTGTGTGTGTGTGTGTGTGTGTGTGTGTGTGTGTGTGTGTGTGTGTGTGTGTGTGTGTGTGTGTGTGCAAACCAAAGTGCCAGTAATCTGTCTAGGATCGCAGACACGCACAAACAATTGTGTGAGCAATAAATATGTGTAGGTGTCACCGGCAAACGGGCGTTACGGGCGTAACAACAAAGTAAACGCCTACCATGGCGCGACACAAAAGTACTTACACATGTCAGGCATTAAATTTAGTTTACAACTGCCCAAAATCAACGATGAACCATCGAACCATTTTCAATAGTCATCCAAATCTTATCAGTTCTTTGCGATCGATGACACGCTGAGATTACGCCTTAATCCTTGGAAACGAGTTTCCAACATAAAACTGCCAGCCACAAAGAAGTTGTTACGCGTTCTCCTTGACAGGAAAAAATTCAACATTGTCCTGCAGGTTTCACCTTTCTCGTCTTAAACTATATTCAATTACCAGCTTCGATTGTCTCTGGTTACGTCTTAGGTGCTACACACGCTCGTCTTGTCCAAAACAAAAACGAATCAAAGCTGAGTTGTAATAAAAAATATAAAAAAAAGAAAGCAGTTCCAAATACAATTTATTGCATCCTCTTGGCTATCTTTCTGGTACTTTTTTCCAAAAAGATAAACATCATACGACGTCAACTCTCAGCTGGAGGTACTTACTTATGTCTCAAGTTAATCTTCTTCTTCTGGCAGGGAGTGCGTATTCCTTTTTTTTACTATCTTCATTTTCCTCTCAAGAAACTATCAATTTCTCAATTCTGTTTTTTTTTTTGAGTATATCTCATACGTTGCAAGCTGGTTTTTCCACTTGGTCACGCATTCTGATTTGAGTGATCCTTGTGATCCTGCCTGCTGCTGCTGTTGCTGCAGTGATGCTCTCACCGTGATAACACACGCTGGGACAATGTGTTAATTGAACCATAAGCGTAACCATAAATGAAAATTTATTAAGCACTTTCTTTTCTTTCCTTTTGCCTTTAGTGAAGGTACACGAGTATTCCCGACTTATTTTTGTTGGCATGTGATCATCTTCCCTTTGTTGTTCTAGATGTCAAAGAGATTTCGTGCTAGATTGGTTGGAATTGTTTTTTTTTATATATTTAGGGAGTTAAATTTTCTTCAATGTTTTCTTAAGTGGCAAAATCCTTACGATAGATAAGATTGCAATTTCTAATTATTTTGAGAAGGGTGGAAAGGAAACGAGGACTTAAACGAGTAAGTCTCGATTCGATGAAAAAGATTTTCCAAGATGTTTAGAAAGATTTCTAATCTGCGGTTATGAAATATGTTTTTTTTTTAATATTGTAAATTTTTAAAAGCCTTCGAAAACTATCTCAAAAATCTCTTATTTCATCTGGATTTTGAAAAAATCTAAGCTCTCAAAAAACTTAAAGGATTGGTATTAACTACTAGTTAAATTTTAAGATTCTTCAGTATCTTCATGTCTTCAATGTCTTCAATTTTAACGTAGGAAATATGTATCGAAAAAAAAATAGTTAAATGGTGGACGAAGAAAGGATGGGGGTTGATAAACGTCCTTATAACAATTTAAAATCTGGATATTTATACGGCCCCATACTATGGTATCTACAGGTAAAGGCGGTCCTGTAATACATTCCTTATATATGTATTGTAATTATATGCTTATTCTCAATTAGATCCATTCTCTAAGCGTACGGTACATTCCAGGGCTTACTTAACAAGGTTATAGCGTACGAGCAGCTGATTTGTTGCTTTCATTTTGTAAAATTTTTAGACTGTCAAACTCAACCAAAAGCAGCATTGTTTACATTTTTTTGACAAACTAAGTTCTGTTACTCTAAACGAAGGTCATAGCCACTGGTAAGTAGGGGTTCAAACTTCCCCAGAAGATTTCCAATACAATTTTTGTTTACTAAATTCCATTTTCTTGGGCTTATATACAAATAAAATAATTTTAATATTTTTTATAATATTTCATAGCAGACTGGAACTTCGTTGAGTATTTTTTCGAAGAAGACCGACGAAAATTACTGAACATAAATTAATTTAACTTTTTTTGTATCACTAGAAACTAATCCCCCCACCCCCCAAAAATAATCCTGGATATGGTCTTGCTCTAAAATGGATTGTCAAAGTGACAATCTAACAACGAAAAACAAAAACGACGTGCATGTGTTTGTTGTAGAAATGTTGATATTTAGTTACGCTATAACCTTGTTAAGTAAGCCCTGGTACATTCTCTCTTAAAACTTGACTTGTTCTCCTCTTTGCATCGCTCCCAAGCAGTTTCCTATATATTGTAATTAGATTTAAGATCAGTCATTAAGTGACCATGACATTTAACAGAAGCCTTTTAATACAGGTCCCATACATTTACATCTAGAGACGAAGGGGAGAAAGACTGAACTATTCTGAAAACCTGGATTACGCTCCGAAAGAATTTTACAAGAATTACAAAATGCTTGAAAAATGATTTGGAGAATTTTTAACCAACATTTGCTATTTTTTATAAAAACAACTTCTGTATTAACCAAATAGAAAACCCAAAATAAAAGGCGTGTCATCGCTAACGCAAGCATCGTCCGTCCCTTAAGCCTTCCTTCCGCAACGGATATGCGCGCCTCAAATTCCTAATAACTGTGTACGCTGCGCATATTCGATGCTAATCCTATAAGGGCAGAATTGGCACTTGAAGTTCTCACGTTGACAGGCAGACAGACAGACAGACAGACAGACAGACAGACAGACAGACAGACAGACAGACATACAGACAGACAGCGCTGACAGCTACTCATCCAGTCGTCTGACATTTGTAACACAATTGCCAAACTGTCATTTGTCTCGCTGCCAGCTTCAGCATTGTTCATTGTTCGAGTTTGTGTGTATGCGTGTGTGTTTTTTTATCATTAAAATTTCGTGTGTATGTGTGTGTGTGTGTGTTGTTATTATTGGTTTATTGGCAAATGGATTTAATTCTTTCCGTTCCTCTTTGTTATTTTTTTTTCTTTTTTGTTTATCTCTTTTATTTTTTATTTTTGTTTCTTTGGCAAACCTAAAATAACAAGAATTTATTTTTCTTCTCGATTTTAAAAATGTTGACAGCCCAGACAATTGCTCATACTACGCGCACATTGGCAGCATGGTGTCATGTTGTCATGTCGACAGCCCGCCCTGCAATGTGGCTTAAATAAATACGAGCACATGCACACATACATACATACATACATGCACATATACAATTGCTATTCGTCAGGATAATGAGAAGGATGTGCGCTGCGTTAATGCTGCCTCCTGCCGCACACTGGGCTAATGTTTATCTAAGTGCCCAACTGCGCACATGTGAGACTTTTTTGTTGGAAATGCGCTTTTTTTTGTTATTGTTATTGTTTCTGTTTTTAAGTAAACCTAAATAGAAGTTTGAAGAGTTTGTTTATGTTTAGTTGGGTTGCCATTTGTTGTTGTTTTCTTAAGTCGCCGCCTGTTTATTTAGTTTCGGTGTGGTCCGTCTTTTCTGTGCGGCGAGTAATTGGAAATGTCATTAAAGTGTGATGGAGGCAGCAATTCTTATGTCCTTCGAGTGGCTTTGTGGAGGACACGAAACTATTTTCAAATTATTGTTTTAGTTCGATAAACGGATTTCAATATAGAATTGACTGGCAGCTTTTGTTAATTTTACATTGTCAATTATCATTTGTCAATTTGTAACTTTGAATAGAAAAATATCAATTGTAAATTGTAAACTCTAAATTGTCTATTGTCAAATGATGACTGTAAATTATCAATTGTAATTTGTAAATTGTCAAATGTAAATTGTAAATTGTAGATTATGAATTGTCAATTCTCAAATATCAATTGTAAATTGTCAATTTTAAATTGAAAATTTGTAAACTGTAAACTGTTAGTTGTCTATTGTAATTTGAAAATTGTCAATTGTAAAATTGTCAGTGGTAAATTGTCTATTGTAAACTCTAAATTGTCTATTGTATTTTCTAAATTGTACATTGTAAATTGTAAATGGTATATGGGTTATGGTAAATGGTAAATTTTCAATTGTAAATTGTACTTTGTAAATTACAAACTGTCAATTGTAAACTGTATATTGTCAATTATAAACTGTAAATTGTCAAATGTCAATTGTAAATTGTAGATTATAAATTTTAAATTCTCAAATATCAATTGTAAATTGTAAATTTTAAATTGAAAATTTGTAAACTGTAAACTGTTAGTTGTCAATTGTAATTTGAAAATTGTCAATGGTAAATTGTATATTGTAAACTCTAAGTTGTCTATTGTTAATTGTAATTTGTCTATTGTAAACTCTAAATTGTCTATTGTATTTTCTAAATTGTAAATTGTACATTGTAAATTTGTAAATTGTAAATGTTATATGGTATATGGTAAATGGTAAATGGTAAATTGTCAATTGTAAATTGTACTTTGTAAATTGTTAATTGTAAATTACAAATTGTCAATTGTAAACTGTAAATTGTCAATTATAAACTGTAAATTGTAAATTGTCAATTGTAAAATGATCATTGTACATTGTAAATTATAATTAACTAGCTGACCCGGCAAACCTCGTGCCACCCTAATTTTTTGACAAATAGTTTCAGAGATAGAGAGCAAACAAAATTAAAGTTGTATGGGAGGTATCCCTCCCCTTTCTTTGATCCCCGCCATTTTTTTTTTGTAGTCATACGGCATTGGTTATATATAATTTCAATATTGTAGTGCAACAACTTTGCGAGACATTGTGCTTTGATGGGAAAAATTTGCCACGCCCATCTTTGAATATACCAATTTTTAATACCTCCTATATTCATCCTTGGCCGCAAACTAACACAACAAAAAAAATTCAAATGGGACGATCCGTTTTGTTTTATATATATAGATAAAGTTGGCTTTAACAAAAAGTTCAGCTCGTTCTCCGCTGAGCCTTTAATTTATCTTCGATATGAATCAAATTTCGCCACAATCCTCCCGTCTGAACTAGAATTCCAATTGTCTGCATTTAATTCGTTTTTAATAAAAATCCACCTTAGCGGAAAAAGTTGTTCGGGTATTTGCGGCGACGCTTTTGTGTGGCGTTAAAATAAGCAGGATCAGCTTATTACGCATGCGTGAATTTCACATTTTTAGAGAATGTCCAGGGGGGGATTTGGCATTTTGTTGTCGTTTTGTAAATACACAGGATTTTTTTTAAATACATATACATATATATACTTTTTTTAAGTACTTGCATTTATATTGATATGCACACAAAAGGTGACAATGTCGACATAAATTTAACGCGCCACAAAATCCAACAACAAAATTAAACCAAACAAAAAATGTTTTTAAAATTCCAAGCGTCGAAATGTTTTCCATTTAAATCCTGTTTTGGATAAGTCCGGCATGTCAGAGTATTTAGAGCAGTCGACGCGGCGCAAAATGGAATCCTTTGAGGAGGACCGTCAGTCGGCCAGTCAGTCATAGATCAAATATGACGGGGCTCGTCAGCGAGACGTGCTCGAAATTGTTTTTCATTTGAAAATTTAAAAATTACTTTAAGCGGATTTGTTGCGTTTCGGGGTGGATGCGGCTCAAAGGCTAACGACGGCTCAAAGGCGGCGGCTACTGTTGCACATTGCACATTTGTTTATCTTTTTATGTCGAGTTCAAACTAATACAATTTTTTTTTAGTCTTGTCTCTCTAAGCTGACATTTTGTAAAAACAATTTACCACAAATACTTTGACATTTGTGCAGTGTGAACGAGGAGCGAGAGGCGAGTGCAGAGGCGAGTGCATTGATGGAATTTTAATGTTTTCACAGGATAATTGGAAAATTGTAGCGACAATGGATAGATTTGCATTTTGACAAGCTGATATAAAGAATAGACTTATCCAAATTTTTTATAATCCTTCATACTTTTGTTAAGCAATTTGTTACATGAGGCGCTCAAATAAGTTTTCAAATTTTACTTTTCATATTTAAATTTTTATTTAATACATAAGTATCTAGATACATTTCAAAATTAAACCACCAAAACCGAAGATATAACCCTTCACCCATTCACACTCGCTTTTGAGGCCACACGTCTAGCTCGTATGTGAAGCTTTCGAGCCCATTTTAGCTTTATTAGAATTCTGCGCACTCCTCCAGTCTTTAAAATTCAATTGAATCGATATTGTTCAATTATTATCAACACTGAAGAATCTAAAATAAATTGTGTGTGTCGTCGCACCGTGTGTGCATATTAAAATGTTCGTTGATGAAGTGGTGGGCTGTGCCATCCGACGACAGCCCGCAGAGTCAGAGCCACACTCAGTCACTCTCAAAACTTGACGAATTAAAAATTCTGCGCACATTATGCGAAGTGAAAATTTTAGCTTTCATTGAGCTTCTCTCTTCGGGCGCGAGATTTTGAATGGAATATTAAAAATCAATTGACAGCACACACACACACACACAAATTGATTGTAATCGCTTGTTCTTATTGATGGCTCATAAATTTATCATAACGTGCCGTCGGTGCAAACAGACAATGTACGTGTATTTGTCATCGAGGTATAGTAGTGTCATTACAACAACAACAACAAAAATACATATCAAAATGTTTATGGCAAAGATTTTAACTACATAAAAAAGTATCTTCTCGGTGAATTTCGTTATTTTTGGTGGCGATATAAAATACTTTTAAAATGATACCTAAATTTTCAAAATCTAGCAAGAATGGAAAAGCTTTTAACTATACAAGAAAAGTATTTTCGCAACGAATTTCTTTAGTTTTGGTGGCGATTAGAAATTTTATTTACATACCAAAAGTAAATTTTCGATGAAATGTACTTTTAAAATGATGCCTAAATTGTCAAAATCTAAAAAAAATATGTCAATTTTTTACTATATAAATTTTTTTACTGTGATAAAAGTATCTCTTTGATTAAATTCATTATATCTGGTGGTGATAGAACATACTTCTATAATGATACCTAAATTGTCAAAATCTTAAAAAGAATGGACAATATTTTTACTGTATGATAAAAGTATCGTCTCGATGATTTTTTTATTTTATGGTGGCGATATAAAATACTCCTAAAATGATACCTAAATTGTCAAAATCTTAAAAAGAATGAAAAAGCTTTTAAGTATTTTTGATAGCGATACAAAGTACTCCTTAAATGATACCTAAATTGCAAATATCGTGAAAAGAATGGAAAACCTTTATCTATGTAACAAATAGATTTTATCGATAAATTTCTTTATTTTTGTGTCAATATAAAATTAAATGATACCAAAATTATTCAAATATAAAATAAATATAATGGAAAACATTTTAACATGATAAAAGTATCTTCACGATAAATTTTCTTCTCGAAAAGTACTTCCAAAATGATGCCTAAATTATACAATTCTAAAAAAGAATGTAAAAGATTTCAACTACATTTTAACTACCTTTTAACTACATCTAACTACATAATTCTCAATGAATTTCGATAATTTTTGTGCCGACATAAAGTTCTCTCAAAACTCTTAAAATGATACCAAATTTATCCAAATCTAAAATTAAATGAAAACAATTTTAACAACATGATAGAAGTATCTACTGGATACATTTTCTCAATGATAAGTACTGCTAAAATGATGCCTATAATATCCAAATCTATAAACGATTTTAACAAAATTTTAACAAAATTTTAACTACATTTTAACTACATTTTAACTACATAATTATCGATGAATTTCACAATTTCTGGTGGCTATAGAAATTACGCCTACCCATCGAAATACACTTTTCCAACAAACTGCTGTGGACAAAACCTCCGGTCGATATCGAAACCAATAAAGTGTAATTGCATATTTAAATATTAATACAAACAAATGATTTCTGAATGCATAATCACCGATGTCCAAATGTCCAAATGTCCAAATCACAAACGCATCACGAACCTCGCCTGTCGGTCTGTCATGCATTCGAAATATCTAAATAAATCAAAAATGCATCATACATACATACATCGGGGGCGCCAGCAAAGTCTCAAAACAATTCGAAAGGCAATAAATGCAGACAAGCGTTTACAAATAAACAATTTCGTCCGCTATACATACATACATACATACATACATACATACATACATACATACATACATACATAAACAACAACTAAACCGAAATGCCATATAACGAAAAATTAAAAATATATTCATACAATACATAGAAAATTTTATGCAAAAAAAAAAAAATTTTGAATATGCGGCCACCCGAAATGATGGACTGCCTGACTGGCTGACTGAATGAATGACTGCCTTGTAGGCAGTAGGCAGTATGACTGACAGACAAATAGACAAGCAGACAAACAGACAAACAGACGAACAAGCGTATTGATGGCTTTACAAAAAACTGTCAGTTTTATTATTTTTTGTTATTGTTGTTGTACTGCTCCCGGCCCGCATTTTGATGTGATTTTGTTGTTGATGCGTACATGCAACACTGACTGCTGCAGCAGCAATCGCAAATGCAAATATTTAACAAACTCTAAAAATGTTCTTTCCTTAGTTATTTCGTATTTCGGACAAGTTTTATATTTTCGGTATTTTGGACATGAGCTACACTAAAATAAACAGAAAGCAAAATGTAAAGCAGAAGTAAAAGAAGAAGAAGAAGCGAAAAAAAAGCTTATTTGACTGATTTTAATATGCGCATGAGAGACATGACAGTTGCGTGGCGTGGCGGCACTGTGGCATGAATTGTAAATAGTTTGGTTTAGGGCTGGTTAGTTGGTTAGTCGCTGCTACCACACACGAACTATTTGCCTTGGTCACACACACACACACACACACACACAAATGCAGATAGAAGCGCAATCATCAGCGTCATCAGTTTCGAGACCACATTGCAGCGAAATGCTGCAGCATAATAAAACAATTGTAGTTTTGAAAAAGTTTTTGTATATCTCCTTTTTTTAATAGATTTTACTATTTTTCTGAGCGCTTCTTGTAGCTCAACAAATTAAGTGTCGTATTAAGGGTAATCACTTAGGAAAATTTATTATTGTATATAAATGATATCTTATTCTGTCAATTTAAATTATTTTATCAAAAGTTTCTACTTAAAGTATTATATCTCCAAAAATCTAATTTATAAAATTTTCTTTTTTAAAACATTCTGAAGCTTTCGGGCATACCTTGCAAAGATGTTTGAAATCGATTAAAATCTCTACTCTCGCTTTCGAAGAATCGCAATACCAAAAATCGTCAAAATTTGCACTGCAAATAACTAGAGGTGTAAAATGTATATCGATATGTCAAAGTTTCAATATTTGTACATCGATATCGATTTTATAATATCGACGCATCGATAAACGATATAACAAAAATATCGATTTATGAGATATGTAAAATATATATCGATATGTCAGTGACCGAATATTTGTACATCGATATCGATTTTATAATATCGATAAACAATATAACAATAATATCGATATATAAGAGATGTAAAATATATATCAATATGTCAATGTTCCAATATTTTTACACCGATATCGATTTTAAAATATCGATATATAAAAGATGTAAAATATATATCGAAATGTCAAAGTTCCAATATTTTTACACCGATATTGATTTTATAATATCGATATAAAAGAGATGTAAAATATATATCGATATGTCAATGTTCCAATATTTTTACACCGATATTGATTTTATAATATCGATATAAAAGAGATGTAAAATATATATCGATATGTCAATGTTCCAACATTTTTACACCGATATCGATTTTCTAATATCGATATTTCGATAAACGTCATAACAATATTATCGATATATAAGAGATGTCAAATATATATCGATATGTAAATTTTTACAACCGATATCGTTTTCCTGATATCGATATTTCAATTAACAACACAACAATAATATCGATATTTTTTTATTTTGCATTCCTACATATACAACTAACTACCGATAACTATTTTCAAAAATCGTTTATCGATGAAAAATTGATGACTTAAGCCGATTTTATCACACACACATCTGGCGCCATCAAAAATCCGTTGACATTAAAAATATACAAAAACAAATTAAAAATCCGCCGGTGTCCAAAACACAAAACGTTTGCCCACTTTAAGCTGATTAGCAATAAGAATCAAACTTAATGGCCAAAAAAATACAAAACCAATAATTTTTGAGGGTTTCGCTTTGCAATGCCAACCAATTAATTAAACTTAGACGCAAATAACGCTCAGGTGTATATAAGTAAAACAACAATAACAACAACAACAAAAATACATTGTCACAAAAAGGTGTGAAATGTATTCAAAAACAATTACAATAACCATAAATTGTTAAACATTTGAATTGAGTGGATTAATTTGTAAATTAACGAAGAGAAACGCTTGGGTCCACGTCTAAACGCTGCGTGCTTCGTTTGTCAAATGTTGGAGCGACAATTGCGATGACACGCCCAACGAACTGAACCATACAAACGGAATTAAATTCAAATAAGACATTTTGGCTGCCAACTCATTGAAAAAATTTAATTATCCACAAAATTGCCGGGTATGCGCTGCGCGACACTTGACGCTTCTTGCGGTCTTTTGTCAAACAAACGGTTGCGTTCCAATATTTTTTTTTATTTTTAATTTTTCATGTGTGTGCTTAAGAACAAAGAACAACTGCCATTCAGTATGACATTTCTCACACCTACTCGTACTCGCTTCGGGTACTCGCCAGCGCACTCTGCTGGCGTGTCACTTGTCGCTTCGATGGTTTGGCATTTGAAATGCGCCGCGTCATTTCTGGCATCGTGGTTCGTTGTCATGGCCATCAGCGCCATTAGCGAGCGCACAACTGTCAAACAAATTGGCGCGCATTTTGACGCCTCATGGCGCGTCGTCTAAGTACTCGCAGCACCCACCAAAAACAACAACAACAACAACAACATGTAACGTAACGACAACATGTAATTTAATCAACCATTTGTCGGCGGCAAAACGGAATTAACACAAATTAAAAGAGACGAAGAAAAAGAAGAAAAGAAAAACACCCAAAAAGACATTTTAAAAATGCGTAAAACTCATTTAAGCATTTGCTTTGATGTATGTGGCTATTGCCGCACAACAACAACAACAACATCAACAACAAATGGTTGTTAAACATCATTAAATTAATTGTTGGGAAAATGTTGTCGAATTAATTAAAGAATTATACGATTTGTAAGCGGCGGTTATATTGCTACGATACGACATTGATTCAAGAAAATGTTAGTGTACGAGTATATTAGGCCTATATACTGGGTCTAAAGTTTAGACCCCTCAAAGGGCACATATGTTCCATGAACTGGTATTCGATTCTT
The DNA here is from genome assembly GCA_949127995.1 of Suillia variegata. Taxonomy (NCBI): domain Eukaryota; kingdom Metazoa; phylum Arthropoda; class Insecta; order Diptera; family Heleomyzidae; genus Suillia; species Suillia variegata. Next base: position 42,308,178 of record OX421844.1, read on the forward strand.
ATCAAAGAAAAGTGATCAAAAAGATCTTCATATTACTTCATTGAAAAATAAAAAAAAATTGGTCTATTAAATCTATGGAACCATAAAAAATGTCTGGAAATTATTTCAAAACCTATTATCTATATTATTGTGACCTAAAAGCCAAGATCTTTAAAGGGATTGTATACAATACGAAAACTATTCAGTCCAAATTTTAGGCCCTAAGTACCTCTCAATTTTGATAATTTTGACAATTTTGAAAATTTTGAATATATAGCCACAACTTTTTAGGTTAAACCTTTTAAAAATGTTTTTCAGGTCATGTACTCAAGTCCACCCTGAGGGTGAAACAATTGGGACACTTTGATAAGATGTGGGCCTCAGCTGATAAGGTTTGATTAATGGAAAGTGGTAGGCCCAAGCAAGAAATTGGTCATAGTTTTACAGTAAGTGTAAGTCTTAAACCACAAAGAATGTAACAGAAAACAGAAATATTTTTCCCGGGCATTCACATCTCTTAAAGTGGGCTTGGTTGTACTAGGACCACAAATATTTTACTTTCTGACTGAAAATTAACGCTTCTTTTAAAAGTTAATATACAAATGTGAGTCATATTTTGAAATAATATTAAGAAATCAAATATTTAACTTCACAATAACATTTAGAAGAATTAAGCAAACATCCAAGCAATTATATTTTTAATTTAATCCATTAAATTTTCAATTGAAAAATAATGATTTTAGCTCACAATATGAAGATATGAACATTGTAATAAATACAATTACCAACTTTTGCTTTGAGTGTTTTTGAAATTAATAAAATCTAAAAACTGTATATATAACATTATTCAAAACTTTTGCAGATGGAAAATTATCAAAAGTGTTAATTGTATTAAATAAAATATTCATTAACCTGAAAACTATTGAAATATTTACTACTGTACTGAAATAACATTTTTCTTTGAGTGTTAATTGTTAAAATTCTTATATATCTATTTTCCATGGCCCTTTTCTTGGTTTGAAGCAGAGGAAACCACAAATTAGAAGTAAAGCATGGACCTGCATAATTAATTCTTCCTCCTAACAAAATTCATGTCAGGATTTGATGCTTTAAATATTTTACAAAGATAATTTTAACTAAACTGTAGGGAATAGTATCACCAGAACACTCTTTGGGAATCCGTATAGCATTGATGCACTGCAGACAAGGACACTTGGGATCATATCCGATATCAGTAAATTATATTTAAAAAACTAGACCCATCCAACATTCATTAATTACTGATGTCAACTGGACTAGATGATATCTATATCCTTTATATATTCTTTACAAACAAATCTAGATCCAGTCCACATTTTAGAATTTCCAAAGACAACTGGCCTAGATGGGGTTTTACTATATAAGAGGGTCTAATATATATCTTTAGGCACTTGGGCTCATATCTGATATCAGGAAATTATATTAAAAAAACTAGACCCATCCAACATTCATGAATTGCTGAGGGCAACTGAACTAGATGAGATTTTGTAGGGATATCCTATACAAACAAGTCTAGACCCAGTCCACGTTTTTGAATTTTTAAGGGCAACTGGCCTAGATGAGGTTTTTGCATTAATATCCTTTACTATGGTCTAGGGCGTAATATTTATCTTTAGGTCGCAGTACTTTTACAACTCCTACTCAGAAATAAATCTAATCTAAAACCGTAATTCAAAGTTTTGTTTTCGACTTATATAATCTTTAACTTAGGAATACATTTAAAAACAACAAAAATCAAAATATCAGATTAAAAATAATTATAAAAAATTATAAGAAATATCAGATGATATTCGAAATTATCAAACTGATAACTCAGCTGTGTGCGGAAGCGCATTTGTCAAGAGTTTTTCGTAATTACACCCTCTTCATTGTCGACACTACTTAAAGTGGCATGGTAATCCAATATCACATGCCTCGCATTACACACTTCACTACCGAATCAGCATTCAATACCGGCCCGATCCGACCCGTTCAATATTTATGACATGTGCGCCCAAGCGCACACACGCACACACACACACAAATTGTGACATTGTTCAAAATTGAAATGTGGTAGCGAAAAAGTAAACGCCCAATCAGTGATTCCAATCAAAATTGTGAAAAATGAAGCATAAACCTAAACGAAAGGACAATGAATGGAGTGCATCAATCGACAAAAAAAAATGTACACGGCCACGGATCATCGGATTACCTACCTTTCCTAATTTTTGTTTAACTACTTACCTTTCTTTATTTTCTCATTTTTCTTTGTTCATCCAATTCGTGTATGTTAGGTCATAGCAAAACATCAAATTTCACACAAAGTACTCCTGGAGGGTATTAAGTGAAAAGACAAAAAACTATTTGCGCGCATTGATATCGTCCGAGATTAGTGAGATATTTGCGTCAGGATATGGTGTGTGTTTGTGTTTGTGTGTGTGTAATGTTCGCTTTAGTTTATGCGCATGTGCGGCTTATCTAAATTCGTTTGTTTTCATCAAATTACAAAATTGCGTGCGATAACAATCAAAAAAAAATAAAACCAACAAAAAATAAAAAAAATCCGAAAGCTGCAATTTTACACTTAGAAATGGTGCAGCAAAAAAAAAATAGAACAACAAACTGACAACGAAATGGCATTGTGCAGTGTTGTATAATCTGAGCAATGCTGATAGCAGCTTACATATATGAGTACCTACAGTCGCTGTTAAAATTTTTGGACGTGCACAGTTTTTGCGTTTATACCTAAAGTATGCAAAAAATATATTAAAATGTTTATAATTTATTTGATTTTTAGAGGAAAGTTCAGACGTTGGAACTAATTTTATATGAGTGTTGATATCTGACAGATTACCATTGAAAAAGTGTTCATAGCTAAAAGGACTACTGAGTTAAAACTTATTTTGAATTGTTTAAAATTTAAACGCATTAAATAAATTATAAAAATTATGTATATGAGTATTAAAGTATTAATTGTCAACAAATATGAATATTAAAATAATTTTTAAACCTTTTTGGTCAATACTACGTTGACCACACCCACCAAAAAAGTTCAAAGAATCTTCGTCGATGACAGTAAAATATTTTGAAGGGCCTTAATTGAGTTGAAAATTATGTTAAGATATAAAAAGATAGCAAATTATTATTTTTATTTAATTTTTATTAATTTATTGGAAAGATTACATTGACCACGCCCACCAAAATATGTTCAAAGAATCTTTGTCGATGGCAGTAAAAGATTTTAAAGAGACTTCATTTATTTAAAAGTTATTTTAGGATGTAATAAAAGTAGAAAAAATATTAGTTTTATTTAATTTTTATTAATTTAGTGGAAAGATTACATTGACCACATTAACCACGCCCACCAAAAATATAAAAAGAATCTTCGTCGATGACAGTTTAAGTTTTTGAAATTACTTTATTGAGTTAAAAGTTATTTTAAGATATGCTAATATTAGGCAAAATATTATTTGTATATACTTTAAACTAATTTTCACAATTTTAAAGGCAAGGCCACATTGACCACACCCACCGAAATATGTTCTAAGAATCTTTATCACTGACAGTAAAACTATTTGAAGAGACTATATTGAGTTATAAGTTCTTTTATAATATTAAAAATTTAGGAAAATATTTTTTTATATAAATTCTCATGAATTCATAGTCAAATGGCCTGGACCACGCCCCCAAAATAAGAATAGCTGCCTCGAAGGCAGTGAAAACTGTTGACTTACTATACAAAAAAAAGTCCAAACATTTTCCATTATCAACTGATCAAACACGGGACAACCTATTTAGAATGTACTAGGGTGGTTCGATTAGTACTTAGCCAACAAAAGAAGAACGAATTGGCTTTTTATTTCTCAACATAGTCTCCTTTCAGCTCGATACACTTGACTTGAGCGATGCTCCAACTTCTTTAAAGCGTCTAAAAAATACCTTTTCTCGAGGTCTGCAAAGTAGGCTTCCATCGGGAGGTGAGACTAAATACTTATCGTTCCAACCTTATATTTAGGCCAACTAACCACGATTTCTGATATTTCATGAATTACATTTAGATGAAATAAAAATTGAAAATTGAAGAAAACCTTGAACCAGATTTAAGTACTCCAGTAAGGCGTCTCATAATTTTCTCTTCGACTGTATGTTTGTTTTTCAATCTGTCTGTATTGTCAGTTTGTCTGTCTGTCTGTCCGTCTGCCTATCTATCTATCCGTCTGTTAGTGTTTTGTCAGTTGGCGTTGCTTGTTTTAATGCTTCAACAATTATTTCCATTTCCATTTCGTTTTCAATTTTCAATTGCGTAAAGTCCTGGGTACACCCAATCCTCATGCTAAGCGAATACAAAAACACAAAATAAAAATCCAAGCCAGGAAGGTTGTTGACAGGCTTAAGCAGCCCTTGTCAGCAACAATAACAATCGTGTCTGAATTTGTAAACTGGATTTGCAATGTTTCAGTTTTTGTTCTCGTTCTCGTTTTCGTTTTCATTTACTCATTTTATTCACTCAAGCGATTAGAATCAATGTAAGAATGTCAGAAGTACTTGGATTTTATTCTTGAATTTCGAGAAAATCAAAAAAAAACCAAACAACAAAAACAACAAAGTATCTAAGTTACCGTATAACTAAGGTGAGAATTTTTTAGGGTGCTCCTGGGCGTTCGGCTATGTTCTTGTTGTGCTGGGCGTTTGGCTGTCAAAAAGCGGATTTAATGAGAAATTTGTTTTGAAAACTTGCCATTGTTGAGTTGCGTTCGTTCTTTAAGGAAACCGCAAATCGCATTATGCGCTTCGTTAAATTAAATATCTTTTGAATTTATTTTTGAAAAGATTTTAATGATGATTATTTGGAATTTTTATGCTCGAAAAAGAAAGATCGAAGGTATGAAAAAACTTCGAAAATAAAAAATCTTTCGCTTATTTGAAAAAATCGTTAACTATAAGTACGAGGGTGGTCCGTTTATTTGGGGTAACCTATTTAGAATGTACCAGAGTGATTCGATAAGTACTTAGCCTACAAAAGAAAAACGAAAATTCTGAAGTAGTGGAGTAGTATTTATATCCAACATAGTCTCCTTTTAGCTCGACACACTAGACCCAGCAATGTTCCAACTTCTTTAACCCATCTGAAAAATACGTTTTCTCGAGATCTGACTCCATCGGACGGTGAGTCTAAGGACCATCCTTGTATATAAAATATTTTTTTTAGATTCCAAACAATTATAACTGTTAATAACAATGTAAAAGGAGCCTCAACAAAAAATTTTATTCGAAAACTTTGAATAGTTTATAAATAATATGGGAATTTCTTCAATCGCGAAAATGCCTCGAAAACATCAAAACTCTTTGACATCCTCGAAAAATAACTGTCAAACATTGTTTGAAGCATAATTTCCGCAAGCCTCGAAAAACTTCGAAATAAATTAGTGGTGCAAACAACCTCGAAAAGTTCTTCGTTTGTTTCAGTGTTGCTTTTATGTAAAAAAAAGGCACCTCGAATGCTATGAATGATGCACTTCTAACCTTAAGTTAGACAGTTATAAAACAATAAAAGTTAAGTTTTGTTTTTATTTCAAAACTCGAAAAATTTAAGTTGTAAATAAAAAAATAGTTTTGGAATAAATATTTCACAACTTATATACATATATCCTAAAATCAAATCAAAAGTCGGGCTATACTAATAAGAAAAATATTATAAGCAGCACTTATTAAAATATTGTAAAAGACAACACTTATTAAAAACAGCTGACTGAACAGCTGACTAAGCCGTTAAATCACTGAAACTCACAAATGTTTTCGAGCTCGCGAAAATTTGCGTTCTCAAAAAGAAGCTCGAATCTATTCGAGTTTTCCAAATTTCTCAATTTTTATATATGTATATATTTTTTAAATGACAGCCTTAGTTCAAAAAGATTTAATTCGACTTTTTATTTGTGATTTTTTTTTAACTCACAAAAAGTTCTCCTTAAAAAAGTTCGTATCTCTTCGAGAGTTTTAAATTTCATTGGCATGTGGTCAGTTAAATCGAAATTGTCCACACATCGAATACAAAAGCAAAACGACACATCCAGCTTACTTGCCTGCAACTTAATTACTATACCAATACAAGCTGACTTTTGGCTGACTGCCTATCGCAAATCGCAAAAAAAAAAATATCATTCCTGCCTATCAATTTACGCACACCCAAATTGCACATCCGCTGCCCGGTATCATTATTTCGGTTCGAGCGACAACGACGGCGGCGGCGGCGTTTGGCACCTCTCAAACCGGTAGCCCGGCTCCGGTTCGAACTAAAATCGAAATCGCCATCTGACAGTTGGCCTAATCGTACGGCTTAACACGCACCAACCACTTTTAAAGCCCTAATGACAGGGCATCCTTTTCAAACCAAACCAAACAAAACGAAACAAAACGAAACACCGAGGACACAAGCTCCGATGTCCATGGGTCAGGCTAGCCAGCACATGTGCATTAGCCAAAGGTGTACATTCGGTTTAAGGTATCTCGGTGTGTGTGTGCGTGTGTGTGTGTGTGTGTGTGTGTGTGTGTGTGTGTGTGTGTGTGTGTGTGTGTGTGTGTGTGTGTGTGTGTGTGTGTGTGTGTGTGTGTGTGTAATTTGACACTTACGAATTATACGCATTGAGCTGCAGTTGTCATTTAATTCCGATGCAATTTTATATCTCGCTTAGACCGCAAGCGAACGAACGACGGAGTGAGCACCCAAACGTACCGAAAATCAGAGTAGAGCCTCCTGTCAATGCGCTGAACATGTCATACCACATGTCATGCGGTGTCAGGTGATCATGTCGCTTAAGTTGGGTAATTAATTTGAGGTCGTCCCATGAAGTTGGTCTCATATTCGTAATTTAACCCGCTCGTTTTGCTACCGATTGAGGGTAGATTACAAACGAAAATGTAGAAGTACTCTGCTTGAAACTCAAGCTAATTATTTGTTGATGATCATCAACTGATCTTATATTTATGAAGTTGATAATAAGACTTTTCAGAAACTGAACTGATCGTACTAGAAGTAATATAAATTTAAATATATTAATAAGAAAACTATATCTTAAATATCTGCCACTACCAACTCCACTGTCAAACTAACATTATTGCTTGTAATCGCGGCACATGCGACTCCAACACGCGAGCCAATGAAAGAAATAATTGCGCATTCCAGTAGTCCAAATCGACTTGACAACTTTTGTCCACAATTACGCACAAGTCATTCTTGGCAAGACCAAAAGGCAAAAAAAAAAAAAAAATATGAATAAAGCCAAGCTTAAGCTGTCATTAATGACATTAACAAATGCTGCTGCTGCCGCCGAGCCTTAATCAAACAACAACTACAAAAAGTTTTCGGTTTTTTTTTGTTTTGTTTTTGGTTTTTGTGAAGTAGCATTTCCTAAAGCACTTCAGCTGCCACGACAGACAGACCATCAATTGGGTTGGTCTGCAAATGACTTGACCAATAATTTTCTAATAAAAATCGAAAAGTAAAAAAAAACTGCTCAATCATCTTAAAAAGCAATTTTCAAATACAACAACAATAATAATAATAATAAAAAATACAACAACGTCTGCCATTGTCATATTAACATAATCATAATCCTCATCGATCTTGTGATTAGACAAAATTGTTGGTCTTTTTTTTTTTTGTTACGGCTGCTGCTGCTGTCTTGCGAGCGGCTACCGAAAGATCTCTTTAATGTTGGTTTTAATGCCACCGTTCATTGTTGTTGTTGTTGTTGTTTCTATGTTGTTGTTTTTGTATTTTTCACAAATACTTTAAGCCGCATTTGGCATGGTCAAATTAATACTTGACAGCATGAAAACAATGGCTCAAAGTGATTTGCCGCGCACCATTTACACCTTGATAGCCTTCATATACGCTCGTTGCTAATGCTTTTTGTTGTAGGCTTATGTGGTTGTGGGGTTTGGGAGTTGAAGGCGGCAATTTTTTTTATATATTTTTTTCTTCTGATTACATCTGCCAGCTACTGTATTTTTTTTCTATATACGATCACTTGCTTTTATTTCGCTTGTATTGCGGCTAATAATGTCTTGTGGTAGAGCATAATGCTTTGAGCTTTTCGACTTTTGTTCGAGCTTTTTTGTGTGATCGGCAATTATTAATCAAAATTGTTTACAATCGAATTTTCAATAGCGAAATTGATTGATATTTTAATTATCACTTTGACCATTAATCATGTCATAATTCGTAGCAGTGTTTTTTTTTTTCAGTTTCTATATTTGGTTAAAGTCTTAGTTAAGATTGGTGGGAATGTTGTGACTGGTTGAAATTTTTTGTGGGGTTCCAAATGAATGTTTCAATTGATTTTAGAAGTTCTAATATGATGGGGTTACAAAAGTGGATCACAGGAATCTTTGGACAATTAAGAATAAGCTCGACGATAAAGTAAAAGATTTTTTAAATGTATACAATAGTTTAAACAAAAATTTCTTTCTAAATTGAAATTTTTAAAAAAAAAATTAACTATTATTTTACCAGTATTTGCTACTGAACTATCAGTTTATATTCCTGTCACATTATTTACAATATGTACGTTATTAGATACAAACTTTAAGCAAAATATTCTCACAAAGTTGAACTTTTACTTAAGAAATGTTTTTGGATATATTACCTGTAATTTTACCAATAGCTCTACCGTACTATCAGCTATATTATTTTTAAAAAAATATGTATAAAATTTACTTAATAGGATACATAGTTTAATAAAAATATATTCGCACTACGTTGAACTTTCGAAAAACACCGGGTATATTACCTAAAATTTAACCAGTATAGCTACTGAACTATATAGGTTATATTCCTGTCACATTATTTTAAAAATGTGCGTTAAAACTTTAAACAAAATATTCTTTCTAATTTGAACTTTTTCAGAAAAAATTTACCGAGTATATTACCTATAATTTAACTAGTATCGCTACTGAACTATCAGTTTATATTACTCTAACATTATTTAAAAATTGTACTTAATAGGTTACACAGTTTAAGCAAAATATTCGCACTAAGTAGAACTTTTCCTCCAGAAATGTTTTCGGATATACACGTATTACTTGTAATTTAACCAGTAGCGCTACCGAACTATTAGTCAATTTTCTAGCCATATTACTTTCAAAATGTATAAAAAATATACGTAATAATATAAAAAGTTTGAATAAACATTCTCACTGAACTGAACTTTTCCGCAAGAAATGTGTGGGATATATTACATGTAATTTAACCAGTAACGCTAATGAATTATCAGTTAGTTCGTAGGCTATGAGATTAATATAACGTGTTTCCTTTATTTGTGTGAATTTTTATCCATTTCTAAAGCACTTGTTGACAGCTACAGTAGAATAATTATAATTAACCCGTTTAAGCACATAAGTTATCTGTACTTACCAGTGATATTTCCTGATATTAACCAGTTGTTTAACAGGTATATATCAAATTGAATGAAAGCCTCTTTTAAGATGGTTAATTTTTTAAAATTGTACAACTTGACAAGCTCTAAATAAGAAATCGATAAATTTTTTTAAGTAAAAATTTGTTGTTTTGATTTCTAAATCAAGGTAGGTCTCGGGTCTGACCACCTAGTCGGAATTCTGAAAAGTCTTATACTTAGCTTTTCTAACTATAATAGAAAATTACAATTTCTTTGAAAAAAGTTTAAATTGACATAGACAAAATCTTTTTTTAAATTCCGACTCCTTAAGCTAAAATCGTCTTTAATATGAATCCAGATTTACTTATATGAAATATTCGTCAATTTTACGAGTATGATGCATCACTTCACATAATACTTACATAGAAAACGAAAAAAAAAATCTCTCAACTAGAATATAAATTTGCTGACAACGCCGACGTCGTCCGAAAGCAACAACATTTGCATCCAATTGGATTGGTTAATAAAAGAAGCGACTGTGTACATTTCCAATTGGATTTTCAGTGGATTACGTCCGATAGCAATCGCAGCTAACTTCATGCATAAATGCAGAGGATAACGACAACGACAACAACAAATACAACAACAACAACGACAGCAAGAAGTAAAATGATTGTTTCGTCCTTAACAATCGCAAAATTCCACCACACACACACACACAGACACACACACAAGCCGACATTCACTTGTCAATGCAAAATGTTGCCTGTGCGACTGACTGCGTTGATAGTTCGTCTTCGTCAAATGTGACTGACTTTGACAGTTGTTTTCGTTATTTTTGAATTTTCAACTTGCCTGATGCGAATGATGACTGTCAGGCTTTTGTTGTTGTTGTTTTTGTTATTGTTGTTTTGTTTTTTTTTTGTTTGTACCAATGTCCGCGCGAATTTTTGACTTTGACAATCAAGTCAAGTGAAGACGAATACATAAGTTAGGTTTTTTTTTTGTTGACGGTTACTATATAAATTAGGGTAGATCGATTTATGACATTTCTAAATTTGTATAGAAAAGGTAAAATGTTAAATTAATCAAATATGATTAAATTAGTTAAAATATTCCATTAGTATCCTTCGAAAATATATATTTTTTTTTTTAAATAATTTAAATCTCAATAATTTGAAACACCCCAATGTACCTTAATAATATAGTAGGTATAACCCCCCCCCCCCCCCCCAACAACCAAATACATATTCTACATGAATCGTCGCTATCGTTCGTTATTCGTTGTCAATGGGCCGCCAACTCTCCAATTGTCCAAACTGCGTTTGTATACGTATTGTCCATGCGGGGCTGTCAGTAATGCATCAATCCCCCCCCCCCAGTCCGGTTGGCGAAATTGACGAAATGTTGCCTTTTTTGGTGCGGGATAATCGCATGCGACGACGACGACGAGAGAAATATTCCAGAAGTTTTACATCAAAGTGACAGCGATTTGCGATTATTCTTCATCACTAGACGCGAGCGCCAATTCCACACCGCAGACATACGCTGCCTCGTCGCATCGTCGCATTTTGGATGCGACGACCACGAGAGACAGGCAACATTGACGTTTTGAGGCTTTTGCAGATTAAGGACGTTTACAAAATAGTATTTGGGATACTCTGTTTTTTTTTTTTGATTTTTTCTGTGCCGCTGAAGAGTGGCTTTGACAGCGGTATTTACATAGCAATGACAATTTAGCTGCGGCATGAATAGGACGACTCGATGCGACTCAAATGCGTCTGTCTGTCTTTCTGTCTGTCCGTCTGTCGTGCCATGCCAACCGTCTCTGTTGATCCATACACACGACATGTCAGTGGCGGCTTTGTTAAAGTATTCAATCACCCATCATTGTCGTCATTATCATTGCCAAGTTTCTGTTGCTGCTTATATGTATGTATGTATGTATGTATGTATGTATGTATGTATGTATGTATGTATGTATGTATGTATGTAGTATGCTTGCCAATATGTATTGCCATATTGTTGACAATCAAAGCGAAGGACGAAAGCGCATGATGTACGCTTATTGATTGTGGATGACTGACGTCAGTCAGACAGTTTCATTGACATTTTTACTTGACAGTTTGATCTGTGTAAGGAGTCGCAAAAAGGCTTCTTCTTCTGAAGCTTTGCAGCCTTATAGTAGAGTTGAATGATTTGGAATTTAAAAATTTAAATTATTTTTATAGTTATGGAAAAAAAACGAAAATAATCACAATTTCCGGTATAATTTAATATCTTATAGATAACACTATGCAACAAGCTTTGCGGCTATGATATTAAAATTCAACCAAGAAGTTTGGTATAAAAGATAATTTTGCTTTGACGGGAATGGTTTTGTTGGTTTTAAGTAAACTAATTTAAAGAAAATTATCAATAATATTAAAACTTATCGTTGATTAATGACATGGGTATCAAATGAAAGGGTACAATCTTAAATATTATATAATAGATATATATAAGAGGGTGATTCGATCAGTACTGAGCATCACCGCCCGATGGAGGCCTACTTTGCAGACCTCGAGAAAACGTATTTTTCAGACGATTTAAAGAAGTTTGAGCATCACTGGGTACAGTGTATAGAGCTAAAAGGAGATATAACCACATTTCCAAAATTTTGGCATTTCTTTTGTAGGATAAGTACTTATCGGACCACCCTCGTATATATACTATATGTATATAATAATAAATTGTTTATAAAAATTTATTTAATAAAGGTTAATATTCCAATAGAAACATTTTTAAAGTAATGTCTAGTTAACTTTTACAGTGCATTTCAAACTGTATATTTCTGTCTCAGAATACTAGAATTTGAATACCAAAATATACTTCATATTTTATCAGAATTTTGGGTAGGTTTTTGGGCATTAGATAGTTTTAATTAAGCTAGTTTTAATAAATCATCAAATGTATTAAGAATTACCGTTGATTTGATATGGGTATCAAATGAAAGGAAACAATCTTAAATTTTATATGGTATTTAAATATATATGTATATATATAAACAGAGATACATTTCATATATAAATAAACATAATAATGTTAAATATTTTATTAGGACCGTTTTTAAAATCTATCAAGTTAACATTTACAGTGCATTTCAAACTGTATGTTTTAATATCGACGTATTAGAATTCGAATACCAATACATACTTCTTACTTTATTATATTTCCGGGACGGTTTTTATAGACATTTGATGGTTTTTTATAAGCTATTTTTTTAAATAAATATTAGAAATATTAACAATTACCTTTGATTAATTATGTGTCAGCGTACTAGAATTTAAATACCAGAGTATTTTTCAAACTTTATTAGAATTTTGGGACACTGTTATATATGTTATATAGATGTTTTTTAATTTAAGTAAACTTACTTTACGAAAATTATTAAAAATATTAAAGCTTACTGTTTATTAACGATATGAGTATCAAATGATAGGGAACAAACTTGAACTTTATATATAATAAATACATAATAAATATATATAAAGATATTTTATATATTATTCATTTATATACAGCTTAAAATTTTAATAGAAGAATTTTTGAAGTGATTGCCCAAATGTCAAATTAATTACATTGACAGTGCATTTCAAACTGTTTGACTCAAACTTATCGTTCTAGACTTCGAATTCGTTTAACCACAGTACACTTCAAAATTTTATTAGAATTTCGTATAAGTATTTTGTATGGGCATTTAAAACCCGCAAATGTCACATTGAATTATCATCGCCGAATGAGCGAGCTTCCACCGACGCGACGACGCGACGACGCTCATTCAAATATAATAATGACAAGCAATTAATTTTGAAGTGGCTCTCATGTCAGCGGCAAAGACAACCGACGACCACAATCCGAGACTATGATGCGGCGTGGCTTGGGTTGGCGTGGCTTGGTGGCACCCGTATTTTATTTCAATTTGAAATTTCATTTTTTTTTATCATGTTTTTTAATAAATTTTTCGGTTTTTTCTTAATTTATTTGTTGGAGTTTTTCTCTTATTGTTATCCATGACTGGCTGATCGCCTCCTATTGAAATCCAAGCATACCTATTTCCTTTTCTTTGTGTGCGCGAATGATGGTAGCGCGTTGTTTTCATTTTCACTCAAATGGAGAAAAAGAAGAAGCAGAGAAACAATGTTGGATATAAAAAAGAAGAAGAGGAAGAAGAAGAAGAAAAAGAAAAATCATTCTCAATTATGGACAGAATCAACAGCGTCGAGAAAAAACAAGTTAATCGGAAATTATTTGTGTTGCAGAAGAAGAGGAGCGACGATGAAAGATAAACTTTAGGTTACTGAACGGAAATAAGCATATCCTCAGAGTAGCTATAACAACAATAAAAACAACAACGATAGTAACATCAGCAACAGATGCAACAACAATAACAATAACAACAACAACAACACGAAGCAAACAAGACAAATAACTTCATTAGCGTGAACCCGAAACACTCACAGAACCAAAGCAAAAGTCCACCTTTTGACAGCGTCCATGGTAAATACAATTTTTTTTGTTCGTTTTAATTTAATTTGACATAAAGCTGTTTAAAAAAAAATTGTTTAAAAAGAAGCTAAAGAAGAAGAGAAAAATAAAAAAAAATCGTATTATGCCTAATAATACGTCATAAAGCTGAAAAGCAAAACGAATCGAATTTCAGGCTCCTCTGGCGCAGCTCGCCTCGGCCCGTTCTGCTCAAGATGATGTTGCAGTTGTCAGTTGTATTTGGCTTAAAGAATACTCTGACTGCCTGGCTGCCATACGATGCCACACGATGCCATGGCAGCCATGCCAGATCGCGCGACTTGTGCGTGTAGTTATAATGAGAAATGAGTTATAATAAACGTGCTCAAATTGGATTGTCATGCGGAATGACAGTAATGGCTGCACGAAATGTGGAAAAACTCATTAATGTTGTCTGCGTTGTTGTTTTTGTGTTGTTGTTGGCTTTAGTTGTCTTTTTCGTATTTAATAGCTGGTAGTTATGTTTACAACAACAATAACAAAAAATGAAAAAAAAAAATTTAATCCCTTTTCGTATGAATTAATGCGATTGGTTGGGAAGTTGCGGATATACTTACTATATTATTGATATAGATTTTTTTTATTGAAATAAGTAGCTATGGAATATATTTTAATGGTGGAAAATGTTCAAAGTATTATATTTTTTGAAAAGCCTTAACAAATTCAAAAAAAAAAATTCCAGAAAAAAATATTTCGTTTTTAATAAATATTGTAGAGTAAAATTATTCAAAGTCGGAATATTTTAACAATTCAATTGCTTCTTGAAAACATGATCTGGAAGTTATATAAGTTATATATATGCATCCCCTTCAATAATCATGGCTTAGCTTTAACATAATATATAAGATAAGGAAGAACATGTACAAAAATCGAAAATATGCGCTTAAAATCGAAAAATATGCAACCAAAACTGCAAAATATGCACTAAAACACCTGAAACAAAACAACAACTTAACTCCAAATTTAAATTAATACAAAAATTAACCAGTGTAAATAAAACATTTTCCAAATATATGCAAAAACATGCATTTATTTTGAAATATGCATAATATATGCAATAAACAAGCTTTTGTTGTAAAATATGCAAATATATTCACGATTACTCAAAAATATGCAAAACCAAGCATATCTTCACAAATATGCAAAATTATTTTCAGTTTTTCGAAAACTTGCAATTATTCTAAAATATGCAAATATAAGCTAAAATATGCATTTATTGGAATATATGCAAAAGTATTCACAATCGATTTAATACCATTTTTAAAGATTAATTCATAATTCGTAAAGATAATCGAACAACTTTACTTTGGAATGAAACTGATTTTGAATGGGATTTCTTTTCCTAATAAAAAAAAACTAGTAAGAGAAGCTCATATATGTTCTTATTTCAGCACATAAGTACTACATATCTCTATTATAAGTGGGCGTGTTCTTATCGGATCACGCCCCTTTTTGATTAGTAGTTTTGTGTTCCTTCCAAAGTGTTAAATACCGAATTTGAACTGGTTATTTACGCTGTAACTATTTTTAATATTTTTTACCGCATGAAAAGGGATGGTATGGGAGGTAGGCGTGGTTCTTATCCGATTACGCCTATTTTATGTGAGCAGTTTTGTGTTAAGTTCTAATTACAGAATTTTAACTGGATATCTGCACAGAAATCTTGCAATTTGTACTTAGCATTTTCTTTCATGCTTTCGAAGTTTTTTTTGCATGCCTACAACTCTCGGTAGTTTTAATCAAGAAGAAACTTATAACCATACGGTCATCAGCTGGTTTGTTTTTCAATCATAGGAAATGGCAACATTAGATGGAACGATTTACTTGAAATGTTGACAGCTCGCCTGATATTCCGATTCTGTAGTTATTTTAAATTTTTGAGATTACTTGGATATAAATTAATTAAATTACGATTATTTTGGTATGGCACATTTAAACTATAGAATAAAATTGTATCCTATCGAATTCGATCAGTGTAATGGCATCTTTTGCTCTAAAAAGTGTTTTAAAAAATGAAGCTGGATCGATAAATATCTTCTGCTGCTGGTAGAAGTCTTCAGAGTTTTTTCAAGAAATTTCCAGCCATTTATTGTATCGAGTTCGGCAAGGAACGACAAGGCTTACTTAACATATTTAAATAAACTCAAAACTAATGCAATAAATGCCTTTAATTAACGAACTGATTATGTTAATTAATGACAAAGGCGCATATTCATAGTCAAATAAAGTTTCAATTCCATTTTGAATATCAACTTAATTCGACATTAATTTATTAATTTCAGTATATCAAAATATAATTATGAACTATTAAAGGAAAAACATTTCAATACCTTAAATGCAGGAACTATCACTCCAACAAATACCGAACGACAACAACAAATAAATACAATAACACAACAGAACAGAACAGAACTCCTACATCCGTTTGACATGTTTGTCGGCGGCGAGATGCAAAAAGGATGCAAAGCGAAAACATATCCGCAAAAACAAAATTTATAGAATTGAAATCCGAATGTAATAAATCAAAATTTGCATTGGAACAATGGGCGAACGGGGCGGGGCGGTGCGGTGCGGTGCGACACACGGCACTCAGGCGGGCAGGCAGTCGGGCAAGCAGGCATGCATGCAGTAAGGACCAACCGACACGGTAGTAGACACACGGTGGCGGCAAGGCACGACACGACACGGCATGGCATGGCATGGTGGAGTATGAACGAGTTTGGGTGAACCAAATGAGTTATGAGCGCTGATACATATTTTTGCGGCCACTGTAATTGTGTGTGTGTGCTTGCGACAATGCATGTGTGTGTGCGAGTGTGTGTGTCATAGATTGTTTTACAAAATGTATTTATGTGAACAAATAAAATTTATGACATTTATCCATTGTCATAAATTGTTGCAATGACATTTTGCAAAATAACTTCAGTTGTGCAAAATTTATGAATATCACGACACTGGCAGTTGTGCAAATGTGTGTGGGTGTGAGTATGCGACAGCCGGTGTGTGTGTGTGTTTGCTTTCAGGAGTATGTGTAAATATACCAGCGAGCCGGGTCTATTGGCTACATAACGCTTTTTGCATGTCATAATTTATTCATATGCAACGTATTTTGTTTATTAGTTTGTCAATTAAACCGGTCAAAAAACACAAAAGCCATAATGGCGGCATTAAGTTAATTAATTTTTGTGATTTATGGCCATTTTATAATACAAAATATGATTTAAGCTCGCCTAAATTTGAGCTGCAGAAATTATTCGATTGGGTTTCGGCTGCAGTACAAAAGAGCGAAAATGTTGAATTTGTTTTTGAATAACGATGAAAGGCTTTAAAGACGATTGTTGGATCATAAGTCAAAATATTTTTTTTATGGATTTTGACCATGGTCAAAAACAACAGCGTTAATAAATGTTGCTGGTGTAAGCAACACAATCATTCGAATCCTTATGAAATTATCAAAATAGTCTTTAGAAAATATCATTTAAATTTAATTTATATTTTAATAAAAGTGCAAAAGTCATGATTGTTCTCTTAACAGCTCAAATCGCATTCGCAGTTGGTCAAATAAGGTCTGACAGTTTTTTGAATTGACTGATAAGCAAATAAATAAATCAGATTACTATAAAAAATATCGTAAACGTGTTCTTAGTATCAATTTCGAAAGTGATCCAACGAAATTTATATTCTCCAGAGTAAAGGCAACTCTGAAGCAGTTCCTCTGTTAGAGACAAGTTAATGTTTAATTTGTTAATCAAATGTATAACGTATGTATCTATAAATGCAGCTCCTCTCTTTCATGAAATGTTTTTTTATTTAATTGTTTACAATAAAAACCTGTCCAGCATAATCGAAAACTCGTTTCAAATCTGTAGAATCACCTGGATTTAAGCGATTAAATGAAGTCCCCATAATACGAAATTGCGATATTTTAAAGTTTGCCAATCGTTCTCGCATACTGAATGCGGATATTCCCAGTCAAAAATTAGTCAGAAAAAAATCTCAAACTGGTATCGCGGAGAACCTGGTGACTTCGTCCAGCCGGTACAAACTTACATAAATTATATATTGTATTCGAAATAAAATTTTCTATGAAATTTTTTAAATTTCACACGATATATGTATTTACCATTGCGAAGTGTTAACATAACAAGACAGTGTACGCATAAATGTTAATTTAACATGATGCAGTGTTAATTTAACATGTATTGTCATGTTAATTTCAGCAGTTTTAAGAATTTAGCTTTAGGTAAGTGTAAATTTTCCATGATATATGCGAAAAGTTATCAAAGATTTGGAAAAAACCAAATGCAATACAAATTGTAAAATTAACATTGGTCAATATTGGTCTAATATGTAATACTGTTAAATATGACAAAAAAAAAATAATATCAGACAAGTGAATATATTATATAACACTTATGTTTTTAACGTTTTTACTTATTAAGTGTTGCAAAATTTTAACACTAAAAATGTAAATTTTTTGTTAAACCCATATGACTTTTTTTGTTTGTGAAATTTGAGGTTCTTTCCATATGAAAAGATTTTTAACAGTCCGTGGATATTCTGTTCAGTTACATATTTATTAATTTATTTAAAAAAAATGTAATTACTTATTTTACAATTTTAAGTATTAGGTCAGTTAGCGACTGACCCTTTATTTCGAGATTAGATTTATGAGTATTGGATTCAAAGTTTCTCTTAGACATTCCATAGATATTTTGTTTTCCGAAACTGTTTTGAATTTATTTAATAAAGTACAGAGCATTTTTTAAAAATTCCCAGTTTAAGGTCAGTTCGGGACTGACCATTTATATAGAAAATGGATTTAGAGTTTAAGACTTAAAGATTATTTTAAGCACTAATTCTGTTTCGCGAAATTATATATATTTTGTTTAAACAAAAGTCGAAGCTCTTTTTTACAATTCTAATTATGAGGTCACTTGACGACTGACCGTTTATTTCGCAAATAGATTTATGAGTTTTAGATTGAGAGTTCCTTTTATGCACTCCATTGATATTCTGTTTTCCGAAATTGTTTATAATTAATTTAACAAAATGAGGGCACATATTTTTATAATTCTAATTATAAGGTCAGTATGTGACTGACCTTTTATATATAAAAAGGAATAAGAGTTTTGGATGAAAAGTTTATGTGAAGTACTTCTTTTGTTTTCCATAAAAATGTATATATTTTATTTAAACAAAAATCTAAATTTTATTTTATAATTCTAACCTGAGGTCAGTTGACGGTCAGTTGACGACTGACCTTTCATACCGTAAATGGATTTATGAGTTTCGAATTTAAAGTTTTTTTAGTCATAATAGACATGATTTTTTTAAAAACTAGTGACAGCCCAACTTGAAGTGTAAGAAAATTTCTGACAACAATTTAACTTTACAAAAAAAACAACAAAAGTTGTTGTAAAATTAAAAATTGTTTTTTTTTTTGTTGAATAAAACATTATAATTTTTCTATTGACAAGCTGTCAAGCTTCCTGGATCGCATTTGAGTTGATCTACAAACTTCTTCGTAAAGTCAAACAGAAAACTTCACTGCAAAATGGATTTTCTCAAGCGTGTTCCTATCAATACCAAACCTGACGCATGTTTCCGTTTGCTTGCCACTCAATCATTTGATTAATTTGTTTTTGTTGTTTTTTTTCTGTGAACTGTTTTCGTCCATTTCAACTTTTTATTGACATTTGCGGTAAACGTGCATAAATTTTACACGTCGCGCATTTCCGCTGCTGCTACCTCACAACAAAAAACAAACAACAACAACAACGTAAACACACAAACGCACCCAAATTGCAAACGGCAACAACAACACCAACAACAATGATAAAGTAAAGAAAAGGAAAAAAAAAAACAAACCGAAATTCAAGAGCGCAAAAGTCACACTGATGACCATCGATCAAAAACTGTCAGCGCTGTCAATCATTTTGTTATTTATAGCCTAAAAAACGCTGAAGGAAGACGTCACATTGTTTAAATTGTTGCGACAGCAGCAGCAGCGCCCGCTCGGTCGGTCGGTCGTTCAGTATCGTCCGCCAGGCAGTGAGGTTAGCCAGCGAGCAAACACCAAAAAGCAAACCACACGCCGAATCACAGCGAAACGTTTGTTCGTTCCTCCGACCGCAACGCAACGCAACGGAACGCACCAACGCTCGACATCGTCAATCATGCTTTTGAGCGACAGCTAAGGCGGCCGCGGCGTCCAAACGCTTTTGCGGTCGTCTTCGATTTTGATGTCATACAGTGCCGCATTAAACCAGAGATAAAATTTGAGGCTCAAGGTTGCAAGGGTTTAAAATGAATATTTTTTTTTTGAAAAATTGGAAAGTTTAAAAAATCGATTTTTTATAGGTTCGACAATGTTTAGAGGCCTCAGGGTCAAATAGAATTCTTAAGGAAATTCTTGCTTGTAAATGTTTTGTTAAAGAGACTATGTTTTAAAATTTAGTCATTTTTGTTTCAGAGAAAGGTTGAGTTTGTTAAAAATTGAGTGAATATCCTTCAAATCGAAAAAAAGTTTTATTACAAATCAAATTTAAAATATTTAAATTTTTTAAAAATGTTGAGAGAGTTTCATACATACATTTTCATGAAATTTTGATTGATTAAATAATAAGGTTACGAAATTAGAGTTTAGCTTGGTATAATAAATATAAGGTGAGAATTAATTTCCCTATCCACCTCGATATTGTTTCTCTATTTGAAAATATTATTTTTTTGAAGTTGCCATGATTGCAACAAAATTATTAAGTAAATAAAAAAACAATAACGTACTTTGTTGTCAGAAATCAAAAAATACACTTTAAAATAAATCAGAAAAAGAATTCCGAAATCGAGGTGAATTCGCTCAATTTGCGTTCTTTGCTAACATTATTAATCAACCATGACTGCTTTGCCATCGTCCATTTTTCGTGTTACACAAAGCATGGTGTAATTAATCTAAGGTGAGGAAAATTTTAAATCTGAAATAAGGCAGACAAATTAGGTAGAAATCAGGTGAGTTCCTTCCTGCCTTACCTTTTTACTCACCTCGATTTCTGCTTTATTTCTCTAGCATATTTTAATTTAGATATTTGAGACAGAGGCAGGTTAGTTCCAAAAATAAAATAGTTGCTTTATTTATAACATTTCCATAATGACGTCCTCTACCTCACAGAATTCGTATCTCCTGCAACCATGGCAACAGTTAAAAAAATAAATTGTCAAAGAGTGAAATAGAATCGAGGTGAAAAGGGAAATTTTTCTTCTGTTTTCAACTTATATCGTTACAAAATGGTTTAAATCAGCTTTTGAGAAGGAAAATAAATTCGTAAGGCTTCGAACACTTAATGACCTGAACAAATAAAATAAAATTAAATATTAAAAAATGCTCAAACCAAAATTAATCCGGCCCTGTTTTATAACTGCGGGCAAAACACAGCGCGCTTTCGCTTATTCGGTCAGTTCGGGCGTAATTGTTTTTTTGGATTTTTTCTTTCTTTCTGCATTTTTCATTTTTCAATTTTAAATTTTTTACTCTTTTCATTCCTTAACGGAATCAATCAAAACTTTCGAGCTTCTTGACTGCATGTTTCTTTTGTTAACAGCGCACGCAAAGGCGGCGGAGGCAACGGTGGTTGTTGTTGTTGTTGCCTACAAAAATTGTTCGTTGGGTGGCAAAGATGATGATGACGCCGCGTTGCCTGCCGCCGTCGACGACGCTGCGCCATTGGGCAGCCGACAACAACGGCAGCGTATGCTGTCAAATCGAGGCCAAACGTCAGAAAAATTATTTGTTAATATTTTGTGTTGCGTTGTTGTGTTTGGCGTGTTTTGTGTTGTTGTTGTTGCTGTTATTTTCGGACTTTTTTTGATTGATGCGTCGCGGTTTCGACGCAGTCTGCGGCTTTTGTGATTATGCGGTTTTGCAAGTGATTTGTTTTTGGGTCGGATTGACTTGGTTCGGTTTGGTTTGGCCAGCCAAAGCAAAGTGCGAGTTCATTTCGATGCGTGCATTTTTCCTTTTTGTTGTTGTTATTGTTGTTGTTTTTTTTGACAGTTGTTCACTCATCGATTACTGCTGTCAGTTACAGTGCGCGGCAGTCGAGTGGAGCCACTGTTGAATGCATTAATGTATTGCGAGAGTACGTTGCGTTAACAAAAATGTAAAATTTACATTTGAATGGTGTATAGCGGCACATTTGGCATTTGGTAAAGTTCATCGAGATTTCGATGATTCTGACCTTCCTGGCAAGTGTTGAGATGCAAAAAGAGAGAACGTATTTTTAAACAAAAATGCTGATATACATACATACATATATAAAATCACACATTGTATTAGTATGTCAAGAATGAGTTTAAACATAGAAAATAAATTCAATTTTTCCACTTTCTATTAAAAAAAATAGTACTTTTAATTTATATATACATTTTTTTTTTTTTTGGACTATAGTTATTAATACTTTTTTTAAAAGTTCTGTAGAAAAAAAGGTGCAATTTCATTCCAAAATGATCGAAATGTACGTCAAAATCTGAATTTATTTTCAATGGTAAACTCATTCATGACATAAGGTAGAACAATATTTTAGGTATCGTATGAAAGGCCTTGACAACAGCTGGTATATAAATTTACTTACTTTTTACCTTAATGACTAAATAGTAAAAATGTTATTAAATAAAGTAGATCAAATCCCAAAAATTTACCTTATATCGATATCACAAGATATTATAAACTTAAATTTAGTAAATAAAGGTAAGCCCTTAACATCGAAAATGCCTCGAAAATTTCGAAACCTCGAAAGTTTTTGATCCTGGAAAAGTATCGGTATGAAATAGAGTTTTCGCGTGCCTCACAAATACTCGAATACGAGGCAAATAAGTCCCGAAAACTGAATAGCAAAGTCGATGATATGTTTCAGTGTTGCCTGTCTGTTAAACAAAAAAAAAACTACTAATGCCATGAAAAAAGTGAACTTAGTTACTTTAAGTTATTATATGTAGAATAATTAAAATTGTTGTTTAAACAAGTTAAATAAAAGCCATATAAATAAAAGAGTTAGTTTTAAAATAAATAATTCACTACTTATGTAAATACTTTTAAAAATGACAATAGGCAACACTAATTAAAAACATCTGTTCGTTGAAAACAGCTGACTAGAGTTCGGACCATAGCATTGCGATGGTCCGGTGCGTAGTGAATGATGAAAAAAATCGTAGTAAATCTTAAATTTCCGTAGTAAAAAAAGTGTTTAAGAATTGAATAAATATATTCTGGGTAAAACTGTCCACCATTTTTTTTGCTGCTCCATCTACTTTTTTACTTTTTCCAACAAAATAACACATAACATTAACAAATAAAGAAGCTATTATGTAAAATTTAAGAACTTAAAATCGTAGTAAATTTCAGTTAAAGCGGAGTGGCGGGGGCAGATTTTAAAGTTTTTCGAAAAGCGTAGCAAATCTACTCCGATCGGAGCAAAGGTCTAAAAAATGCTGAATTTCGCAAATGTTTTCGACACAACAAAGAGGAGGTGTATTCCCTAAAAGAGACTCAAAAATTTCCGAGCTTTGCGAATTTTTAAGTTTTAGCGATTAAGAAAATCCCCTAACTTTTTATTTATTATAAGGTTACTGGGTAATGCATGCGCAATCACACGCTAGGCCACCGACTGTCATTGCATAGCCTTTTTTATCCAAGTCCAAGCTCCACCTCCAAACGATAACGCCTGGGGAACCTGAGCAACCCCGTTCGAGATGGTGCATTAAACCACTGTGGCAGGCGGGGTCAGGCAAAATGATCCTCCGAAAAGGAGGTTGAGCGAAGGCCGACAATCTTCTTCATAAAAAAAATTGTTATGAGACCCACAAGTGGGAGTCTAAGGTTCAGCTAGGACCGTCGAGCCAACAATGATGATGATGATACAACATCTTATTAGTCATAATCCCATAAACGATTTCTTAAATTTGGGCATATTAAATAAGGGTCCACTTTGTATTAAAAGATGGAACCTTATTACTGAGTCTAATGACTATAATCAGGCTGATTCACTACATCTGCAATTGTCCGGCTTTAGCAAGAGTCAGGCTTCGTACACTCCACTCCGCCTTTCCAACCTTATTGGAAGTCCTATCTGACTACCCACTAATGAACATTTTAAAATTCCTAATCAATTCAGGATGCCTCCAGCATTGATCCCTCCTCCCCATTCAGATGATTGTGGTATCAAAACGGCTTTAATTATGCTACTTGTGCTGGTGGAGTTCCAATAGCTTTTCCACTTATACTACTACTGCTGCTACATAATCAGGCACAAAAACTATTTCAATTAAATACTGAAAATATAAACGCAGTCAATATATATAAACAAAAGCATTAACAAGAAATAACGTATTTGTATTTGTTATTTTATTTGTAGCCTTTTTTTTTTGGTAATTAATGAAATCAACTTATGTCCTTGCGAGACAGCGACAAGGACTCTTATGCCACTAACGCATGCTGCACGTCGATTAAAAACATTTTTCATGGTTTTTCCAAAGAAAATTGCATGCATTCACATGTGTGTACATATACCTATTTAAAGTTATTTATATATGTGCTGCTGCATACATATACAATATAAAAAAAAATAAATTTATTATCCAGACTGTAAATGCAGGAACGTAAATTAAATTTATGAGGCTTATAAATATTCCACAGTCATTTGTATTACAGCAACAACAACAGCAACATCAGCACAATAACAAAAGCAGTAAAAATCTACGCGAGTGCTGCGACGCACTCACACTCACACACGCATGCAAACACACACACACGCGTTAAGGTGATTTATATCCTTTGGCAAGGATATGAATTTTATTACGCTTCGTTGTTTGTGTGTGTATATGAAAAAGTATGTACTTTTGTTGTTGTTGTTTAAATTTAACGCAGCATATTTCGCGGCGAAACGCAGGGTCGCAATTTGTTCCTGTTTTTTTTTTGTGCGTTCCGTCAGTCGGTCTGTCGGTCGGTCGATCGTTTGGGCTATATACATAAGTATGTATGTGTGAGTACACTTTATGGCAGGGAATTAGATGGCGCTGCCGAGGCATTACCAAATGTATATCAAGAGAGAGAAGATGCAAATACTGATGGGATGATAATTTATTAAGCACATACACACTGGCACAAGCGCAAACACAAGCACATACACGTACATACACGCACACAACTCAGCAGCATATTAGCTATCAAGATTTATGTGTCTTGTCGGCATATTGTTGGCATGCTCTAAATTATCCTCGACAAACAACAGCCGAAAGAATTATAAGTTCACTTTTTTTTTAAAATTATAATTCATACAAATCAGACAATAATACAACAACAAAATTTTTTTTAATATTATATGGCATAAAATTATAAATAAAAAAAATATCTCACAAATACAAGAATTAAGAAATTTTTATCAAGCACAAAAAGGCTTTCAAGCACTTTATTTCTGTATCCAAAAATTTTAAGCCAACAAATTTTTAGAAAGTTAAATTTCAGAGAACTTCAGTAGCAATTTTCACACTGCACTTATATGTATTTCGACTACTGTACTTCGGTGCGCTGCGATAAAATACACACATCATTCTTGCGTTTGGGGAATCGTGATGATAAACGCGTATCGGATGAGATGAGATCAAAATGACTATTTGCTTATTGTTGTTGTTGTTTCGTTGTTGTTTCGTTGTTGTTGTCGTTGTTGTTCGTATTGCTGCTGATGTGTCTGTATTTTGCATCATACTTGTTTAATGGGATTAAATCTGTGTAAGCGCATAAATCAGGATTCAATCAGCATATGCGAAAGATAAATAAAATCGGAGCGACGAAGGCGATGCTGGTGCTTCTTCTTCTTCTTAAATAAAAACAACAACAAAAAACGCTAATGGAATTTTTTACAAAAAAAAAATAAACAACAACAAATTGTTTCAGCATGATTGGTCTGAGGCAAAATGATTTAATGGTATTAACTTCATAATTTTCTTCATGCAATTACTTTAATTTAAATATAGAAATAATATTTATGGCATAGAATGAAACGATTTTTGTACTTTAATATATATATAAAGAAATATATATACATATGTGTATATATAATTTCAAATTAAATAGGAAATGAATAATCAACGTCTTTGGAATAATTTTTCAATTTGCTTGCTTTATTATAATAAATTTCGTTAAGTATAGAAGTTTTTTAAATTTTTTTGGTATAGAAAGAAACATTTTAAATCCAACAATAACAATTCAAGACCAACATGTAATTTCACAACACACAGGTGCCCATTCCATTAGAAGTGTCCGTGGTGTCCGTGGTGCTCGTGGTGTCCATGGTGTTCATGATGTTCATGATGTCCATGATCGTGGCTGCTGGCATGCTCCTGTTTCAACGAGAAGCTGTGGGTGGACTTCTTGCCGCCATGCGATTTGTGCTCGTGATGACCATGGTGTTCATGGGCGTGTTCGAAATGATGACCGTGGTGAGCTTCGTGATGACCGTGGTGTGCTTCGTGGTGGGCCTCGTGGTGAACCACTTCGTGGTGACCGTGTCCGTGCTTCTCCTCGGACGAGTGTTGCTCCAGTTCGGCGTGACCGTCATGGCCATGACCGTGTCCATGGCCGTGATGTTCGGGCACCTTAATGTGTGTCGGTTCGCGGTGAACGGTTGCCTTGAAACCCTCGTGCTTGTCAGCCGTATAGTGGACAGTCCGCTTGTGACCGTCCGAGTCAATCAACTCGTAGTGACCAGTAACCTTATGACCGTCGCGTGTCTCCGAATGACCCTTGACATCGCCCGTTTTCTTATCCTCAACGCCATACTTGAAGGTGTATTCGGCATGCGAATCATGACCATCATCGTGACCATGCCCGTGGTGATCATGGTGGCCATCATCATGCGAAACAAGATGGACCGACTGGTGGCTACTGCCGCCACCGTGTCCATGATCATGACCGCCATGATGACCATGCGGTATGGCGGAGGCAACTGCGGCGAGCGACATCAATGCCAAAACAGCGAAAAACTACAAGAATCGAAATGAAATGAAATCTTAAAGTAAACTTAAAAATATTCAAATTCCTGTTTCAACTTACCTTAAAGGCCATGGTACTGCAGTTAGGTTAGAGTTGACTGAATGAGCCGGACTTGTTGTTAGGAACTTAAGACTTGAGCGAACTGTGCCTTCCTCAGCGTTTGCCCGAGTTTATATACCCAAAAATCTAAAACCGAAACGACAATCGAACGTACCAAACTAACGTGCGTCTTGCCTTTCGCCTTTCTAAGTCGCTATGCGCCAATAACTTAATTATCTTAGTTTAGTTTAGTTTAAGGTTAAACGTAATTTTCATTTTTTTATTTTTTTTTGCAAAATCAAGCGGTAAAACGCCTCTTTTTCAGCTTTTTTACTTTTGCATGCGTTTAAGCCATTATCCATTACCATGGCGCATTTTTGTTGGTAGGCATTTGAAAATTTGCTCGATTGATAAACGAGCGTAGAGAAAGAAACTAATCAAGTTTACACAATGTATTTGTTGCGCCGGCATTAGAGATTTGCAATGGTCATAACAGTTGGATAACCAAAGCAAAAGAAAAACTCCAAAAGATGATTCATAGTGAAATCAGATTTTAACTTTTAAGCAACGGTTTCCAATATTCGTTCAATGGAATACATATAAATGTCTATATTAGTTCTGCTTACGAACGCTGCCTTTTATGACGTCATATTTTAATTTATTTAGGTTTGGTCACATAAAACGACTTTCGTACACTTATTGGGTGTCAGAAGTAACATTGGATTGGACAAATCCTGCTCGCTGAGGTCAGATGTGTAATCCTCTTGGAAGAATTATTAGGATGATGTCCAACATCAAATTTCGGAAGAACTGCAGATTTTGAGATATGAAGATCAGAAAATAGTCCGAGTTAAAAACATTAGAAAAGGAATTTCACACTTTTCATACCATGACTGAAATAAAAATTCGATTGGAAGGTATGAAGGAATTATTCATTTAAATATGGTTGGTTGGTTTGCAGTGCTGACCCAAGTCTAATTAACGCTTATGCGCCTTTTTAATTCTATATCCAAAATTGGTTTCCGTATGACGGTTGTAGACCTCTGAATTAAAAGTTGGCAGGCTAATTGCCTAAGACAACACGAATCTATCCCGCCAGCACAGTCGTCATATCCTGTCATGAGCGAAAGTGTTCAGCTTCACAAAACCGTCTAGAGTTTGGTAAGGGTCTGTGTACATGCGGCCGATGGTATACCATGATTGTCCAGAGTATCATTAAAACAAATCGGCTAAGTTAAGTAGACAATTAACGTCGATTCCTGACAGCTATCCAAGTCCACCGATGTTTGGTTTGCCTATCACAACTTTGGAAGCGTATTTTGAACAAGGACTCCAGCTATCAAATCAAACAATTTGACTGTACAATTTTTTATGGTTGTGAATGATTTCTGCTTCAAAGTTCCGCTTAGCTTATTGAAATATTTTAGGAATGACATCATAACATTTAAAATGCCTTTATAATACCCCACAAAAGAAAACATCGCCTAATAATGCCGAACCAAAATTATCAACGACGACAGACGTTCTCAGACTAAAGACCTTTACAACGCTTCCATGAAATATGTCAACAATGGAATGTCACAGTATTGTTTGACATTTTTGTAGCAACTTTTTTGCTGCTGCTACCGCTACCGCTGCTGTTGCTGCTGATGCTGATGATGTCGCCGAAACGCGAAACGCGAAAATCAAAATCTGCAACATAAATAAAAAATTTAATTTTTGTGTCTGTGTGTGTGTGCAACAACCGAAATTGCACAGAATGCGACATTGTGATGTCGAAAAAAACTACAAAAAATAAAAAAACTTTAAAACAAGATGGACTGAATGACAGTTGCTTGTCAAGCGTATATCATTGTCATCGTCCTCAGCGTTGTCGTTGTTGTCCGTCTCGTCAAATGTCGCTTTCGCTGTTGTCGCTGACGCTCGTCATTATCATTTCGGAGACAATTTATGTGTTCGCTCGCGA
Organism: Suillia variegata; assembly: GCA_949127995.1. Lineage (NCBI taxonomy): Eukaryota > Metazoa > Arthropoda > Insecta > Diptera > Heleomyzidae > Suillia > Suillia variegata. The sequence continues at coordinate 42,337,183 of OX421844.1, forward strand.
TACGCACGCAAGTTCTTTGCCGCTACTGCGCTCTGGCAAAGACCTTCGGGCAACCAACCAACCAACCAACCATTGCTGTTCTGCAAATTATCGGACATCGGCGCAGCAATGCGCTCGGACCACAAAAGAAATTTAAGCCGCTTACGGTTGCATAATGAGCCGATATTTTCTTTGTCATTGTCTCTTGGTGGATTATCCCTTTTGCGCTGACAGGAGAGCAGGCGTAGTTACGCCATTGGCCCGCCGCTGTAATAATGAAAACGACCGCCCAATTTACATACAATGGCCCAACTGTCACGCGGCGGGCAAGGGAGTAGAGCAACCGCGCAAGAACAGCGGATACGCATAATGCGAATTGCAATTGATTGTCGCTGGACTCCGATCGGGACGCTTTGAATGTTTGCTTGTTGCTGTTGTGCATCATGGCTGGGCTCAAACGGTAGCCTTTCCGTCAGCCAGCCTTCCTGTCGGTATGTCTGCCTGCATGTCTGTCTGTCTGTCTGTCAGCCTACCTTGGTTGACAAAAAGATTGACAGCATGTCGTCGCTGGTTGAAATGTTGATTGACATGAGTAATCAAGCGACCGAAATGTCAACAAACAGGCGACATCAGGAATATCAATGTTGATCCGAAGCCGAACCTACCAAGGAATAAAAATGCAAGGTAGCCTACACGTTTTACGGATTTACGCATGCAGTCCCGTCCGTCCGTCAGGCAGCCAGTCAGGCAGCCAGTCAGTCAGTCAGTCCACCAGGCAGGCAGACAGGCATCTTGAATTGCTCAGGCTCAGTGTGTTTTCGGTTTTGCTTTCATGCCATCCTCGTAAGTTTGATAGACATCTCGGCAACTGCCAGAAGACAGGCAGCCAGTTCAGCCAACCAGGCAGTCATTCAGACTGTGCTTGGCTGACAGTCGGTCAGTTGGTACGACAGCCAAACTGCAGCAACTGCAACTGCAATGTGATGACTTTTTGTCAGTCCTGATGGACGACCAACATTCTGTTGGGATATAAATTTTCTTTTGTATATTTGTTGTTGGTATACTCGTATGTATGTAGCCACCACGTGCGTGTTTTTTTTTTTTTTTTTTTTGCAAACGAGAAAGGGCTTTAAGGATTATGGTAAGTAGAGCTGATTCTGTTGTAATTTGTGTGTGTGTGTGGCTTGTTTTGCTGTAGCAGCGACGATAAAGTTGCCCAAATTGGCCATTGTCTCACAGTAAATCTTATTGTGACGCGTTGTAATGCGAGGCTATTGCAAATAAATGAGAAATTATGGCATGCTCGTAGTTTAATTAAAAGTTCTAGTAATATGATTAAATATTTGAATTTTGAAGATGTTCAGGAACTTTTATGTTTCCGTAGATAACTCTTATGCCAGTTGGAAGTTTGTTTGTAAACGAAAATTTTAAAGTTGACAATTTAGGATAAGTTGGCAAACGAAGTGAAGATATTTAATACATCAGCTTCACGCTTAGTTCATCAACAATTCAGAAAACGTTTGGTAGCTTATCTTTGATAGCGTTTACTTGTAAGCAGTATAGCATATTAAATAAAATACAAATGTGGACACCAGAACTTCTGGAGCTGTATTTAAAGATGTGGATATTGTGAAGTGAAGGAATTTGATTAAAGTATCATCTACAAAGGTTTTATAAAAAATATTAATTAATATAATTCAACGCTTTCCAAACTCGACACGGTGTGGGAAAGCTGAACACTTACGCTCATAACTTTCATCATCCAAAACGTATGATTTTTTGTCATAACTTCGAAGCATCCATCGGCATTGTGACTTTACTGTGGATATTTGCACGGCGGTGTATTCCGGTAATCTTATTTTTTTCGGCACTTTATTTGCAATATTTTTAATGTTTTGCAAATATAACTTTGATGACATTTCATCTCTGCAGCTGCATCTCGTTGGCTTATGTTATCCTTATTGTTAAATTTCGATTAAAGCTTGGATAAGCCCTTTTTGGTCATTATTGATGGAATCCTTCCACTTCCACATTTTCTCTTTACTTTCATAGTATTGAGAATTCTATATAAAGTGGCTTTTGGAACTCCTTCGTTTTTGAAATGGTTCACTGTAAATATTTTGCCAAGCTTTTCGTTATTTTTATAAAATTGTACAACGCGCTCGCAGAGGACATGTTGCTTCGACGCCATTTTTATAAATACTATAACTACTATGATACTAATTCCAATTGAAAAACTTATTACAGTTACCATAGCAACAAAAAAAAAATACCGCCTACTAATTCGATGCTATATAACTACAGTAACTTAAAAATAGTCTCAATTTTTTGTCATCACCCGTTATGACGACTGTGCTGGCGGGAGAGATTCGTGTTGTCTTAGGTCATTAGCCTGTCATCTTTTAATCCAGTGGTCTAACAACCGTCCTACTAAAACTAATTTTGAATGTATAATTAAAAAGGCGCATAAGCGCTAATTAGACTTGGGTCACCACTGCAAACCAACCGACCATGATATAAGCTGTAAGCAATTCCACTGATTATAATCAGTTTCTAATTGTTTGTCTTTTAGGTTAGAAATCTCAAAGAAAACCTCGAGTCAATAAAGACTGCTATTCCTTCTTGGACAACCTAAGCACTCCATCAGAACATCAACCAGGTAACTCTTATTAAGTTAAGGAAATAACTCTTCCTTAGGTTAGGTAGTCCTTGTTCTTATTAAGAATTATTTCCTTTTGAAAACCAATACTTACAACGATTTTAATTACTTAAATTCGAAATTCCTTAGAATATACTTAAAGCCAACCAATAAAATATTGAACATTTGAAAGAGGCTCACGAAATTTAAAAAATTTCCATTAACAAAATGCCGCCATACTCAGCGAATGCCTTGGCTCATAATTGCAAAATACTTTAATCTAATTAGTTGGCGGAGAATGGAGAATGTTAATAACATCAAAGAATCACAAAACCGACGACAATACGAACAACAACAGCAAATATAGAATTTCCGCACTCATGGCCGGGTATACAAACGGAACGAAAACAAAGCGAAGACATGACAGAAAAAGCTAAACCGGACAACGACGACGCAGTTGAAGATATGTTGCTCCTTTTGTGGAATGCAACGCCTCATAAACGTACACGTATATGACAGTGCGCGACTACAACAGCAACACAGCGACAAAGCGACAATAAAATATCACCAGCACAACCGAACCAACCGAAGAAGAAGAAGAAAAAAATTGGTATTCGATAAGAAATTGCAGCAATTTCTGTTGCTAGCAACTTGAAACTGCAACTGGCAACTGGCAATGAAGTTAGTAATCGGTAATTGCTTTGCTACCGTTGTCGTCGTCGTTTGAGCAACATTTTGTGGCGTGAGAGCGTGAGTTATTCGATGCCGCCATATTGGCAACCATAATCCAACTAACCAAACAACCAACCAGACTCTCCGTCGGTCCGTTCGTCTTTCTGCAAAATGACATTTGCCAAAGTGTTGACAATTGTCGTCAATTACGTTGTTATTCGCTTCGCTCGCCTTTTGGCTGATTGCTGACACGTCTCTGATGCGCGTCCAGGCGAACCAACGAGCGCGAGCGTTCGTCGAACGCCGAGCAAAGGTACGGCTACGACAAGGCATGCCACGGCATGGCACAGTACAGCAAGGCAATGCTTGTAAAATGTTTGGACTGCTAATGGACATTTTGCTGCAGACAAATGAGCTTGTCGCGGAATTTCTCGTGTAATTAAGTACGTTTTTTTTCTTTCTTCTGTTGTTAGTTGTTAGTGTGCTGCTAGGTACACCTAATCTGGCAGGTTGTCGGAAATGTGCTGTGACTGTGTAATGCTGTCGTGTTAAGCTTATGTAGCGTATACAAAAAAAACAAGACTTACTAACATAATAAGGCGCAGTTAGGTCTAAAGGAGCTCCTGTTAGAGACAAGAGTCTGAATTTAACTAGGAATCTGCTAATCAGTCAACTGTGGCTTTAACTAATATGCAAAGCGATTAAATAGACTGGCCAGGTTTTTGCTAATCTGTCGAATGATGCATTTGAATTAAACTAATGTAGTCAACTTCAGATCGGGTGGGAGAGGAGGAACGAAAAATAAATACGTTCCGGCCAATCTTCACATTTGCAAATCGAAACAAACTCTTTATAGATATTTAGCTTTTTAGCTGGTTACTTCTCAGGTCATTGTAACTTAAGGTAACATCCGAAAAAGTCAGGCCTTTCTGATACTGACGTGTGTCGTTTCTGTGAAATGGACTGTCCTGCACTCGGCAGATAAAGATTTTGTCACTTCGGGGACACTGTTGTAAATCCATATAAAGATTGGAACAACAATCCCCAATTAGTGCTAAAATTTATTAAAAGCCAATGGGGTTCAAATATAGGCCATGCACAATAGATCTTGTTGGTCGCAGTGCTTCCTGGCCTCTAATAATAATAACAATAATTATAATATACATATGTATCTATGTAGATATTTAAAATGAAAATTTTCTCTTGGAACTGAAAAATTTAAAGTTTCCTCAAAAATGTCTACAGAAAAGTGTTCGGACTGCATCGAATCTAGTTGGAATAAACTTTTATTATTACCTTTTATTAAACTCAAAATAGGATTTACAATTTTTGAGTTTCCCAAAACCACGTGGTAGACATTTTTTCAATTATAACAACTTAATTATACTTGTAGTTGTACACGAACCTATGCAGTTACAGTAGTAGAGGTGTGAATTAGTATTAAGAATTTTGGACAGGGTTCGGTACAGGGCATGTCGATAGTAGTAAATTCAAAATATCCACAGTAAAATGTGCTCGACCGAGCTTTAAAAAAAAAAAAATATATATATACGAGCATATATATTTGGATTTTAGTGTTAGTAGTTCAAGTTAACAAAATTTCAGTTAAATCAAATGTTTATTAAAAAAAATATGTATTAAAACAAATTAAAAGAAATGCATTTGTATTATTTAAAAATGCAACCCTGGTATGCAATATAAATACTTAACCCTCAATGGTTCTAGGATCAATTTTGAAGCTCATTTTTTTGTTGCATTTGTAAATATCTCGATTTTTTACTCGACCAAATTGACCGATATTTTATGACTTTTATTATTTTACTTATTTTCACTATTAAAGTTACGCCCCATATTTATGGTTACGCCCTAATTAATATTTTCCCATATTAGATGCCAGGGTCAAAATTGACCCTATCTGCATTTCAAGAGTTTGAACTAAAAGAGCTGAGGTAGAACTTCTGGCCATCTGGTCGGAATTCGGCTGAGCTTGTCAAGCAAATACAAAAGAATGAGACATTTTCAGTGGAAATGAAAAAAGTCAACTTTAGCGAAATCTTTAAAATGCGGTCATTGCCATATGTGCACATATGATATAAACATATTCGAAATTCTTAAATAAAGGAAAGGTAACCTCATTAAATAGACATAGGGTCAAAATTTACAATAACAAATTTCAGGGACCGTTGAGGTTAAATCGTATAAGATTTGAGCTTAGGCAGGGTAGATTTGAAATTTTTGTTTTTAAAGGTAGTCAGCATTTTAACCGGTGCAGACCTCCTGATATTTACTCTGAATTTTGTTTAAACTAATTTTAAATAATTCAATAAAGTTCCGATTGATAATATATTAATCGTGAATTAACTAAAGTTGCATCGATATTCCTAAACGCTTTGATAAATTAACATTAGCGCGTCATAGAGGACAACATTAAATCCTGTGATCTGAATCTGAAACGATCGATGAAATCGCACGACATTGCCGCGGATAACGATAATTTTTTTTTAGTTGTTGTATCGACAATTGGAAAAGAAGTGCAGAATACTTATAAGAATAGTTAAAAAGTGATTTGGCATACCGAGCAGAGTGACCAGTGTAACCAGAGTTTGTCACTACATAACCACGCTATAATCGTAAGCAACCAACTACTCCATCACTGAAGAGAAAACTCAACTCAACTGTGATCGAGCTTAAACCAACAACTGCATTAATTTGCCTACCTGATGACATGCGAAAAGGACCGCCGAGATAAAAACTCCTTAACACGCTTAATCACACATGAGCGTGAGCGAGTCGCAGTGAGCATTTACAAGCATTATCACCGACATTTGATGTCATTTGCTTTTTTTTTTGTTCATTGGCAGCACAGGAAGCGCACATGCATTAATCAAAATGTCGCTGAAAGCCATCGCTGCTATCAACTACCCCGACCATTGGACAGCGAAGTAATTTAGCTATTTCAGCAGAAGCAGAAGCAAAAGTCATGTTTCAACCAAAAAGACCAGGAGAAGATAAAGAAGAGACGCGGAAAACGCGACACAAATGACAAACTATGTGCGCCACAGTTACGAATGAATGACCACAAGTAGCAACATTTTATTATGATGGCGCATCGGAATCGCATCGCATTGCATCGCACATAGAAGAAATGTTTGTTGCAAGGGCACCACCACTGACAACACAAACGAACTGCCAAACGAGCTGAGCTGAGTTGCCAGCGAGTTGTAATTGTGCTAGTCGCCGGTAGCTCCAACAACAACAATAATAACAACAATGCCAACGAAACCAGTTCTTCTTGCAAGTTGTGGAAACATTTCGGCTCGGAATGGGACACCTAATGATAACGTCTACAAGATGCTTCAACTGCGCGTCGCATTAACAGGCAGGCAGGCAGCTAGCTGGCTTGTCACCCAAAGTGGCATCACGTTTCACGTTTACAATGTGACGCTGTCAGGCATTTAGTGGCACATACTGGCGGTGATTCGACGGACGGATAGACAGACACGACATGGAAATGAATTCTTCGAAGGAGACGCGTCGGCTGACTGCTGCTGCTGCTGTTTTGAGACTGTTGCACTTTGCATATTTCGCTTGTTGTTGTTGATGTTGTTGTTTGCTAGCTGCTTGGCACGTCTCTTTCCAATTACAACAACAGCGACTACAGCTAAGAATCATCACTGAATTGCAGCAGTCTCGGGGTTCGTATTAGTCCAACCTGGGGCAAGTTGTTGCACAACCAACCAACCAACAACCACGTCCAGGTGTCTTTCTTTTCATAATAAATAATGATGGTCATGACGGTCATGATGGTCATGATGTGGTGTCTGCCTGTGCTTGTGCTGCCATCGGTCGTACCATCGTTTGCTGCCTGTCGCCACCACTACTGATCGCTGCTGCTGCTGCTGCTGAGCTGATGATGATGGTGATCTTTTCATATGGTAATATCGCTGTTGTTGCTTTTTTTGTCGTTGTCGACGTCGTCTTGCAACTTGTTGAAATGTTATTAAAAATTACATTCTCTTGATCATAATTTCATGGAAGTGCAATCCTACAAGAGTTGGTGCTCTTGTGCTCTTAAAGTTGTTTGTTTTTTTGTTGTTGTTATTTTTTGTCTACATGACTTGAGATGTTTATCGTTGTTGTTTTTAGAGTGGGTTTGGATTTCATGATCATTATGATTCCTTTGAATTCCTAAGCTTGTGTTGTATTAATGTTCGACATAAATTGACAACGACAGCTCAATTAGTTTGAAAGGTCTAATGGACAAACGAAGCATTATATATATATATGTATATGTTTTTTTTAAGAATCATTTCAGCGCCTAGTACCCTATACAACACTACCCAAAGACAGACAGACATACAACGTTGAACTGATTCCCGAAATTGGATGATAGAAGAAGGGTGGGGAAAGGAATGGGAACTCATGGCAAATCTTTTGGTAAAGAGACAATTTAGAGAGGAGAAACTAATCTCAGCAAGCTTCATCTCTTTTTCTCGCATAGACTTCAATTGTCAAATGACCAACAACAACATACATCATAAACGAACTAGAAAGAGTAGAGTCCCAGCAAACTTTTTTCTGAGAGTTTGGAATTATGAGTCTAGAAAGAGTAATAAATCTGACGGTTTTCTAAGCGCTCAGAATTAGGACTCTAAAAAGAGTCATAATTTTGATATTTAATTCTGATACATAAAAGAGTCACAATTCTGACGGTTTCGTGAGTGTTGTACGTTTTACCAACAAAATGTATAAAAAAAGTCCGTCAGAATCATTTCAGACGCTTATTAGAATCGTCCGAAAAGACTCATATTTATGACACTTTTCAGACGCATAATTCAGACTCATATCTGTGTGCGCTTACAGGAAGGGAAACACGCTCATATCGGACACTTATATGAACTCTTTTTGAGGGTAAAGAATAAAGAGACCAATTTGGGTCTAAAAGGAGTCAGATTGTTTGGTGGGCAGTGGAATTGTAGTCCAGAGCACAACCAAAGGACGGATTTGTATGAAAAAATCCCGAAAGATTAGCCACAAATCTTCAGAGAGTCCGACGGCGAGCTGAAAGCAATTCGAAACAGTGCGGTCACCAGGTGTTGGACACACAAACAAGCAAAGCAAAAAAAAAACGTTTGGACGCACGTTCTGGTACGCCAGTCCAATGTCAATTTGTTCAAATTTCAACTGATAAGCGTAAATTTTAACAATTTATCGGTTTGATATATCTGGGTTCCAAATTGTAAGTAAATAATTAAGTGAAAAATTAATCACCATTCAAATCCGGTATATATATATATATATATATATATATATATATATATATATATATATATATATATATATATATATATATATATATATATATATATATATATATATATATATATATATATATATATATATATATATATACAAAAGAAGGGTAAATTTTGTTCGATCTTGCCCATCTTAGAAGTTTCGCTTGGAGAATAGAAGTTTGCGTACCAAATTTTACCTGGATTTCTATTAAAGTATAACGGTAAACGCTGAAACACATCGACAGACAGACGGACGGACGGACATACCCTCATCGTTACATCGGCACAGCTTTCGACGCAGATCATTTAAATATATATTTATATACGAGTATACATACAATGTCATTGTCGTTCCTCCTTATGGTCGTTACAAATGGAAGAAGAAACCGAACATACCCATCAGTACATGCATGCGCGCGGCGTAGGGTATACAAATTTCGTACCTAAAACATGAAAACATGAAATGACAAATTCAAATTTGCTTGTACTGTCAGTTCTCGACATGTTTGGTTATTTTTCCGTCGACTCTGACCGCAAGTAGACCAGTTACTTTTTCTAAACAAGCAGCTGAAAAAAGAGTAAAAAAAAATTGTTCCTCTTTAACATGGAATTCAACGAAGCAACCGACAATAGCGTGTCCGACGACAAGAACTACGTCATCAGAGGCGAAATGGCCTACACGTTGGATGATAAATGCATTTACAATCTCCAATTAAACCAAATTCCGTACAGTGTGGAGGAGCGGCAAGTGTTCGAGTACTTTCAACAGTTTGGTCCAGTGGTCAAGGTGAGGCTGTTCTCTGATGGAAGAAGTGACAACGCAACGAAATCGGGCCATGTTTATTTCGCCAACGCCTTGACGGCGGCCCATGTCCTTCGGCTGGAGGAGCACACACTAAACTCAAGCCGGATTTCGATCAAGGCCTGCAACAGTTGCTACCAACCAACGCTGAGTCTTTACGATCTTAGCGACGACTGTCTCGAGTTGATATGTGGAAAGCTCGGCATCTGCGATCAAGTGCGTTTTAGTCTAATGTGTTCCCGTTTTGCTGGCATTTTTGAACTGTGCTGCAGGCGCGAACACAAACTCGTAAAGTTTAGTGATCTAAAGATCTTGAATCTATTAGATAAAATCGAATTTTTTCAAGTCGCCGGACCCACAATAATAACTCTAATCGGTGACATTCAATTTAAGAACGAAGACGTCGAGCTAGTCAGTAACTTTGCTCCGAACATAAAGAAATTCATTTTAAATAAGAGCAAAATAGGAATGAATTTATTTTGTGGTCTAATCGAGAACACGAAGAACCTCAACGAGTTACAGGCGCACGATTGCGATCTAAACGATACTGCTGTGCTGGCGCTCACGAACTATCCCGAACTGAGGATACTAGATTTGTCGAAAAATTACCAGCTGACCGGCAGACACCTCGAGGAATTAACTGAGCTGCGTGAATTGAATCTCTCCTGTTGTTACAACATTCAGTCCGTCCATCTGGGTGAAGTCTGCACATCACTGACGCAACTGCAAACGCTCGATATTGATTCGATCGACAACGTCTCCTCGGAAGTGTTTGCGGCAATGCATATGCACTGCCCCAAATTAGAGACGTTAAAAATGACTCAACAAGCTATATCATACGATGACGTTGCCCGGCTGCCCGCACTTAAACGATTTGAGATAAACGATTTTTTCGATGTAGTGCAGGCGAATGTCTTTAGTGCACTCGCGGAACACACGGCCAACCAACTGGAGTACCTGGGTGTTATGTCACCAAATTGCCTGACGCCTGAAAGTGTGCAGCACATTTCCACACTCGCAAACCTGAAAAGTCTTCGTTGCAGCCACATTCAACCGGTCGAAGTGGCTAGTTTGCGCGCCTTTGCCGCCCTGCAAAACCTCGAAGAGATTTACCTGTGTACTCAAGGTTCCCGATTACGCGGTTATTCGCTTTTAGGTGTATCTTTTTTGATGAATCAATCGCCTAAACTGAAACGTGTCATTTTACAACGTCATAAAATCGATGGAACTGTTACCGATACCGTCATGAATGTCCGAAAAAGATAATCACCAAATGAATCAGATTAAATCGTTGATTTTTTAGATGATGACGAAAACGATTAATTTTAAGAATACGACGTTTCTAAGGAAATATGTTAATTTTACTAACGATATCTACAATATAGATACATATCATATCTGCTATTATTCCTATATATATATACTTTGGCCATTGTTGTTGCCAATATTAGTTGTACCTAATTTTAAAATAGAAATTTTTAATTAAAAATGTGGTATTCTACAATAAATTTAAAATATTGTCCTCATAAGATTGTGTTGTTTATTTGCTTTTTTTCTGAAGGCTACCTTCAACTCTTCTGAGGCAACAACTTGAGGTTTTCCTAGAGTATTCTAAAAATTCGTTAAAAATTTTTTAATAATACTATTATATATAAATCAATTATATATAAACCAATTCCTGTCTGTCTGTCTGATGTTCCGTGTAAATTTAAGAACCGCTGAAACGATTTCATTTAAATTTTGATACACATTACCTTTAGGTATCGAAAAGCGCTGCAACGGGTTCTGAAGCGAAGTTCCTCTATCTTAAACATGTTTCTTCAAAACGCCGGGTACAATAAGCACAATATTTATGAAATTAATATTTTCCTTCTCAATATTATGCAGGCGAAGCTAGTTACCTTTCTGGAAAAGTAACATTTTGAAAGTTGTGATCCGCCAAAGATGACCCCTTCGCCCGAAAGATGTCCTTGCTCGGTGAAGACAATAGTTCCACGGCAGCACTGGAGGTAAGAGTTCTACTGTGCCTAATGCACAAGTTTGCTAACTCGCGTTCATCCGTCAGTTAATCATTTGATTCATTTTTATTCAATAATAAATTCTTTTATTTTTTTGTCATTGATTTTTCTATTAAATTTTTGATTTTATATTCAACTGAATTGAATTAACGAAAGAAATTTAACGCGATTTGATTAACTCTTCAATGATTTTCGAAATGAACAGGAAAAAAAATGTAACTTCGTTTATTAACTTTTAACTAGTTACCAAATTTGTGCCTAGTTTTGTATTTAAGGATTGAAATAGTTTTCGAAATAAAGAGGAAAGTTGAAAATAAGCAAAAAAAATTTAACTTCGTTAATTAACTTTTAACTAATTAACTCATTTGTGCCCGGTTTTGCATTGAAGGATTGAAATGTTTTTCGAAATGAAGAGGAAAGTAGAAAATAAACAAAAAAAATGTAACGTCGTTAATTAACTTTTAACTAATTAACTCATTTGTAACCGGTTTTGCATTTAAGGATTGAAATGTTTTTCGAAATGAAGAGGAAAGTAGAAAATAAACAAAAAAAAAAGTAACTTCGTTAATTAACTTTTAACTAATTAACTGGGATTTAAGGATTGAAAAGGTTTTCCAAAACCAAATACTATCGAAATACTTGAAATCTTCGGGTTATATTATATATATATACAAACATATTTATATATATACATATAACCTCTTGTCAATTGAATCTGACATTCAAAGCTTCGATTCCGATTTATAATTCTAATAAAATTGAATTCAATGTTTGATTTTTCATTTTTAGAAAATAGCTAAAATATCGCTAATTATATCTGCTTACCTATGCAGCTGTTGAATAATGTCTTGTCGAACATTAGTTTGTATTATGCAACGCTTAGACAACACAACAACAAATACAATATTATCGGATGTGTCATCGATAGTGAGTGAAACTATCGTTTTTTTTTTCTCCATTTTTATTTCGATTTGCCACATTTGGTTGTCGACGTGTGTCACATCGCATATGTAAACTGTTTGACGCTGATTGACAATTAAATGACATTTGTGCTTCTGTCACAACGTTGACGTGCGTGTGCACTGTGACAATACGACGTCACGTCACGTCACGAACGCCAGCCGAATTGTATTGCACATTCGGCATGAGTTGAGTTGAGTTTTGAGTTGTGAGTTTTCCGTTTTTAATGGACCTTCGTTTTTTTTTTTTGCGACTTTAATTAATAATTTATTTATTTTATTGGCTCGAACTGACAGTCTAATTTGTGAATTTTTTAATTATCTGACAGCGAACGTATTTTATACCAATTTAGAGTTAATACATATTTATATATATGTATGTATGTATATATAAATCGTTCACCATTTGGAGCGAGCGAGAAATTTATGTGCTGAAATTAAAATTTGAATTAATTCTCCATGCTCGCGAGTTGTTGAAACTCATAAATTAACTTGATTGCGATTTATTATACTAATTTCAGGTAGTGATTTTTTTGGTATAAAACAACAACAACAACAACAAAAACAAAAAGAAGAAGAGGTGGAAAAATAACACAAACTCGTACTTAAAAACTTCATTTGTAATGCAAATTCGTTGATTTAGTAGAAATATGCACGAACGAATTTTTCACTTGTCGCCGCCGCCGCCGTCGCCGTCTCAGCTCGTAAAGTACCGAATGTGTCTTATTATCGAAACCGAAATGAGTTGGTATCGTACTATGTGACCCGCTTTGGTGGATGGCATCGTTTGGCGTTTTGTTGTGGTGGCATCCAGCCCACTGTCCGCTTGCGCGCGTTCTGCCATTCATTTTGAATTTCGAAAAATCGCGCGCGCACTCTATAAACAAATATACAAACAAACATACAAACAAACGAACAAACAAACGAACAATTAAACGAACAAAAGTCAACAATATGTCAACTGCGACCACACAACGTCATTAAATTAAAAACTTTACGAGTTCTTTTTTTGTTGTTGTTGTTTGAAATTTCGGCCTGAGTTATTAGCGGTTGTATTGCGAAAGTTATTTGGCAATTGTTTGTTGCTGTTGTTGTTGTTGTTTTATTTTGTAAATTTGGCAATACTTTATAAGCGTTTTTTTGGTCTGTTGATAATAACTTTTTAATTGCGGTTTTAAGTGCATGGTTAATGTATTTTTAAGATACTTTGAGCGTTAATTTGGGCAAGTGTTAATTTATTGAATTAAAATTGTTTTTTTTTATTTTTATAATATATTTAATATAATTAGAATTATAATTAAAAAATATGTAATGCATGCTTAATGTATCTTCAGGATACTTCTTGTTTTAATTCCTTGGGTTGTTTGGGCAAATGATACGTTATTAAATAGTTTTTTTTTCTTTTATAAAATCGATTTCAGGATTCTATGATAGTTTTAAAAACCTATTGTTTTAATGCATGCTTAATGTATCTTTAAGATACTTTCTGTTGAAATTTTTAGACTGAGCTAATCTGGCAAATGCTAAATTATTAAATAATTTTCTTGTTTTATCGAATCGATTTTAGGTTTCTACCATAGTTTTAAAAAGCTATTGTATACTTGCATGCTTAATGTATCTGTAAGATACTTCTTGTTTAAATTCTCAGTCTTGGTTATTCGGGCAAATGATACGTTATTAAATAATTTGTCTTTTAAAATCTATATTAGATATCAATTATAGTTTTAAAAATCTGTTGTTTTAATGCATGCTTAATGTATCTTCAAGATACTTTTTGTTGAATTTATCGGACTGAGCTAATCGGGTAAATGCTAAAAATATATATTTTTTTTATAAAATCGATTTTAGGTTTCTATTGTAGTGTTAAAAATCTGTTGGATGAATTCACCATTAATGTATCTTAAAGATAATTCTAATTTAAATTCTCAGCCTGGGTTATTCGGGCAAATGCTACGTTGTTAAAAAATTTGTTTGCTGGATAAAATCGATTTTAGATATCTATTATAATATTAAAAATCTGTAAGATAAATGAATGCTGATAATATCTTTAAGATACTTATTTTTAATTTTCTACCTGAGATAATCTTGAAATATTAAATTATTTGGGATCGATTTTAAATATTTTTCATAGTTTCAAAAAACTGTTGAATAAATGCACGCTTTATGTATCTTTAAGATAGTTTTTGTTTAAATTCTCAGCCTGTGTTAATCGAGAAAATTCTACGTTATTAAATCATTTTTTTTTTGTTTGTTTTATAAAATAGATTTAAGATATCTATTATAGTTTTAAAAATCTGCTGGATAAATGTATTCTTGATGTATCTTTAAGATACTTTTTGTTTAAAATTTCGGACTAAACTTATCGGAAAAATGCTTAGTTATTAAAAAATGTTAACGCTTAAAATATCTTTAAGATACTTAAAGTGTGACTCGCAAAATTGTTACGTATTTAATTAAAACAAGTTTTTTTTATATAAAATCGATTTTAAAACTTTATAAAAAATCTAAAAAATTTACATTTTATATTAAAACTTTCAAGTTTTTTTATACTGCCTTATATATACTTCACATAACTTATTTCTAATTCTTATTTCAGCCCCAACTTTTGACAAATTTCCATTATCTCAAATGAGTTAATAAATTGTTTAACTGCCCAATAGACGCATTAAGCAATTACCTAAGTCAAGTCTCAATCGACACCAACGATAGGAACCTTTACTCTTTTGCCCCACATATGTGGCGGCACCACTTGTATGTGTGCGTGTATGTGTTTATGTGTGTGTGTGTTACTCCAATTTTGTACTTAATTTATTTGATTCCCTTTCAATACAATTCAATAAACGATTTCGAATGAATGAAGTAAAAAAAAAAGAAGAAGAATTAACCGAACCGCTTCGCTTCGCTTTGATGTCGCTCGTTGGGCGCTTTTGATCTTGCACCGCCCGAGCCGCGTAATATTGACAGTTTGAAAGCAAATAAAATATGCTTTCGATTGATATATACTCGTGCACTCGGTGTACCCGCTTATGGCTTACTACTACTACTTCTTCTTATCCTCCTGTCTGTCTGTCTGTCTGTCTGTCTGTTTTTCTTGTTGTTCTTGCATTTGTTTTGATTTCATTTCTTTTTTGGATATTTCTTCGATTTCATCGATTTTTTTCTTTTGGTTTTTTATTTTTCAAATAAATCTTGGCTGTCTGCTTTACCGCTTGCGGTTGGTTACCCCATAGGGCTACCGTAATGTCAGGCGCAGCTCATTTGCTTCACTTTTAAACGCGAAGATTTATTAGTGCCGCAATTTGCGTTTCTGATCAAAGGCGGAAGGCTTTGTTTTCCATGAAATTCACATTTTAATTTGGTTCCGAATTGTTTCAAAGCATTTTCTGTTAGTATTTATTCTCGAATTCTGTTTAATTTTATTTACAGTTCCAACCGTTTCGGCCGCAGTCGAGAGATTTTCTTCTTCTTCTTCGGTGAGTTTCAATTTTGATTTATTTGTTCATTAATATTTTTTTGGATATGATGATTTGAATAAATCGTTTAGCAATTTGAAAATTTATTCGAAATTGGAAAACAGTCATACTTTATATTAAATGAAATATTGTGAAATTTTATTAAAAACACAAGAAAATCATGTAATTTTAACATTAAAATAATACTTTTCTAGGCTAACATTTTACAAAGTTAATGAATGAATAACATTTTAAATACTTTATTATTTGTTATTCAATTGGCAGAAACAAGTTTACATAATTTCTTTTTTTATTTAACAAGCAATAATGTTAGGCTAATAGGCCCCAATGTTAATGTCGTATTGATTTTTGTAAACTCTTTGACACGTTACATTAGGTTAGGTTGGGTTAGAGTGGCGGCAAATGCCTCACATAAGTAGACCAGACTAGGTCCATCGCGATACCACATGCTTCCATTAAATGGAGAAAAGCCTTGACCTTACTTCATGATATTGGTCCATCACGAAAGTTTCGGTTCTTAATGCGAAGTGTTTGAGTTTGGAGATATTTATACCAGATAATTCGATTAGAGATTTGAAAAATACTTGTCCAAGAATCCTCAATCTGCATTTGGCTGAATTTATCATTATTACTCATGATTGGTTTAACTTTAACTCCATCGTGTTAAATTAATACTACACCGTGTTAAATGAATACAGAATCCTATTAAATTAACATTTGCCATGTTCAATTAGCACTGCTTACTATTAAATTATTACTTCATCCTATTAAAATAACATTTTATCATGTTAAATTAACACTGCAGGTTAAATTAATATGGCATCCTATTAAAATAACATTACACCATCATGTTATTTTCACATTTCAACTCAATGTTCAATTTTTAGAGAAATTTGTGAGAATTCTCTGTGTGTTCTATACTTTTATTTTGAATTTTATCGAAAATTATGTTTTGATATAACCACCTCAGGGATTCAAATTCTGATATAATTTAAAAAGAAATCCAATAGGTCGTCTATATAAAAATTATCAAACCAGATCTTTTAGAAACGATTATATTACCCATAATTTGTTTTATGATGCTGAAGGAATTGGGGATTCCATTAGCGAAATTCGATTTGCTATCAATTTTCTAACTTTACCTTGCTTTGTTTGATAGACAGGACGCCGACGACCTAGGCAGGCAAATTTTATACCACAGCTGGTTTGATTGCTCTAGTTTTTTTTAATTAAATTAATGCTTACATTGGCTTCTATTAACCGGGTCCATTGGATTCGAAATATAAATTTTAGGCCTTACGTGAAACATTCTACTTGTCTGCGTATCTTAAAATAATTTTCATTAAATTGGTTCGGTAAATCTTAGGACTTACTCTATGTCATTTTGTAGCTCCCCAGGTTTGTTGGTGCTTGCTAAGCTTTCAAAAAATTTCTGAATAATTGATCAGTTCAAATTTAATCAGAGCCGTTTTCGTTTCGTTTTGAAGCAATCAGTTCAGGGAGTAGTACCTAATGCCTGGTTTTCACTAAGCTATTTTTATAGATCATAGTGCCATTCTCTGCTGCATTCTAAAAATAATTTATTTATTGAAAAAGTGGTTAAACAATGTTTCAAAAACAGATACCTTGTACTGACTTGTAGTTGAAGTATAAGGCAGATTTGAGCCGATTTTTGAATTAAGATCTACTTGGATCTGAGCATTCTTATATATTCTATATATATTCAAATTAGGTTACTAATATAATTAGATCTGAACCAAAATGTCATCCTATTTAAAAATAATTCTGGCAAGCAAAGAAAGATTGAAATGATTTGATCAGATAAGTGAATCTGACCATATTTAGTTCCAGATTTATTCAAATGTAATTAGATCTGAACCAAAATATTATCCCATCTTTAAACATTTCTGACAAATTAAAAAAGTTTGATATGACTAGATCTGATCAGATTAGTAAATAAATAAATCTGATCACATCTAGTTCCAGATAAATTAGGCTACATATACTTAGATCTGAACCAAGATGCAAGCCCATCTTACAGAATCTCTGATATGATAACCTAATATGGATAAAAGATCTGATCAGATTTCTAAATTGAGTAGATCCACTTTGATCTGATCATATCTAGTTTCGGATCAAATCACTATTTTTAAGTCCTAGACTATATATATTTAGTTTTTCATTTATATATTTGCTTATTTATTATTTAATTTTCCATTTCCTTTGTTGATTAGAAAATTTGTCTCTTGCCACTCAAAAAATTATGAAAATATTTTTCGCAACTAAAATTAATTGACCTTTTATAAAACTTAAATTTTTTAGATTTTCCAAAATTTTTACTGTCTTCTTTTTTCTTCACTGTGTAAAAATCTTTCAATATTTAAAAATACTTTTGTTGTCTGAAAATACTGAACTGAAGATTTCTTCCAAGTTTTCATCTTTATAAATTTATATTCTATGGTCTCCAAAAATCCAATTGACTTATTTGCTACTCCAACAATTTGTATACACCTTGTTCCATCACATATCAAACCGACTTTTGTGTCAGATCTTACTGCCCACCACTGGCAGCATTTCTGTCGCAAAAGAGACGGGATAGCAAATCGCAAATTTAATAAGTATTTTCGATAATTTGCAATTAACTTGTATTTTTTACTACACACACTAAAACGATAAACTTCGCTTAGCAGTTTTCCACACATTTTAATCGATTTAACATTAAAACGTTACAACAACAACCAACCAACAACAACAAAATCGATAGATGGATAGATATTTTAATATGTTTACTACTCCAGTCGTTGCGGCGCTGGCGCTGTAAAATTAAAATGTTTATCATAATTGAAAACGTATTAACAAGGCCTAATATATATTTCCAGCCACAAACAGCCAGGCGAGCGTAAAATGCGCTAATAAACTTATTCGAGGCGTGCAATTAGTGTGCGCCGCGCGCAAAACAAGCTGCCGAACGTGGTCGTCGATATAACTGCCGCTCTCGCTGCTGCTGCTGTTGGAACTACTGCTGCTTGCCACAATTGCTACTATGGCTAGGACTGCCAATGCACAATAATGTTAAATATTTTATAATGCCGCAAAATGCTTTCGGAATGAATGTATGAGCGCGTTGCCATAATTTGGTGTGGTTCGAAATTCGTGCTACCAGCCAAGTAAGCATCACTCCAACGCGTTTTGCGGACGGACGGACGATCTGTCTGTCTGTCGATCTGTCTGTGTGTGTGTGTGTGTGATGAAAAACACATCGATTAGCTAAAAAATTCTTAATTAGCAATTTGTGATCATTTATTTTCATTGATTCAATTAAACGAAGTTTTAATTGCCACACAAGCTGCGAGTGTGACAATTATGATAAGTTGTTACTTATTACTGGCAATTTTCTTCGGGTGTACATATTATATATGTATGTATATATAATATATTAAAAAACAGATGAGTCTACATGCCGTAGAGAAAGATATTGAGTTTGTTTGAGGCTGTAGTTAGGATCATATAATAATGGCTTAATAAAGGAATACAAAAAAAGGTTCCATTGAAAGATTCCACTCAAAATGAATACATCTGATTAAAGTAGTTTTATTTAGGTCCGATCACACCTATTTTTTGTAAATGATCTATTATAATTACAAATATATTCAATCTATTTAGATAAGATAAGTTATGGTCATAGAGGAAAAGTAAGCATCACTTGTTAAAACTGGTTCAGATCGAATTATATATGGAACCTAATTTGATTTGATCAGAAACTAGATATGATCAGTTTCAAATAGATCGTCTCAATTCACAAATCAGATCTTATATTAAAATTAGGTCACATAAATAATTGGATCTAAACCAAGATATATCAACCATTTTTTACATGGCAGAGACTTTTAAGTTGGGTTGGCATCTTGGTTCAGATCCAATTATAATAATAACTTAATTCGAATATATCTAGAACTAGATATGCTCAGATCTGAGAAGATCCACTTAGTTCAGAAATCAGCTCAGTTCATAACTCTGATCAGATATTATATTCAAAATTGGTTAAATATATAATTATATCTGAACCAAGATTCATATGAACCATATATTACATGTCTGAGATTTTTTAACATGGGTTAACATCTTGTTTCAGATCTAATTATATAGTATATGTAACCTATTTTGAATATAAGATCTGATTAGATGTATTTGAATATGTCTGAAACTAGATATGGTTAGATCCAAGTAGATCTATTTAATTAATAAACCTGTTCAGTTCACAAATCTGATGTTATATTCAAATTAGGTTATATATAAAATTGGATCTGAACCAAAATACCACTTTAACCATTTTTTACATGGCAGAGATTTTTTAAGATAGGATAACAACTTGGATCAGATCTAATTATAATAAATATGTAAACTTATTCGAATATATCTGGAACTACATGTGATCAGATTTACTAATATACTAATCTGATCAGATCTTATCATATCAATCTCTCTTTACTTGCCAGAAATTTTTGAAGATGGGATAAAATTTTGGTTCAGATATATTTATAAGTATTAGTAACCTAATTTAAATATACCTGGAACGAGATATGGTCAGATCCAAGTAGATCCATTTAATCCAGAAATCTGTTCAGTTCATAAATCTGATCAGACCTTTTTTTTAGCATGAATAGACCGATATAAATAAGTCAATAAGGCTTCGAATTTTTGCTTTACCACTCCTTAACAAAGCCTAGGCAAAATTTTTTTATATGTCCCGCTCGTTAGCAGAAAAAAAAATTTAATTGAATGCCTCCAAAACGCTCCTGAGAATTGCTTAAACAATATTATTTTTATGAAGCTTTTAAACTGCCATAATTCACAAGTTGTTTGCCAACATTGAGGAGAAAAAAAGTCGAGTTTGTTAAACAAAAAATGCATATACAAAAACGTTTTCAAATTTGTTCCACCGTTTAAGGGTTAAACTCCATTTAAGCCACAACAAATACATTTGTCTAATAATCGCGAATCGATCTCTCGCGCGCAGCTATTTGGATTATAAGACACGTTGACTGCCGCCGTCGGCTGGAATAATTACGACGCGAATGGCGAACGGCGACGGCGATGGTGGCGCGGGTAATTTAAGCACCCAGTGCTAACCTATAATCCCGCGAACATGTTCGATGTGTGTATGAGCCGTCCTGTGGACTATTATTAAGTTGATTACATTTGAGGATAAGATAAGGAGACGCGCAACAAATAAGCAAAAAACAAAAACAACGAGAGAAAAAACATGATGCGAGGAACACCTCCTCTTTTGCACGAATTACGCGCATCGCTTATGTGCGCTAAAGGTGGATTTTTCTTATGAATTGTGGGCTGAGCTCTGTGCGTGGAACGAAGAGGGCGGAGTAGTAGGAGGAGAACTGCAACGACGACGACTACGACGATGATGATGATGCGCGATGAGCGATGTTGAGCTAGGCAGCAGAAGCAGACAACAGCAGCAGCAGCAGGAGTCGTGACAGGTGAGGTTGTTTTCATGTGTGTGTGTGTGCTTTTGGAGCGGGTGTGCCGCGCTGATCGCTGATTGAAGAAAAGTTACAGAGTCGTATATACAAAGTTAAATTTTTGGGGGGGGAAAAAGAAAAAGAAACAGAATTTGTGGTTTTTAAATTTTTTTATATACTCGAAAATTATTCAAATGAAAATTAAACTCGAAAATTATTTAGATTCGGGTCAACTAGAAATTGACCACATTCACCAAAGTGTATAACTTGATTTTTCCTTAATGACAATGCTAGCATTTGACACGAAATAATCAAGAAAACTCACTTCAGATCCCTCTTCATTACAACAACACAAATAATTTGTAAAATTAAAATAATTTCTGGTCAAATACGCAATGACCACAATAACTTTATGAGCTCCTACCTAAAAGCAAATAATAAAAATACTTAAGTAAACTTTATACCACTTTTTTGCGGAGTTCTTAGAAGGTATTAAATCTCCTAAAACCCCACATAGTTTAGCCACCACAACAACAACAACAATTATAACAACAACAACAACAACAACCAATGTGTTTATGTACTGACCACATTGGACGTCCTTGCTGGCTGTCGATCGTCTGTCAAGATATGTGCACAGGCAGACGTTAATGGCTGCCACAGTGCCCACCGTTCACCGATGATGATCATCATGATGACGGACGGTGTTGATATTGTTGTAAATTTTTATTGTTGTTGTTTTTTTTTTGTTGTTGTACCGACGCCGCTGTTGATCACGTTGCCACAAACGCTATAATTTCGCTTAACTGAAAATAAATGTTAAAAAATTGGCTTTACGAAAAACTTGCGTTTTTGATTTTGTTGTTGTTTTTGTTAGTATTTCAGTTGGTGGAATGGTTGTTGTTATTGTTGTTGTTGTTGTTTTTGCTTTGGTAGAAACGTGATCAAATTAATACGATCACAGATCGCATTTTAAATGGTAACAGCTTTTTAACGACTGACTCCGGCGAAAAGGGCGTAATTACCAGGATTAGAGGGTATAACCAGCAAAATGCATACCTTTGCGTCATGTGAAGGTCAGCGATAAAGCTTAACCACAATGTGTTGTTTTTGTTGTTTTTTTTTTTTTTTTTTTTTGAATTTTTATTACTTGCCTTAATTTAAATTTTAAAGTTTTTCGATTTTCTGTTAGCATCTTCGAGAAAGCGGCTTTGAAAATGCGAATATTGCGGAAATTTACGATTTTGGGGTTTTGTTTTTATAGCAACAGCAATAACAACATAGCCAACTACAACAACAGCAACATTGCAACAACAACAACAATAAGAACAACAAAATTATTATGGACAATAAACCATTGCGCGCTTTCTTCTTATTTATGACCAAGAATGACTGCGAACAAACGCAGTCGGCTGCAAAAATCGCAGGCGTACAGGACAGAACAGCACAATACAGCATACCCAACGCACACACGCACACAACGCACACACACACACAACGCACACAACGCACACACACACAACGCACACACACACAACGCACACAGAGAAAAAGCCAGGAAAATGCAAATGCAATAAATAAAAATGCGAAAAACAGTACAAAATGAAAAAAAGTGCAGAAACAACAACAACAAAACGAAAAACGAATAGCGAAAAAAACGAAGAAAAAAAGAGAGAGAGAGAAAGAAAGAAAATAAAATCAGCAATTTTAGTAGTTAATTTAATTTATTGCAACATTTTTATGGGTGACTTTATTGCATAATAAAACATAATTTACAGCTCCATTGAGACCGGCGCAGCAGCAGCAGCGGCAATCGTAGTAGGCAGTGGCAACGGCAACCCTGGCAGTGTCCCTCGTATCCCATTTCAGGCCGCTCGTTGTGGTGTTTGAGGGTAGATGACGGCTGCCGCTGCTGCTGCTCCTCCAACAGCTGATACCATAATTTGCTTAAACAGTTCTCTATGGACAGTAGAACGATGCGATATCGCATTGTGCAGAGGCGCTTTTAGCATTCGTTGTGTTCTTCATTATTGACCGATTTTGGGCGAGTGTACCTGCGATTTAAAGTACTTAGTCGTATTTATTTTCCTTATAACAAAATTTTTCTGGATCAATGCTGGAGCCATCCAATGAGGCCAGTATCCAGTGCAAATCTATGTAATCCGCAGGCATCTCATGTTAATAAGTTGAAGGGATCTTGATAGATTGTAGTGCGGCCGAGACTTTTTGGTTGCAACGCAAGCTGCGACGTTTTGCCATCTAGACTTGGCTTTATTAAGAAAAATAATGACGATGTCAGATTTGACTTTGCCTGTAGGTACAAGAACTGGAACAGCTAGATCCAGCGCGAATGCAGAGCCCTTCCTGGCCAGGTCATCAACCACTATGTTATCTACTTTGCTTCTATGTCCTAGAACCTAGACAAGGGTGATTCTATACTTGTAACCGAGAGGTGGTAGCTTTGGTTGTAATGGCTGTCTCTTGAAAAGAGAGACCCACTTAGGTCAGGAGCCCTTTTGTGATGCCAGCACTGAAGGTAAGAGTTCTATTATAAGTTATGAACAAGTTCAACAACGTTTGTTCAGCCAAGAAGGCATCATCGGTCAGTTAATTATTTGATTTATTTGAATTCAATTCTTAATTTTTCTTATTTTTTGTGATTGACTTTACTTTAAAATTTTTGCTTTTATATTCAATTAATTTAATTAGTGAAATAAAGGAAATAAATTTAACGCGAGTTAATTAACTTTTTTATTGGTTTTCGAAATGAACGGATAAGTTAAAAATTAGCACACAAAAATTAACTTCGTTAATTAACTAGTTAGTGCCTAGCTTTGCTTATGTACATATATAGAAAACTTCAGTATATTTTCTCTTTGCTTCTCTCTAATACATGTTTTATCAATTTTTGGTTCTTACAATGGTGTAATACATACAATATAAGGTGAGGAACGTAGAAAATTGTCCCTCTCCACCTCGATTGTTTCTCTCTTTGAAAATTCAATTTTTGTTTAGTTGCCATGGTTGCTACAAAATTATCAAGTAAATAAACAAAACAATGCAGTTTTTTATCAAAAATATAAAATTAAACTTCAAAATAAGGCAGACAAATAAGGCAAAAATCGAGGTGAATTCGTACTTTCCTAAGTTCTTACCATTATAGAACATATTTCATTGATGGACTTTTTGCTAGCCTTAAATTTATTATCAATAATTTATTTTAAAAAACTATTTTTGACTATAAACCTTTTAACATAATTTTTTAACTATTTAAAAATTGTTGTTAATGTTTTACTAAAGCTATTGATTGATTTATAAGATAATGAAAGTAGAAATGAGAGCGCAAATTGAGCGAACTCACCTCGAATTCTGCGTTATTTTACTGCCTTATTGTGGAGTTTGATTTTCTGATTTTTGACAACAAACTATGTTGTTGTTTTAATTTACTCAATAGTTTTGTTGCAATCTGGCAACTTAAAAAAAAATAAATTTCCAAAGAGAGAAACAACATCGTAGCGGTGAGCGACATTTATCTATTTTCCTCACCTTATATTCATGGTTGAATAATAAGGTTAGGAAATGAGTAAAAATGAGAACGTTAACTGAGCGAACTCACCTCGATTTATATCTGTTTGCCTTATTTTGGAGTTAGTTTTTTTTTATTTTTGACAACAAACTATGTTGTTTTTGTTGTTGTTTTTATTTGCTTAACTTCAAAAAAAATTCAATTTTAAAAGAGAGAAGCAACATCGTGGCGGAGAGAAACATTTTCCTACTTTGATCACCATATATTTATTAGACCATGACTAAAAGTAGTATTGGTTTTTCTTAGATTTTCCCATGGTTGAAAAATATAAGGTTAGGAAAGTAGGAACTCACCTCGATATTGTAGTTATTTTGTAGTTTAACTTTTTATTTAAAAAAACTACGTTGTTGTAAGTAAATAATCTTGGTAATTTTGTAGACACCATGGCAACTGCTCGGAAATTTAATTTTCAAAGAGAGAAACAATATCGAGGTGGAGAGGGACATTTGTCTACTTTTCTCACCTTATATCTATTATACAATGTCTTTTTCGATATTTTAATGAATTATTTAAAAAAAATCGTTTATTAAGCTTTTCGCTTTTAAATGATATGCTCAAAAAAATAACAACAATTTTCGTTTTCTTTAAATAATGTTCCTAATTAAAAACCAGCCTAAAACTAATCACTTTAACTACTTGACTATTCTTTATAGAACTAATGTTAACAGCTCTAGTTTCAGTTTCGCCATCATGCCATGCCAGCTCAGGGAAACGTCTACAAAGTTTCGCTATTATATTCGACAATCCGTCAAATGGAAACAAAAAAAAAAAAAGTGACGCAAAAATAATTGACAAAACTCATTTAAAATCAATTCCTCAAAAAACGCGAGCGCGTGTTGCATAAAACAAAAACAACAAGCAACACTGGTTCGCTCGCCTTCCGCCGCTAATATTAACAACAATAACCATGGACAGACAACAGTCATTTCTCAAACGAAAAAAAACAAAAACAACAAATATCGCGTAGAATCATTTGTCTTCATCTATTTTGTTAATAATTTACATTTTTCACTCAAGTGTATTTAGCGCGACGCACACAGCGTGCGGCGTGCGGCGCGGTGCGACGCGGTGCGGTACGGAGCAGCGCGGTGAGGAAACTTCACTTCACTTAAGCGCACATTATTCACGTGATTTATGAGCAGCCAAATGGCGGAATTATTAATATTGAAGCGAAACTCATTTACCTTTTTACTACCCATATAAAAAAAAAACAACAACAAAAAAAATACAAATAAATACTAAAATTATTTATTGTTGTTGTTTTAGGTACAGTATACGAGTACACAGAGAATTTTCGTAAAAATATTCACAACATTTTGAATGTTAAATGCAATTTTTAATGTAAATTTAACATTTCCTCGAAGTGTTAAAGTAACGTCATAGTGTAATGTTAATTTAATATGATATATTGTTAATATAACATGATGTAGTGTTAATTTAGCAAGCTTTGTAATGTTAAATTCTGTCATTTACAAAAATTTTCTTGAATCTAGGTTTAATTTAACATGATTTAATGTTTAATTTACACTTTTCAAATGTAAAGTAACGAAAATTGTTCAACAATCAACACGACAAAAAGTTGAAATTGACAAAACTTCTTTCGGGATCGTCCTAGAGCAAAAGTAATCCTCATTTGGGATCAACAGAATTATGAATTTTGTATGCCACCTAAAACTATCAAAGGTTAAGGAGAAAATCTCTAAAATGTATGGGAAACTTTTAAATGTCCATAACTTTATTGCGTCAATGTGTTAAAATAACATGATAGTGTAATGTTAATTAAATATGATGCAGTGTTAATTTAACATGATAAAAATTTGTTAATTTAAATGATGCAGTGTTAATTTTACATGATTTAGTGTTAATTTAACATGATCAATTTATTCATTTAATATGATGCAGTGTTAATTTAACTTGATAAATTTGTTAATTTAATATAATGCAGTGCTAATATAACATGATTACGGGTTAATTTAACATGATAAATATGATGCAGTGTTAATTTAACATGATGAATGTTAATTTAATATGATGAATGTTAATTTAACATGATAAATTTGTTAATTTAACATGATAAATTTATAATTTAACATGATAAATTTGTTAATTTAAAATGATAAATTTGTTAATTTAATGTGATCCAGTGTTAATTTAACTTGATAGATTTGTTAATTTATCATGAGAAATTTGTTTTTTTAACATGATAAATTTATTAATTTAATATAATGCAGTGCTAATATAACATGATTACGGGTTAATTTAACATGATAAATATGATGAGGTGTTAATTTAACATAATGAATGTTAATTTAATATGATGAATGTTAAATTAACATGATAAATTTGTTAATTTAATATGATGCAGTGTTAATTTAACATGAATTGTAATGTAAAATTCAGTCATCAAATAAAAACATGAAGAAAGTGTTTATTTGACATGGTTTATTAGCAATTTTAAGACTTTTCGAAAATCAACATGACAAAAAGTGTTAAATTAACATTGGGCCCTGTTAACCCAACATATTCTATTGTTAAACAATAACTTAATATGTCAAAAGGTTTCTCTGACAACTGAATAAGCTAAATAATATATAAAATAATATTTGAAAAATTTTCACTAGCGTTGAAAAATATTAACCCTAAAAAGTGTTAATTTTACATGACTTCTTTTCTGTGTGTAAAAACCCGCCAACAAAAAAAAAACAAAAACAAAAACATTAAGGTTTACACAGTGAAGACCTTGCAAATTAAAGTCATTAATAAAAATAAAAACAACAACAACAATATCAAAAACAACAACAAAGTAAAACTTAGGTATACAATTACGTTGGCATAAATTAGTATCTAGTGTACAATGCAAATTAGCAAAACAAAACCAACTAATTTTCAAAAATGTGTTTTTGTTGTTGTTGTTGTTTTCTTTTTGATAAAAAAAAAAAAGGTAAATTCGTTAAAGCCCACAATTCGTCATTTATATTTGGCATATTAATTAATATTTTGTTGTGCTATGACAAACTTCAATTTGTCAACGTTAAGTGGCAACTTGGCAGCACACACACACACACACACACAACAAAAGTGGTCGAAATTGGAGCACGACTTGCATTTTAGGCGACCACTTCGAAAGCACTTGTAAGCGGTTTTTTTTTCAAATTTCCATGGAACTGTGTTAGACAATTAAGACTTCATGCAAAATAAAGGTCATGAGGTATTTATAAGTTGTTTATTAACTTAGCTGACCTTTTTAACTTGAATTAAATTTGAATTTAAAACTTGTTACAGTTTCAAAAAAATTCATTTTTTATTAAATAATCTGCAAATATGTTCATTAGGGTGCTCCAAGAAAAGCGCACCGTGCATCCAATTCATATTTTCCTTTTGTAAAAAAAATAACTTAAACATCAATTTTTTCTATTTCTAAGTGACGAGTGTACCAACATGACATAACATGACACACCTCGTAGTGTTCAAAATGTAAGGTGACTTTTAAAATTTCGCGGGCAATGTACTACATTCGATTACAAAATTTTGTTGTTATGTCATGTTGGTACACTCGTCACGAACATATGTTTACTTTTTCAGCTATATAGCAGGTTTATTTTGTTCGTAAGAGGCATTACGTTAACTGTAAACATATGCTCGTGACGAGTGTACCAACATGACATAAGAAAAAAATTTATAATCGCATGTAGTACGTTAATAAGACACCTTACTTTTTGAACACACCTCGCATAATTAGTAAATACCCTTTGGGAGGTTTATCAGTCACTATTAAACTAAATACTTTTTAGTAAAGAAATTGTTGTTGTTATTTATTTCAAAAGCGAATTTTCATAAAAATATTTTAAACTTTTTGCTAGTTAAATCAAATGTTCTATGTAAATTTAACATTGAGTCGAAGTGTTCAAATAAGATGCTAGTGTAATGTTAATTTAACAGGATGAATTATCAATTTAACATGATGCAGTGTTAATGTATCATGACTAAATGTTAGTTTTATATGAAGCCATGTTAATTTAACATGATAAAGACTTCATTTAACATGATACTTATTAATATAATATGATAAAATGTTAACTTAATATGACTGCATTACATTTTGCTGAGAATAAAAAACGTACCAAGAGTCTTAAAAAATTTCGTTACATACTTTCCACACCATAAAGGAAATATTGAAAAAATAAGATATATAAAAATATTAGCTTGTAGTACCTGGCGTTGCCCGCGTTTTATTTTGAATATTACCCGTTGTAGCGTTTCTGAGTTATGACAGTGGGCGGTAAATTTATTCAGCCACGTCCATTTTTTGTTCAGTTGTCGATAGTGCCCATACAAATTCAGTTACCAAACTATAAATTTTTAAGGATAAATATTAACTATATACTCGAAAAGTTTTGTTTAAGTTCACAAATTGTTGATGTATTAGGTGGGCGTGGCAGATTTGTATTGGCCTTTCCGGTCGTGAGCACAGCAATTCCCTAAAGTGTCAATCTAATCGGATTAATAGTTCACACGCGCATAGGGTACAAACAAATAAGGATACCATCAAACATGAATTTTTATACAGTACTATATACGAATATATAGATCAAATAAGATATAGCAATATGTAAAAAGCTATATAGTAATTCTAAAAAAGTTAAATAATATATAAAAAAAATCACAAATATAAAAATTACAAACTTTTCTTATCCTTTGTGCTTTTGATTATTATTTTTTGTTTAAAGAAATTCTCAACTGGCTTCAAATGCAAAAATGCGCAAAAGACTGCTGATGGGAATTGTGTGGCAACCTCCAAGATAAAAGGCAGACTTGTCTTAAATTGTTGTTGTAATTAAAATTTTCTAAGTTTATTTCAGAGGTAAAAATAAAATTCGAAGAAAATTCTGCTTAATTTACAACAAAACTGAAACTATTCTCAAAGCCGCCCTTTGGCAAGTCTCCATTATGTGAGTTTCGACTATCGAATCAAAGACGATATTCAAATGTTTATTTAAGAAAATTAAATAATTTTATTTATTTTAATAAAATTTAGTTTTTTTACCTTTTCCTTTGATTATTTTCAAAAGATTTCATGAAAACAACAAAATAAAAATCGATCGTCTCAAACGGAATTTTTTGCAATATTTAAACTTCCAGCGCAGATATTTGTATTTGTATTTTAATTTTTCTTTTTTGCTTTTTGCCAGTTGACAACTTGTGACCGAGGGTTGCCAAGTTGCAGCGCGTTACTCAAAGGGAAAATCCCTTGTGACAGCAAACGCCATACACAAACAACTACAAATATATTTCGACTCAGGCATACGCAAACTCAGGCAAACACATGTGTAAAAAAAAACTGTCGCAATGTATGTGTGCGTGTGTGCGTGTATGTGTACATGTGTATGTTTGTGTGCTTATAAGGGGTCAGTTGGCATTTTAGCAAATTGATTTCGACATAATAATTTAATTTTTTGCGCACGCATTTGGCCGCAGGACATTTTTGCATGAATTCAATTCGAACGGAATGGAAAGGAAAGGAATGGAAAGGAGTGGAAAGGAAAGGAAAGAATAAAAGCATACAAACGCACCGGAATGGGGCGCCAGTTGGCAATGCATAATTTTTCATATTTTTTTGCGTAAAAATTTTGCTGTTTTACTTTTTTGTTGTTATTGTTGTGTTGTTTAAGAGATCAAAGAAAATATCCTGCACAGGCATATCCTGCATTTGTAGTGCGAATACGAGGGACTTAAACGCAAATTTATACGCGGTTGCGAGTCCACAAAAACAAAGAAATAAATAAACGCGTTAATATGACTTGACAAGTACAAAAGTCGTCGGCTAAAAATTGGAAAATTCACATTTAATGCTTTGACGCTCGGTCGGGTCGGTAGGGGGGCAGTGGCGGAGACAAAAGCAGACAAGGAAAAATTAAAATGAAGCCGCGCAAAATTTATACACAAAAGTCGGTTTTTTTTTGGCGAGGGTCGAAACCAGCTAACGAAATCAGCCTTTGGTAAAAAAAACTGGCGGAAAATGCCCTTACTTAAAGCTGTACCTTATGCAGGCCAGTGGAAAAATTAGTTAAAGTGAAATTATTTCAAGGCTGAAGATTATTTTGGCTTGGTTAAAGCTTGAAAGCGCAAAAAACAAATTAATAAGAATTATTAACAAAAAATTAATGTATGAAGTTTCTTTATTCCAGAGCTCCAAATGAGAACTGAACCTGGGTTATAACGTTCCGCACATACTCAGTAGGCTAAACACAGCGTCCCACTATGCGAATTTTTATATGTATAGTTAAAAAAATTAAAAAATAAAGAAGGAACTTCATTTATTAAATATTGTTTATTTATTCATTTATTAATTTATTCATTTATTCATTAAATCACTCATTCATTTATTCATAAATTTATTTATTAATTTATTCTTGTATTCATTAATTCATTCATTCTTTTATTCAATTATTCTTTTATATATTTATGAATTTATTCATGTTATCAATCATTCATTTATTCATTTATTAATTTATTTATTTATTTCATCATTTATTCATTTCATCATTTATTCATTTCATCATTTATTCAATTCATCATTTATTCATTAATTCATTTATTAATTTATTCATTTATTCATTGATATAATTTTTCATTCATTTATTTATTCATATGTATATTCATTTATTCATTCATTTATTAATTTTTTCGTCTATTCATTTATTCAATTGATAATATATTATCATTTATTCATTTATTATTCTATTCATTCATCACTTATTCATTTATTCTTCTATTCATTTATTCATTTAGTCTCTTATTTATTTATTCCTTTATTCATTTATTCTACAGCTCATTCATTCAATTATTATATATTCATTAATTTATTTGTTCAATTATTCATTTTTTCATTTATTCAATTATTCATTTGTGCACTTATTTTGTATTCAATTATTCATTTGAATATCGATTTAAATATACTCACATCATCTTGATTTTTCATCGAACCGCACAGCGCCTAGAATATTCCTCCTGGGTTATGCTAGAATACAGACAAATATCAAAATCCACTTCCAGCAGAAATCCTTTGCGACTCAGTTAAAAATACGAAAAACAAAAAAAAAAAACAACAACAACAAACTGGCAACCCACCGACAAAACCGACAGTTAATTCCGCGAAAGAGGAAATTACAATTCGTGCCCTTTGGCGGAATTATTATCAGATTGAATTAGTGTCTGACTTTGTTCTGTTATTTGTATATGCATGCATGTGTGTGCCTGCGTATGTGTGTGTGTGTCTGGTTATTTATTTTTTTGGAAAGCCTTCCTCGTCTTCTTCCTCGCTTCGTTTAAGCCAGTCCTAAAATGTATGAATGAACTTTGTCGCTTTTGTTGTTGTGTTCCGTTCCGTTCCGTTCGGTTCGGTTCTGTTTTGTTGCTTTATTTTGGTTGCTTTTTTTTTGTTGGCTTTTTTGCCGATTTAATCGCGAATGAACTGAGCCTAAGTTGTCAGCAAACACACACACACACATTCACACACATACTAACACATTTACCGAAAA
The DNA here is from genome assembly GCA_949127995.1 of Suillia variegata. Classification (NCBI taxonomy): domain Eukaryota; kingdom Metazoa; phylum Arthropoda; class Insecta; order Diptera; family Heleomyzidae; genus Suillia; species Suillia variegata. The sequence goes on from OX421844.1 coordinate 42,369,625, forward strand.
ACAACGAAAGGAAGAAAAAAGAAAGGAAACGGTACCCTGTCATGGCCATTTGCCCTTATTTCATTTCATGTTCATTTGTACACGTTAACATTTCTGACAGCTTTTGTGGCTTTTTGGTAGCTTCTCTTTTTTGGCTGTGTTATAATTTCGGTTTGAATTGGTTGCTTTTTTTTTTTGTTGTTTTGTTTTGTTGGACTTCAGGCTCTTTTGTTTGACCACAGTTTCTGTTGTTGTTGTTGTTGTTGTTGTTGTTGTTGTTGTTGTTGTTGTTTACAAGGACATTATTGCTGCCGCAGGCTATTTTATACCTCTTTAAATCATCTTAATATGAAAATTATTCGATTATGGCCATAACGGATTTTTGTTTCTGCATTTTTTATGAAAGCAATTTATTGCAAATTTATTTATAATAATATCTTTCTTAATTTATGTGTTAAAATTTAATCAATAAATTGCACAAGGTTTCATATTAAGTATCTGCATTGCTTCGCAAGATATCGTGTTAGCAAATATTTTTTTGGAATAGTGGTCGTGTTCTAAGTTCTAAGTTCGTTTAGGGCATAAGAGCAACTAGTGTAAAAAATATCAATTTAATATCTCGAATGGTCGAATGGTTTTCAAGGTATCGTGTTAACAACAAATGATGACAGCGACAGACAGACGGACATGTCTAAATTAAATCAGTTTTTGATTCTGATCAAATTTGAGCTTTTTTTAAGAAAAATAGTTTCTTAATTATTTTAACAAACAAATTTAAATAAAATTAATTTTTGAATATGGTCTGAACTTTTCTTATAAACAAACGAAAAATTTTTGTTTATAAGATTATTATTAACGTTTTTAAATGTTATTAATTCCAGTTAAATCAATTTATAATAATTTTTATCGATGTCAAAACGCACAAAGGCCCTAACCAGCCTTTGTGAAATTTTACAGGAGAAGCAAAATCTATATAAATAAAAATGAGTATATCTATATATCTATCTATCTATCTATCTATCTATCTATCTATCTATTTATCTATCTATCTATCTATCTATCTATCTATCTATCTATCTATCTATCTATATATCTATCTATCTATCTATCTATCTATCTATCTATCTATCTATCTATCTATCTATCTATCTATCTAACTATCTATCTATCTATCTATCTATCTATCTATCTATCTATCTATCTATCTAACTATCTATCTATCTATCTATCTATCTATCGATCTATCTATTTATCTATCTATCTATCTATCTATCTATCTATCTATCTATCTATCTATTTATCTTTCTATATTTTATTTATCTAGGTTGCTGTACTTAAGCCAAGGATAATTGTAGGCAGCCAGAAACTATTGTTGCTTAGGGCCTTTGTGCATTTTGGCAGCGATATGTAAAATTATTTGCAATTTTTTTCTTAACCAAAACTAAATGCTTTATCGTAGTGTAATTTTTCAACAACAACAAAAATTCGGAAGATATTTTTATATACTGTATGAGTACAAATCAAAAATTTCATGCAAATTGGTTTTCAAAAAGTAAACTTCACAACAAAAACGAACTTTTTGCATATGTCGAATATTCCACTGAAACATCAAAAAACCGGAATTAAGATAGTTTTAGATTGATTTATCCAGAAATGCACTTACCATTATTATTTTTCTAGAATTTCCTTTGCCTATAATTTCCATAGTTTTCCAGCTATTTTGTGCATGTTTTGCGCATAAATTTCCTATGTGCATATTCAATTATAAGCCACACGCTGCAATTAAATGCGATTATGCGGTTTTATTAAGCCACATAAAAGCTTTACAAAAATAAACATTACTTTTTATTCGACTGTAAAGGGAAATGTAAATTTTAATAGTTTTCCACACACAAAAGTGTCCCGCCCCCCTTAAGATACTTATTCACACCGACGTTGAAGCCCCAAACACAATAAGCCCACTTTACAGTTGAGCATATGCCAATGAAACAATTTGTATGCGCTTATTTATTAAAACAAGAGAATGCATAGCAAAAACAACAACTGAATACACTCCATCATGCACAATTAAGCCGGCAATACACACTTTAAGGCGAACCCCCTTCGGACAAGCCCCCTTTGGAATAGCGTCAGCAGCAGCATCTATAGAGCGGCAGGGCGCAAGCGCATACAGCTTGATTAAGGCAGGCAGGCAGGTAGACAGACGACGCCAAAAGGTACAGAAAGAAAAGAAAGCGGGCAGGCAGGCAGGCAGGCGAGCGAACTAAATAATAATTTCGTGTTCACAAGAACATTTGCACGCACTGTAATTTACTTAAACTTTTGCACCGAACACATAATTTATTGGCACGCCCAGTTTTGAAAGGGGGGGAGGGGAAAGGTAGTGCCGCACTCGTTCATACCTCTAACTATGGCAGCAGGCAGCAGTCCGTCGAAGCGGAGGATCAGCATCAGAGGCGCACCGTGCAGACACAACGTAAATTATGCCTTATAGCGGCGCGATGCGCAGTGGCAACATCACCAGCAGCAGCAACAACAACAACAACAACAGCAACAACAAAAACTACCTACAACATTTTGCTGGCATATAGTCAGAGGCAGAGCAACGAGTACACTGGCAAAATAAAAGTGAAAAGAAAACTTTTCTAAAATTAGATATTCATAATAAAATCTTGTTGTATCTTAAAGATATCCCATGCAGAAATGATAATACTTCTTTAAAGCTGACATCAGTTCCTTTCAAATGATATATGATTTGTATAAAATTGTCATAAGACTTTTTAATTTTTAAATAATAAGAAAAAGAAACATATAAATAATATGTTATAAGAAAATCGTAATGAAGTAAACTTTACATCTATAAGATACCAATAGATGTAAAGTTATCCCGGCAATGTTAATCTGTATCTAACATCAGAACCTATCAAATGATATTCGATTTGCATTCATTTTTGTTAAAGGATTTTAAAATTTTAAAATAGAAATATTACATAGAAAAAATTTAAATAATCTGAGTTGAGAAAATCGTTATAAAAACTTGTTGTATCTTAAAGATATAAAGCTACCTACCTACCGTGACAATGTTGCTTTAAATCTTACATCAATTTATATAAAATTTTTTATGATTTGTATAAAATGTTTGGAGGATTTTACAGTTTAAAAATAAAATTAGAACGACGAAATTAAAAAGTTTAAAATGAAACAAGCTGAAGAGTAACATCTTCTGATATCTTAAAGATATCAATATATCTTTTAAATAAAAATGTTAATACTAACTTAAAGCTTCTATGATAAACAATTTGTATACATTTCTTTATAGGATTTTACAACTTTACTCTATAATAAAATATACTTTTAGTTTTCATGGAAGATATACTTCCAAACTTAGACATTGAAATGAAGTAGCGTCATCTATCAGATATGCTGATTATTAACTTTTTTATTCGAGCCGTCTGGGTCGGTACCTCCGACGTCAACGGTTATGTTAGAGCCGCTGATCGCTGGACCCAGGTCATTGCCGTCTGGGCCGGTACTCTCGACGTCTATGGTTAGGTTGGAGCCGCTGATCTCTGGACCCGGGCCAGAATCGCCTGTGCTGGTTGCCCCTCAACCTCATGCTATTTATCGATAGGTGTCACTCGTGTGGGCTTGTTATAAAAGATGAGAAAAAAGTTTAATTTTCATAGCTAAATGTAATAAAGGCAATATACGAGAGTGTTCTAATAAGTACTAAGCCCCACAGCCCGATGGAAGTCTACGTTGCAGATCTCAGGAAAAAATATTTCTAAAACGGATTAAATTAGTTGGAGTATCGCTATAGAAAATTATCCAAATAAATTTTTATAAAATAAAGTCAAAATTTATATAAAATTTTCTAAAACATTTTTAAATCCAAAAAAGTTTTCGTTCAGTGTCTATGTTGTTGTTGTTGCTATTGTTGTTGCTGTCGCCTGCAATGCTAATGATGCGCATGACTGCCAAACGAAGCCGCACCGCTGGCTCTGTGCTGATGTGATGTGTACTGCGCATGCGCATCGGTATTTAACCAGAATTCATGTAGATACGAATACTCGATTTGCCCGCTCCACACTTCCTCTTCCTCAGATTCAGCTTCTTTTAGCGTTCGCGTTAGCGTTTTCTTTTTGTACTTACTTCTTGTGAAAATCAAGTCACGCACTTTTAATGTCATGTTTTCCAAAACATTTTATGAAATCTTTGCATAGCTGAGCTGAGCTCCAAGACCAACTTAACGCAACTCGACTCGACGCAACTCAACTGACGTCGAGTCGGACTGATCGCTGATCGTGTTATTATGTGCGCACGCGCATTTAGCCGTAATTTAGACCTGGTCGCTTACGTGCAAATACGTTTAGAAACATTGTGCAGCAATGCGTTTGCGCAGCAATGCGCCATACCATGCCACGCCACGCCGCGCCGCTCTTACCACTCCAAGTGGCAAAGTGGCATTTGCAATTACAATCTTTTCGTGTGCGTGTATGTGTGTTTGTAGTATTGTGTATGTACGGAAATTATGTGTTATTAAAAAATTTCTCGTAAAAGTGTTTATTAATGAAAAGTCATGGCATCGTGCGCTGTGGCAGTTGCAACAAAAGCCTTGCAGCACATTTTCTCATAAATTTTCTGATTAGACAAGATAATTTTTTGAAAATAACGCCCGAAGTCAAATACATAGCAACATTGAAATTTATAGTTAAGACATACATCGTTAAATGGGTGGGCCATTAAGTTATGCCTAAGGCTCCAACTATACAAAATTTGTTTCCTAAATTATGAACTTTTTTTTTTAGAAAATGTTACTAACAGTATACAAGAATTGTATATGTAATAAAATTCAATATTGTTAATTTTAAGTCATAAAATTAAAAAAGGATCCAATGATGATGATAATATAATAAATTTTCACTTGTCTAGCGATGGCGCAGGTTGAATTACTTGGGCAATGGGATTCTAGTTCCAAATGACATAGTAAAAATTAAGCCCACAACAATTACAAGATTTATAAATAGTCTTGAATTGTGTTTGTAGGGCAACGAGGCTGTACAATAGATCTTACAGGTCGCAGTGCTTTTATAGCCTTTAATAATACAGTCTGGTCTGGATAAAGTGAACTTATTATTGCTTATTATTGAACTATTTAGTAGCTCAAAATACACGTTGTGTATATAAATTCAAGAGATCATTCAAATAAATTAGTAGGAAAACCTAAATGTATGCTTATTGAAAGATTTGGTGAATAGAAGTTTGCTTCTTGCGTTCCCAAAGTGTCTTTTGAATTACAATCGGTTTGCACTCGACAAAAAACGTAACCAATAACGTCAAGAAACAACTGACTTTGTAACAATCAACAGCCAAAATTCAAATTACGGAAATATACTCTTTAAATTTTGATTCCTTCGTTTTTTTTTGTTGCTTTTTGCTTGAAATTGCTTTCAAAATTTTGTTCACTATTTAGAGGTTTTCAAATTGTTCACTATTTAGAGTACTAAAAGTAAAAATTTGGGTGTTCACTATACACAGATACGACTGTAATATAAAATAAATTTAATTCATGAATTTTTAGTAAGATATGCAAAAATATGCAAAATTTTGCATTTATTTGAAAATATGCGAACATATTTTTGTAAGCGCGTTAATAATAAGTCTTTTTAAGCACTTAACGAGACAAAGATTATTCAAATCGATGGAATAGTAACTATATTATAAGTACGGAAAGAATTTTCAATTCTATAATATGCGCATATACATAACATGCACTTAAAATCCAAAAATATGCTATTAAAAATGCAAGCTTTAAAAAAGTATTTACATAAAATTTGTTTTCTATCATAGAAATACTGCAAGGTAGAGTGACGTTGTCTGCTTTCCACTGCTTTTCATCATTAATTTTGAAAACATTGAAAAATATGCAAAAATATTCACTAAAAAATGAAAATATGCAAAAATATGCACCAACGAATAAAAATATGCAAAAATATGCACTAAAGAAAGAAGATATGCAAAAATATGCACTAAAAATGAAAATATGTAATATATGCACTTAAACATGAAAATATGCAAAAATATGCACTAACGATTGAATCTCATTTCAATGAAAAATTAATCGAAGAATCGTTTAAAATAATTTTAAAATATTAATAATTAATATAAAATATTGTCGCAATGCATTGATTTTTCTTCAACTACTGACGGACGACAAAATAAAACTGCTTTTAGGGCGGGCGCCTGCCGCTGCGGCACAACCATTCGAATTCTTCGACTGAAACATCAAATGATTTAATGTACCGCAACTGACAAATTAACAAGCACGAGCAAACAACAATGCACGAAAGAAAAAAAAACCTCAACCACCAACAATAACAATTGCTACTGCAAAAATACACACATTAGCAACTGTTGCCGCAGCAACATCGAGCAACAAAAACGACAAACAGCAATTTAAAGTAAATTAAAGTGAATTAAATGAAGTGAAGTGCATGTGGCTGCGACGACGATGACGACGACGACGACGCCAAGATCAAACCACGACGATGACGACGACATAGAAGAAGAAGAAGACGACAACGTGCTGCTGCATTGATAGTTGCAAGCACAAGTTGAACGAACTGGCCGCCACATCGACACCATCACCACACCACCAGCACAACTGGTGGCCGTCATATTTTATGCCACTTTGGCATTGCCTGCACCGGAGAGCGCAACTAATGCCTCATGTCAAACAAATGATGCGATGCAATGCAATGCGCGCGCCTACAATGTTGCCGACACACAGACCGACAGACAGACAGACAATGCGCATGCGCAACAACAATGCCTCCGTGTTCGGAGGTGTTTGAAGCGAACATAAATTATTTTAAATTAATATCAGTTATTTGCGAGAGCAAATTAGTTTTTCATATCCATTTGCTGCAAAATGTTGCAAAATTGCATAAATTTGCGAAAAGTTGGCAATGTATTAATTAACGCAGCGGCGTAATCTGAGACCGCTGGAGTAGGGCCAGAAAATTTAAAAAGCAATCTTTTTTTTTAGAATTATTTTAGGACTTTATTCCAGTAAAATTTTTTATATAGGGATATGTAACGGGATGCACCGGGAAGAATAACAGCATATACAAAATTGTCCACGCCCACTTATTACGCCCACAATTTGATTAATTACGTGATAATATTACATTGCTAACATTGCTCCTAAAAATTTGGGATTTTGTTTCTGAGTTTGTATGCCGATAATTTCACAGCCATAACTCAGAATCGTTACAACGGTGAATACCGAGAAGTTCCGCTAACTAACGGGAGTACCGGGAAGTTCCGTTACTAACGGAAGTACCGGGAAGTACCGAGAAGTACCGGAAAGTACCGGGAAGTTCTGCTACCATTTTTTTTAAGTGGCACTGCAACGCATGCCGGGTATTCGCTAGTATTGTAATAAAAATGACTTCATTCCAAAAAATTTACGAAGAACCTACATACAGTAGTACAAGCACGTTTTGAAGGGTATAATGAGATTTGTCTTTCATTTGTAACGCCCAAAAGGATTGGTGGTAGGTATGGCAATATATATAGATAAATGATCAGCATCTTCAGAGTCGATTTAGCGATATCCGTCCGTCGATCCATCTATTAGTCGGTGCGATTACAGCAGTACTCTAAAATATTTTGAGCTAATTTTGGTATGTAAGGTCCTGTTCTCCAAGTGGAGATTAAGGATGAACGAGATCATACAAAAACTATTCACCACCTTCCTTACAAACTCACCCTACTGTAAAGAAATTAATTTACTAAAAAAAATTTGTAGTAGTAGTAACATAAAATTACTTACAAAAAATGGTCGTAATAGAGACATGTAACACATACTCATATGAGTTACAAGAAGGACATTTTTCGTATCCTTCAATTGGCGGAGAGTATTTCATATATAAAAAAACAATTTTGAATGTTTTTATAACAAGGCCGAAAATGTATTTTAACTGAAAAAAAAATTCCGATTTGCTGCTCCATAAATTTTTCACTCCACACAACAACAACAAAAAACCACTGAAAATAAGTACTAACAAATTGAAAAAAAAGAAGAAAATTGAATTCATCACGAAAATGCGAAAATTGTGTTGAATTTAATATAAACAACAACAACAAAAACAACAGCAAAGAAAAAAGAAGAAGAAGAAGCAATTTTATCGCAAATTGGTAGTTTATTTCAATTTCCGGCAAAATGATTAAATTTCATCACGCGACGTTATTTTTACCCCAACCAACCCAACCACTCCACTTCACTCCATTCCAATCCACTCCACACCAGAGACCAGACGAGACCCTTCCCCTCCTGCATGCCGCCTGCCGCCTGCCTTTCATTTCGTTTAATGATAAGTAATACGAAATTTAGTCATTATTTTGCGTAATTTATTAAATTAAATAGTTGAGTGGCAAAGTGCTGCGCGGTGCGGTGCGGGCAACATGTTGCATGCATCGACATTTCGGGCAACATTTTCACTTTGCGCATGCGCAGCAGCGGCAGCGGCAACAGCAAACAGCATTACAAACTGCAATTAGCTGTAAATTGCTTAAGTGCACCCTGTGACTGCTGAATGCATGCCTTTGTTTGTATGTATGTCTGCATGTATGTCTGCATGTATGTATGTATGTATGTATGTATGTATGTCTGCATGTATGTGTGTATGTATTGTTGCGCTCAAATGCTGCCATCTACAAATTGCATATTTACACATGCATCAGCAGCAGAAGTAGCAACAACAACAAAAACAACAGTATCATCATCATCTACAACAACAACAGCAACCACAACAGCAGCAGCAACAAAAACAACAAACGCGATTTAAGCGCAATTTGGCAACATTGTTCAATTGTGATTGTGTATCGGAAAAGTTGCTACGCCGCTTCGTTTGCCAACTGACAGCTGCAAAAATCAACACAACAACACAGCAGCACTCGTAATAACAACAATAGCAACATTGGCAGCCAACTGCTGTCAATCACTTTTCGCCTAATTGAGCAATCTGTTCTAAGTTTGCGTGCAACTGTTGTCATTGATTTTGTTTAACAATTCTCAACACAATAATCTTAAAATGATGTCGTTGATGTATGCAGTAGCAATTGTTGCTGCTGCTGTTAATTGTTAATTGCAATTTAGCACTTTTTTTTGTAATTCGCCGTGCGCTTTAAGTGTTTAAGTGGCTCGCAGAAACAATTAATTACAGTTTTTTTAATTGGCCATTAAATTAATTGGTATTTCATTTGTTGATAAAAAATATTAAAGTGTTTTCTTTTTTATTTATGCATATTTATGCTGTTATTGCATATTATTGCATATTTCTCACATCAAAGAGAATTGCGAATTTTAGATGTCGACCAAAAAAAAAATCTCGTTTTTCCGCACTTGTCGACATTCCCGCATAACGTTCAGACTCAGTTGAGCCGCCTGTGGGGCATGTTAATCAAGCTACGGCTACGGCTGTCATGCAGCTGACACTGACATGTGTGGAAACACACGCACACACACATAAACATATACACATGAATATGTGCATTCAAATACAAACGCAAATATCCTTGGGCATCGAAAAAATATACACACACACTTGAATGATTTTCCACGTTGATTGGTATAAATTGTTGTTTAAACAAATGCGAATCAAAAATAAAACCACGTGTGAGAAATACACGTGCCTAAATTAAGATTCAAATTACTTGTGAATTGTTTGTGTAATTTTATTTTGTAGATTTAATCCTGTGAAAATACAGCTTTGAGTGCATAATCTCGGTATAAACTTACGAGTTTGTTGTTCAGCAGCAATGAAGTCCTTTGTGTAAATTTTTATATTATCATACATACTTTACCTAAGTGATCTTTTGTCGTAAGTTTTCCAAATTAAATGTACAGTCGTGTCTCTATAAAGAGAACCAATTATTGCAAGGACTGTTCACCGGGTTGTTCACTCTTTCAAGGTGTGCATTTGTTGTTCTTGCGTTCAGAAATTGACTTTTAAACCGATTTTTCACATAGACTTCGCAGTGATTATTATTAATATTAATAAAGGCTATAGAAGCACTGCGACCTAAAGGATCTATTATGCAGCTCCGTTGCCCTACAAACACAATTTTAGACTATTTACAAATCTCGTAATCGTTGTGGGCTTAATTTTTACTTTATCATAAGGAACTATAATCCTAAGTAGTTAAATCTGCGTCATGCCATTCTGATAGTATACCAGCATCATCGGTTGTGTTGTGTTTTTTATTGATCTCTGTTTGAAGTTACTTTCAGAATTTTATTCACTAACCTCAAAATAGTGAAAGAAAATTTGAAAAGCATTTAGAGTGTTCACTATTTAGAGTACTCCATGTTAAAATTTGTGTGTTCACTATACCCAGACAAGACTGTTTATTACAAAGTAATATCTACATTTAGAAAAAGTCCGGATCCTTCAATAAAAGTCTACAGAACTTCTTTTTCCTCCTAAATGTAGTTGGAATGACTTAACAGGATTCTTTTAGATCTCTCAATGAAATTTCAAAAATAAACTTATTAAAATTCAAACATTTTCCTTAAAAAACTTTCGTGATGGATCAAGGTAACCAATGGAGGTCAAAGAAGTAATAGCTAGTGATATCTCCATGGGCCTAAAATGGCCTATGAAATATAAAAAATTTATACCGCCACACTGAACTTTTTTTTACATTTTAACCTGTAATTTCGATCCCATTACAAAAGTCAAAAGATAGCGAAAATCTACTAATACCCAAAATTTTTGGTTTAAGTTAACCTGATTATTGCATTTTTCATATGTGTCAGATTTTATGTCTATCATCTAAGAAAATTTTGTATCTAATATAGAATTATTATTTCTAATTTAAGATCTGTATCTGATTTTAATAATCTTTATGATATCAGCAATGTTCTGTCTTTATAGATTTTAATGATAATCCAAATAATGATTTTTAAAATGAAGCTAGAATATTTAACTCAATTTTAATTCTTTTTGTTATATAAACTCTTAACCTATTATTATTATTATTATTAAAATTATTATGGATATTAATTGAAAGCCGATCTATCCTTTATTTTCCTAGAAGTAATCATTATTTCTTCACCGATATTCTATTATAGTTTTTGTTATATAGATCTTAATAGTACAAACAATTATTTTATCATGTCTGAATTTTGTATTATATCCCGATTCGAGTGAGATTTGATAATAGTATGTATCACTTATATTGGTTAAGATTTCCTTCACCACCTACGATTTTAGTCTTAAATTTATGTTCTAGGTTAGATTTGGCTATTATAACCGCTTCCTAAATTAGGTTTAGTTATTATTACTAGCCGAAGCCTTACATAAACCATTCCAGTCCATGGTAATAATTCGGACCATATTATGACCAGTCGTCAAAGCGAAGCTTTTAATCTCTGCTAATTTGATTTCTTGGAGTATCGTTAATAAAACTGCCCCAACCAAAGATTCTCAAGCTACATCTTGGAAAAGTAGGACAATAAAATATCAGATGTTGTGTAGTATCTTCTTTGGCTGTTTTGATCCGAGATAACTTTTATATTAATCATGCGAATACTGACTTAATTTTTTAAAGAATTATTATATCCATGTTCCAAAGAACAACTTTCAGGATACCAACTTTAAGAGATTTCATCTGATATTCCAACAAACTTTTTCACAATTTTCCTGTTGCTTCGAACACTTTTACGATTCATCTCAATAGCTTTAAACTCGCCTCTTTAATTTGTTGCTACCACGACGTGGCAATGGCACATCAAGAGCTCCTACACTAATCGCATGAAGCACTTAAGAATTTTGTTTGCCGTCAAACATGCTATAACTCATTAACTGCCTGCTGTGAGCCAAAACACAAACGCGCAATCAATGCAATCATAAATAGAAAATAACCGTTCCATTGACCCGAATCCTGATGGACTAAAGATTTTTTCTATTTTTTTCATTTCCATTGAGTGACACGCGGTTAAGTAAATAAGGCCAGCAAGTATAAAAGGACCGCCTGGACCAAAGTCAGTATGGAGTATAGCAGCGTAGGTGGACAGTCGGTTGTCAGTTGAGTTACAGTAGTCGAAAGAAAATCGTGGCAGTTGAGTAGTATGAAATCGAAATTTGCTTTGATATCGCTGACGCTGTTGGCGTTGCAACAGCTCAGCAATGCGTTGCGCTATTCGCCCGGTACGGGCGATGAAAACTGCGAGACACTCAAATCGGAGATACATCTCATTAAGGAGGAATTCGACGAGCTGGGACGGATGCAGCGCACCTGCAATGCCGATGTGATGGTCAACAAGTGTGAGGGACTGTGCAACAGTCAAGTGCAGCCGTCGGTTATAACACCGACGGGGTTTCTGAAAGTGAGTGAATACGGGAAAGTTATTGAAGAATGAAATTGGAAACTTTTCTAGAGATAAAAAGTAAATTTAACTTTTTAACGAGTAAAGGTATCTCTTGAAAAATAAAGTCATATACTAGTAAAGGTTTAATTAAAAAAGTAATGTTTATATTGACTTATAACTGCTTTTCAGTAATTGAGAATTTCGTTGATTTACAAAAAATCATTGGCATTACTTAGAGTTTATTTACTATTTTAATGCTAAACATTAAGAGTAAAGGCAACTCTTAAAAAAATAAAATATGTAAACTTCTGATAAAGTTTGACTAAAAAACGAGATTCTCTTCGTATACTTAACACTTTTCTTTAATAATTTACAAATAATCATTGGCATTACTTACAGTTTAATTATCAAACCTTACTATTTTAATACAAAACATTAAGACTAATGGCAACTCTTAACAAAGAAGTAAACTTCTGAATAAGCCTGGCTAAAACCAGAAAAAAGTCTGTTGACTTAACTCTTGTTTAAATAATTTACTAAAAAATCATTAGCATTACTTAAAGTTTATATACCAGAATTAACTATTTTAATACCAAATATTAAGAGTAATGGCAACTCTTAAAAACAGATGTAAACTTTTAAAAGAGTTTGACTAAAAAACAAAGAGAATCTCTTTGCTTAACATTTCTTCAATAATTTACTAAAAAATCATAAGCATTACTTAATGTTTATATACCAAACTTAACTATTTAAATACCAAATATTAAGAGTAAAGGCAACTCTTAAAAAAAAGTTGTAAACTTCTAAAAGAGTTTGACTAAAAAACGAAGAGAATATCTTTACTTAACATTTCTTCAATAATTTACTAAAAAATCATTAGCATTACTTAATGTTTATATACCAAACTTAACTATTTAAATACCAAATATTAAGAGTAAAGGCAACTCTTAAAAAAAGATGTAAACTCTAAAAGAGTTTGACTAAAAAACGAAGAGAATATCTTTACTTAACATTTCTTCAATAATTTACTAAAAAATCATTAGCATTACTTAATGTTTATATACCAAACTTAACTATTTAAATACCAAATATTAAGAGTAAAGGCAACTCTTAAAAAAAAGTTGTAAACTTCTAAAAGAATTTGACTAAAAAACGAAGAGAATATCTTTACTTAACATTTCTTCAATAATTTACTAAAAAATCATTAGCATTACTTAATGTTTATATACCAAACTTTGCTATTTTAATACAAAACAGTTAGAGTAAAGGAGTTGCCTTTAGAAAACGATGTAAACCTCTGAAAAAGTTTGACCAAACAAGGAAAAAAAAACTGTCCACTTAACTCTTTTCTTCAATAATTTACCAAAAAAAAAATCATTAGCATTACTTTTGGATGACTTACCGTATATAAATACCAATTAAAATGTTATTATGTTGCTTTTCGCAGGAGTGCTACTGCTGTCGCGAAAGTTTTCTCAAGGAGCGCATCATTACGCTTTCACATTGCTATGATCCCGACGGCACACGGCTCAACTCACCCGAAATGGCGACCATGGACATTCGCCTGCGTGAGCCGACCGACTGCAAATGCTTCAAGTGCGGCGACTTTACCAGATAAAATTATCGCTGCGATGTGCTGCAAACGCTGCGAAAAAGAAGCGCGCATTTAAACGAATAAAAAATATAGAAAATATTTTTTTCGAAACGTTTAATTTTTGCTTTTATTTATTGAAATAAGTAGTGAAGTCTTTGGGTAATGAAAATAATTCATTAAAATTGAGTTATCTCACAAGCGAAATAATGAAATGATTTCTTGGCTTTAAAGTTAACAATTAATAATTAAAAGTCAATGAATTCTTTGTTGCTGTTGTTGTTCTTTTTTTTCCTGTTTTAATAGTTGCAATTAACAACAACATTTCATTGATAATTATATGCTGCTGCAATGCCAATGACAAACCACGCTCGCTCGCTCACCGAAACTGAACCCATAAATTGAGACTTAATTAATATGCCAATTAAATTGGAGTTGGACAAAAAATCGTTGAAGAAAAAAACTGGCGCAGACATGTTTAATTTTTTGTTGTTGTTGTTTGTTTTGTTTTGTTTTCCGTTTTATTTAAAATCGAGAAAAAAAGAAGAAGAGAAAAAAATGGCTTCCTGCAACTGACACAATTTTGATTGCAAACAGCGATTAATAAAATATCAAACGACAACGTTGACATCCAACGCTGCCGCCGAATGAATGTAAACGGACGGATGGACGGACGGATGGACAGACAGACAGACAGACAGACAGACAGACAGACAGACAGACAGACAGACAGACAGACAGACAGACGGAGGCATTTAACAAATGCGCCACTGACAAATGTTAATTAATAACAATAAAAATAAAAACGAAAAATACCAACAACAAAAAAATTCAAAGGGGATTCCCTTAAATGGAAAATCCGAATAACTCGAAATATATGAAAACGCATTTTTTTCGAGTTTTCAAACTAAATCGAAAAATATCAAATAAAAAAGTTTCAAAACCCATTAGGGAATTCCCTTAAATGAGAAAACTGGATAACTCGAAAAGTTTGAAATGTTAGCAACTCATCTTTTATTTACGAGTTTTAAAATAAAAAATACCAAGCAAAAATTTTTAAAAACTATAAGGGAATTCCTTTAAATACGAAAACGAAATAACTTAAAAACATCGACAAATTGTGAGCCTCTTTTATTTAGCTCGAAAATATTTGTGAAATATAGCAGTCCAACAGTTCTGTTTCAAAAGACCATAAGGGAAGTCCTTTAAATGCGAGAACTGAATAACTCGAATAGTTTCGAGCCTCTTTTAGGGAACGCAACTTTTTGTTACCTCGAAAACATTTATGAAATTCAGCAATTGAATAGTTTTGTCAGCTGATTGCAACTAACAGCTGTTTGTAATTTGTGTTGCCTAATGTAATGTAATTAGTGCCACCTATTGTCATTTTCTAATAAGTAATGCCTGTCTTTTTTTTTAATTTTGCTTTGTTACAAAACAAAATTTTTCTTTCATATCTTCTTTTTTATACTATTTTTAAAACAAACAAAAATTGTGTTGTACAATATTATAAAATTTTGTAATCTTAAGTAAAAAAGTTCTTTTTTCGAGCAACTTTTCGAGGCATTTTTCGCGACTTATTTACCTCGAATATTTGCGAGGCACGCGAAAACTATCTATGTATATATATAAAAATGTATTCTTCTTTCTTTCTTTCTTCCTACCTTTCTTTGCACCAAATAGGCGCCTAAACCATTCATCCGATTGTGATGAAATTTTGGAAAATTGCTGTGCTCACGCCAACTTAGGTTTATTGCCACGCCCACCTATTATGCCCACAATTTGAGCTTGTATAGGCACTGTCGATAACTTTCCCAAATATGGGCGTAGTTGAAGAAATTTAACGCCCACTTTCAAAAAAAGAGTGAATCATTTTTACGCCTACCACCATTGCTCAGAAACTTGATGTGCTAAATAGAAAACATGTAACGGAATGCACCGGGAAGAATAACAGAAAATACAAAATTTGCCACGCCCTCTTAGTACCCCTTATTTAATTAAATTAAATTTCATAAATTTTTTGGTTGCTCGTATTCCAGCCACGAAAATGCTCGAGGATACAAATTTTGACAGTTCATATTTCAGCCTCGAAAACTCTTGAAGTTTCGAGTTTTTTTCGAAGCATTATCGCGTTTAAGGGAATCCCCTTAATATCAAAATAAAAGGAAAAATCGTTAAACGCGCATTTACAAATGAAAAAGTTTGTCAATGTCGAAAATGTTAAGAGTTTTTGTTTTTGTTTTCGTCACGTTTTTTATTTTTTTGTATTTTATGAATATTAATAAAACATAAATTTTAAAGGTTTATTTGAATTTGTTGTTGTTGTTGTTGTTGTTGTTGTTGCTTTTTGCGCCTCTATTATAAATAGCTGTTAATTAATTATATTTTACAAATATATTTCAAAATACGCTGATGAGCGCTATTAATTTGAAAGCGTTGTTGTTTTTTTTTCTCGTTTTATCGTTTTATTTATCGTTTTTGTTGTTATCGTTTTTTTTTTGTTGTGTTGGAGTTTATTATTTCGTTTAAATGTAAAAAAATTTAAATAATTCCACAATTAATAATTCAGTTGCGGTTGGATTTTGTTTTATTCGATAGTTTTCTATTTTTGTTGTTTTGTTTTGTTTTATACTCAAGGCGCTGTAATAATCAATAACAAACGCAAGTAGCAACAGTTGCTGCTGTTGCTGTTGTTGTAATTGTTGTTGCTGTTTTTGTTGTTGGTGACATCATTTACTGATTAATTAAAATTGGTTTTTCGGTTCCATTAGTTTTTGATTGAAATTTATGTGACAGTGGCGGCAACTTCTCAAAAACGATCGTTTGTAATTTCGATTCGTTTGAGTGGGCTTGAGTTGATTAAAGTTGAGTTGATTTGAGTTGATTTGAATTGAGTTGATTTGATTTTTTGGTGTTTTTTGGTGGCGTTAAATTTTACGCATTACTTTGTTTTATTAATGTTATTGAATAAATAATTTTTCTCTATGTTGCTTTGTGAATAAAAAAAATATTTGTATTTTTTAAAATACTGGAAGTTTTCAATCTGGCAACAAGTGCCAAAAAATTAATCAAACGTTTAAAAATATATTGCAAAAGATGAAAAAAAATTTTTTTTCGTAAAATTTAAATTTCTCTCTTCTATTTAATTTTATATCCTATATATAAAAAAAATTTTGCTTTTTAAAAAAACTTTTAAATTTTAATATAAAGAATATGATAAATTTTAAAATTTTGTATGATTTAATTCTTAATATTTCAATATCTCAATATTTAAATATTTCAAAAAATTTAAATGTTTCAATATATCTATATCTCAATACTTCAATATTTCATAATTTCATCATTTCATTATTTCATTATTTCATTATTTCAATATTTCATTAATTGATTATTTCAATGTTTCAATATTTCAATAATTCAATATTTCAATATTTCAATATTTCAATATTTCAATATTTCAATATTTCAATAATTCAATAATTCAATAATTCAATAATTCAATAATTCAATATTTCAATAATTCAATAATTCAATATTTCAATATTTCAATAATTCAATAATTCAATAATGCAATAATTCAAAAATTAAATAATTCAATAATTCAATATTTCAATATTTCAATAATTCAATAATTCAATAATTCAATAATTCAATAATTCAATAATTCAATAATTCAATAATTCAATAATTCAATAATTCAATAATTCAATAATTCAATAATTCAATAATTCAATAATTCAATAATTCAATATTTCAATATTTCAATAATTCAATAATTCAATAATTCAATAATTCAATAATTCAATAATTCAATAATTCAATAATTCAATAATTCAATAATTCAATAATTCAATAATTCAATAATTCAATAATTCAATAATTCAATAATTCAATAATTCAATAATTCAATAATTCAATAATTCAATAATTCAACAATTCAAAAATTCAATAATTCAATATTTCAATAATTCAATAATTCAATAATTCAATAATTCAATAATTCAATAATTCAATAATTCAATAATTCAATATTTCAATAATTCAATAATTCAATAATTCAATAATTCAACAATTCAAAAATTCAATAATTCAATATTTCAATATTTCAATAATTCAATAATTCAATAATTCAATAATTCAATAATTCAATAATTCAATAATTCAATAATTCAATAATTCAATAATTCAATAATTCAATAATTCAATAATTCAATAATTCAATAATTCAATAATTCAATAATTCAATAATTCAATAATTCAATAATTCAATAATTCAATAATTCAACAATTCAATATTTCAATAATTCAATAATTCAATAATTCAATAATTCAATAATTCAATAATTCAATAATTCAATAATTCAATATTTCAATAATTCAATAATTCAATAATTCAATAATTAATAAATCAATAATTCAATAATTCAATATTTCAATATTTCAATAATTCAATAATTCAATAATTAATAAATCAATAATTCAATAATTCAATAATTCAATAATTCAATAATTCAATAATTCAATAATTCAATAATTCAATAATTCAATAATTCAATAATTCAATAATTCAATAATTCAATAATTCAATAATTCAATAATTAATAAATCAATAATTCAATAATTCAATATTTCAATATTTCAATAATTCAATAATTCAATAATTAATAAATCAATAATTCAATAATTCAATAATTCAATAATTCAATAATTCAATAATTCAATAATTCAATAATTCAATAATTCAATAATTCAATAATTCAATAATTCAATAATTCAATAATTCAATAATTCAATAATTCAATAATTCAATAATTCAATAATTCAATAATTAATAAATCAATAATTCAATAATTCAATATTTCAATATTTCAATAATTCAATAATTCAATAATTAATAAATCAATAATTCAATAATTCAATAATTCAATAATTCAATAATTCAATAATTCAATAATTAATAAATCAATAATTCAATAATTCAATATTTCAATATTTCAATAATTCAATAATTCAATAATTAATAAATCAATAATTCAATAATTCAATAATTCAATAATTCAATAATTCAATAATTCAATAATTCAATAATTCAATAATTCAATAATTCAATAATTCAATAATTCAATAATTCAATAATTCAATAATTCAATAATTCAATAATTAATAAATCAATAATTCAATAATTCAATATTTCAATATTTCAATAATTCAATAATTCAATAATTAATAAATCAATAATTCAATAATTCAATAATTCAATAATTCAATAATTCAATAATTCAATAATTCAATAATTCAATAATTCAATAATTCAATAATTCAATAATTCAATAATTCAACAATTCAATATTTCAATAATTCAATAATTCAATAATTCAATAATTCAATAATTCAATATTTCAATAATTCAATAATTCAATAATTCAATAATTCAATAATTAATAAATCAATAATTCAATAATTCAATAATTAATAAATCAATAATTCAATAATTCAATAATTCAATAATTCAATAATTCAATAATTCAATATTTCAATAATTCAATAATTCAATAATTCAATAATTCAATATTTCAATAATTCAATAATTCAATAATTCAATAATTCAATAATTCAATAATTCAATAATTCAATATTTCAATAATTCAATAATTCAATAATTCAATAATTAATAATTCAATAATTCAATAATTCAATAATTAATAAATCAATAATTCAATAATTCAACAATTCAATATTTCAATAATTCAATAATTCAATAATTCAATAATTAATAATTCAATAATTCAATAATTCAATAATTAATAAATCAATAATTCAATAATTCAACAATTCAATATTTCAATAATTCAATAATTCAATAATTCAATAATTCAATAATTCAATAATTCAATATTTCAATAATTCAATAATTCAATATTTCAATAATTCAATAATTCAACAATTCAATATTTCAATAATTCAATAATTCAATAATTCAATAATTCAATAATTCAATAATTCAATAATTAATAAATCAATAATTCAATAATTCAATAATTAATAAATCAATAATTCAATAATTCAATAATTCAATAATTCAATAATTCAATAATTCAATAATTCAATAATTCAATAATTCAATAATTCAATAATTCAATAATTCAATAATTCAATAATTCAATAATTCAATAATTCAACAATTCAATATTTCAATAATTCAATAATTCAATAATTCAATAATTCAATAATTCAATAATTCAATAATTCAATATTTCAATAATTCAATAATTCAATAATTCAATAATTCAATAATTCAATATTTCAATAATTCAATAATTCAATAATTCAATAATTCAATAATTAATAAATCAATAATTCAATAATACAATATTTCAATATTTCAATAATTCAATAATTCAATAATTAATAAATCAATAATTCAATAATTCAATAATTCAATAATTCAATAATTCAATAATTCAATAATTCAATAATTAATAAATCAATAATTCAATAATTCAATAATTCAATAATTCAATAATTCAATATTTCAATAATTCAATAATTCAATAATTCAATAATTCAATAATTCAATAATTCAATAATTCAATAATTCAATAATTCAATAATTCAATAATTCAATAATTCAATAATTCAATAATTCAATAATTCAATAATTCAATAATTCAATAATTCAATAATTCAATAATTCAACAATTCAATATTTCAATAATTCAATAATTCAATAATTCAATAATTCAATAATTCAATAATTCAATATTTCAATAATTCAATAATTCAATAATTCAACAATTCAAAAATTCAATAATTCAATATTTCAATAATTCAATAATTCAATAATTCAATAATTCAATAATTCAATAATTCAATAATTCAATATTTCAATAATTCAATAATTCAATAATTCAATAATTCAACAATTCAAAAATTCAATAATTCAATATTTCAATATTTCAATAATTCAATAATTCAATAATTCAATAATTCAATAATTCAATAATTCAACAATTCAAAAATTCAATAATTCAATATTTCAATAATTCAATAATTCAATAATTAATAAATCAATAATTCAATAATTCAATATTTCAATATTTCAATATTTCATTATTTCAATATTTCAATATTTCAATATTTCAATGTTTCAATATTTCAATATTTCAATATTTCAATATTTCAATATTTCAATATTTCAATATTTCAATATTTCAATATTTCAATATTTCAATATTTCAATATTTCAATATTTCAATATTTCAATATTTCAATATTTCAATATTTCAATGTTTCAATATTTCAATAATTCAATAATCTAATATTTCAATATATCAGTATTTTATTATCTCAATATTTAAACATTTCATTATTTCATTATATCAATATTTCAATATTAGTGTTAATATTAATCAAAAAAACAATTTCAAAACGATTCTAATAAGAATATCAATTAAAACGAACCCCCAAAACGCATGTACACATCTGTAAAGGAAACCACACACATTTATACACACATACGTACACACACACACTCTAGTCTGCCTAAACTAATACACAAACATATGTACTTTCTAAAAAGCCACAAAATGAAGTGGCAACAGAGCAATTTGAACCCGTGTACGAAATTTTACCGAACACACATGCCAAATGGCCACAAGCGCAGCCCAAGCCCAAACCCAAAACTCCGGCCACAAATAACTAAAAACGTTTGGGCATGGGTAAAGGATCCATACAAAACGACAACAGCAACAACAACAGCAGTAGGAATAATGTATTTCACTTTATTACAACAACAACAACATGGGAGAGGGGTGTGTGGCCAGGCAGGCAGTGATGTTGCCACTGTGACTGCTAAAAGATTCAATGCAAATTTTGTGGTCATTTAATGCGGTAAGCATGGATTTACACTCAACTCAACTCAACTGCGGGGCCAACAACTTCGATGGGGGGTAAAAGCGTGCCTGTGTGTGTGTATATGAGTGTTTGTGTGTGTGTGTGCGGCACTTTCAACTCGCAAATATTACGAGTTATTTTGCAGTTTCAGTCGAGTCCTCTGCCAAGTATGGCCAAAAGTAATGTATGCGCTCGTATGCGATTTGGCCATCATCGTTTGCCAAAGTGCAAAAGTGCCCCGAATGTAAGCGATGCGCTGACCTTTTTTCGCTCCGTTTTGTATTATAATTTTGTTGTTGTTGTTGTAGTTTTTTTATATTATTTGTTTTTGCCTTCCACTTGAGTAAATAATTTACTTTGACGATTTTTGTAAATTTTTGCACTACGCTAAACTTAAGGAGCTGCAATTTTTTTTTTTATAGTATAGCATATTGCAAAAAAAACAACAATGCATTGGGAAAAAAAATGCTGTGTTGCCATATTCTTTTAAAATTTTAAAGAAATATTGAGGAAGTTCAATGGAAATGGATTTGAAAAATTTATTCAGTTTGAAATTTGTAAGTTACAAAAATTTCGAATTTAAATTTTAAATTTCAAATATTTTGAATTTTAAAAATTTGGAATTTGAAATTATATAAATTTCAAAATATTTCCTTTATATATGTATATTTATAAAAATTAATGTATGTATCTATCTTTCCTTCTTTCCTTCTTTCCTTCTTTCCTTCTTTCCTTCTTTCCTTCTTTCCTTCTTTTCTTCTTTCCTTCTTTCCTTCTTTCCTTCTTTCCTTCTTTCCTTCTTTCCTTCTTTCCTTCTTTCCTTCTTTCCTTCTTTCCTTCTTTCCTTCTTTCCTTCTTTCCTTCTTTCCTTCTTTCCTTCTTTCCTTCTTTCCTTCTTTCCTTCTTTCCTTCTTTCCTTCTTTCCTTCTTTCCTTCTTTCCTTCTTTCCTTCTTTCCTTCTTTCCTTCTTTCCTTCTTTCCTTCTTTCCTTCTTTCCTTCTTTCCTTCTTTCCTTCTTTCCTTCTTTCCTTCTTTCCTTCTTTCCTTCTTTCCTTCTTTCCTTCTTTCCTTCTTTCCTTCTTTCCTTCTTTCCTTGTTTATTTCTTTCCTTCTTTCCTTCTTTCCTTCTTTCCTTCTTTCCTTCTTTCCTTCTTTCCTTCTTTCCTTCTTTCCTTCTTTCCTTCTTTCCTTCTTTCCTTCTTTCCTTCTTTCCTTCTTTCCTTCTTTCCTTCTTTCCTTCTTTCCTTCTTTCCTTCTTTCCTTCTTTGTATCCTATGCGAGTATAAACCCTTCATCCGAGTACGAAAAATTTTAAGGAGTAGCTGTGCTCAAGCCAAGGATTATTTGGGGCAAACAAATTTGCCACGCCCACCTATTAAGCCCACAATTTGTAAAAGTTATTTAAAAATTCGATTATTTCTTCTAAATTCTGAAATTTGGTATCTAAGTTTGTATGGGCACTGTATATAACTTCACCAAAAATGGGCGTAGTTGGATCAATTTAACGCCCACAAAAAAGGTCATATCAATTTTACGCCTACCACCATTGCTCAGGAACTAGATGCGCTATACAGAAAACATGTAACGGTATGCACCGGAAGGAATAACAGATTATACAAAATCTGCCACGCCCAATTATTACGCCTACAATTTGTTTAATTACGTGAAAATATACGATTACGTTGCTCCTAAAAATTTCAGATTTTGTTTCTGAGTTTGTATGGTCACTGTCGATAATTTCATTGTAAGTGGGCGTAGTTGGAGTAATTGAACGCCCACCACCGTAATTCAGAATTGCAAAAACGGGGAGTACCAGGTAGTTCCGATAACATTTTTATATTTTTAAGTGGCATTGCAACGCATGCCGGGCATTCGCTAGTTATTTTATAATAAAAAAATTGAGAATTTAAGTTTTGAATTTTTAAGATTTCGAATTTTAAAATTTTATAAAATTTTACAAATATATTTTCAAACTTTTTCCAGCCAAAAAAAGCTTTTAAAATGAAAGAATTTAATACTGTCAAAATGAAATTGTATCTAGATACTATTGAAATTCTCGCAGTGTATCTGCAAAAACGTTCCACACTCGCCCAGTGCAATTTCTCCGCTCCGCACTGTCCAATTTAATATGAATTACTGCCGTTGCCGCACTGATGCACACACACACACACACACACACACATTTTTGACCTTTTCAAAAATGAATATGTGAATCCATAAATTGGCCAATTGGGGGCGTGCACATCTCCACTCGTATGTGCCGTGCCGTGCCGTCAGAGTAAAGGCGAGGGGTTCAGAAAAGATGTTGCCAATCTAATTTAGTTGGCATTTTCGTTTAGATTTTGTGCATAGTGTAAAATTACTGCTCCCGCCTTGCCCTCTCCCCCGCCCAAACAGCCCACTGGGAATTCACTTTAACATCAAAAGTGATTTTTATGATTCTTGAAAATTTAGCCAAAATGGAAGGAGGAGCAAGGCGGCTTTTGCTGTTGCGTCTGTAAATTGCGTTTGGTGTGGATGCCATTGAATACCAACACACACACACACACATATACACACTTAGCATACGAAATCCCTTCGGTCACATTCTGCTGCTGCAGCACAGCATATTTTATGAGCACTCACTCAGCCGCACTCAGCACTCACTCGAGTCGAGTCGGTTGCGTCAACATGTCTAAAAGGATTTTTAATCCATTTAAGTCGTTTGCAGGGCGCCCCCAATCCCCACTCTTCCTCTGATACGTTTGACGACGACGATTGCTCGGCATGTGGACATTTATTATGTGACAGGAGTGTGATATATATTTTTTTTTACTTAATTTTTTTCTTTGGTTTAACATTTTTTGGGCATGTGGCAAGAAGCTAAAAAAAAATCAAAATGACATTTGGGCATTCCGAGATTATCAAGAAAAAATATTTGGCTATAATAAACAGCACAACAACAATTTTTGTTGTTTTAGGTTTAAAGAAAAATTTTTTGTTTTTATATTTATTGAAAACCATTTTAAGATTTCCCTAAAAGTATGCAGCACAAAATAACAAAAATACATTCTAACTTGCTCGACTCTTTTGCACACTTAGTCTGACAAGTGGGTGTAAAAATGGTTCGACCACGCCCATATTTTCATTATCCGTTGCAGAAATAACCGGTGCATAAAACTGCATCAGTGGCATTACCAATTTTTAAATACCCTTCGATATTTTTGCGGGGTAAACACAGAACTTAATTTTTTTAAATTGCCTTTTCGAATTTGAGCAGCTTTAGCTAATTAACGGTTCATTTGAATTAAAGTTGTTGTAAAAAGAAACTATTAGCAATATAATTGTGATTTCAAAATATATTTAAAAAAGTTTATATCTCTTATAGACTAAAAGTTATAGCCCAATTAGTGATGGTACCAAAATCAAAATTTTTAAGTAGGGATTACATTTATGATTTTTAAATTATTTCCACTTAAGGAGCACATTTTTTTTTGGTAACCAAGAGCAGCCAAAATATTGTAGATTAAAGATGTAAGAAACTTCACATGTTTAATGAATAAGCCCTTAACTAAATTATTAAAAAAAAAATTTACAAAACTCTTATACTGCGCTAATCAACGTCATCGATTCACTTCCGCCTGTGCAACATATTTCAACGTTGTATCGCCTTAATTAGCCAACAACAATAATAATAACAACAACAACAAATACCATTAGCTGCAACATCGCTAATTAATTTAATTGCGACAATGTTGCTGCAAGCAATTACCATGCAACATCAGCAACATTTTTCGTACGCTGATATTTTTTCTTCACCTTTTTTTGTTTTTGTTTTGCATATTCACGCGCGCATTTTGTTGCTGCCGCTTTGACTACGGCTGATGCTGCTGGTGATGGTGTTGATGTTGTTGTTGTTGTTATTTTATTGTTGCCGCCGCTGTTGTCACCCGTGCTGTCATGCCGCTGTCAATTTGCCTAGTTGCAACTTCCGGACAACTGCTGACGTTTATCATAATTGAAATTCATTTGCATACGAATAAATTTCGCATGCTCACATGTGACAACAGCAACTGTCGCTGCTGCCGTTGCTGCTACTGCTACTGCTGTCACTTGTCGCACGGCATTAGAGTGCAAGTGTGTGAGAGTGTGTGTGTGTGTGTTGCATATGAAATGTTGCATTTATAAGTTGAAAGCGCGCGCGAAATTTTATCATCGTGACAGCTGCTGCTGCTGTTGCTGCTGCTGCTTGTGTTGCCGCTGCCTTTGCTGCTGGTGTCGCGAATGCTGCTGCTGCTGCTGCTGCTAGTGCCACTGTCACTGCTGCTGTTGCTGCGCTGAATAAACAAATGTCAGCAGAAATGTCATAAATTTTGTCTTTTGCAAATTGTCTGCTTTTTGTTTGTTATTTTTGTTGCTTTTTACTTTGCCTTCGCGTTATTCGCTTGGCTTAACGTCGCTCACCCTCGCCCCCGCCCCACAAATTCGTAGTTTTCTGTGTGAAAAGTTGCTATAATTGCGAATTTATCCGGCTGACACTCTTAAAACTTATAAAGGGAAATATAAATATTGTTTTTTTATACTTTTACTTAAACATTTTTATTACTTCAAGTCGGAACAAATTTAAATTTATTTTCTTATAAAAAAGATATGTACTTAAAAATGTCTTTACCAATAAGTGCACTGACTAAATTAAAATTTAGGGACCTTAAGAATGCCATCACCATTTTGTATCTCGCACGAAAGGTCACATAAACGATTTACGTACAGACGAAATCGTCTGAGATTTAAATCTTGTATTTGTTTTTTTTTTTATTATCGTCCTTTGGATTTAATTTAAGGAACCTTAAGAATATCAGCATCAGTTTGTGTATCGTCCTAAAGCTCACACGAACGATTTATGTAAGTGAGGACGAAATCGTCTGAGGTTAAAATTTTGTAATTTTTCTCATTATCGTCCTTTGAATATAATTTTAGAAACCTTATGAATGTCATTATCAATTTGTATCTCGTCCGAAATGTCACACGAAAGATTCATGTGTAGATGATATCGTCTAAAATTTAAATTTTGTAATTTTTCTCATTATCGTCAGTTAAATTTGTACTAAGGGAACCATTAGAAATGTCACATGAACGATTCATGTGCAGACGATGTCTTCTCAGATTTGATTTTTGTCTCATTATCGTTCGTTGGATTTATATAAGGGAACTTAGGGGATATTATCATCATTTTCTATTTCGACCAAAAGTTCACAGAAGGATTTATGTACAGACGAAATCGTCTGAGATTCAAATTTGTTAATATTTTTCTCATTATCGTCCTTTGAATTTAATTTAAGAGACCATAAGAATGCAATTATTACTTTGTATCTCGACCAAACAGGTCAAGCGAAAGATTTATGTGCAGACGAAATCGTCTGAGATTCATATTATGTATTTCTTTTTTCTCATTATCGATCGTCTACTCTTAAGTTCAAACATAACAAAGGGCAAATACAGAATTTCAGTATTGCAAAACCGGTTTGAGGTTAATCGTTTGTCTATTTGTTTATTTTTCTCTCTCTCTCTCCTGACCTGATTACGCCTCCCGCTCCTTTAACACTTCACTACAAATTCGGCTGAAGTTTATTATTTTCGTTTTATCTTGAAGAATAATTTAATTGACACTAAATAAAATGAAAACTTAATTATATAAATATTCTTTCTCTACTAAAGGTTTATATCTAATCAAACAAGACGGCGACAAATTGTCAATTTTCTAGTTACATTTGACATGGATTCTCGTGCTTGCACCATTTAATCAACGTAGAGAATGAAAAAATTTTACGTAATCGTTATATAGCAGTCAGCTGTGTTCGTTCGGTTGCAGTGTTCGAGTAAGAAATTGCAAATTGAACGAACGATAAGTCATTTGGACGACACGAAGCGTTCGTCTGCTGGGCTACCTACTGAAGCTGTCAGTTTATAGAGACATTAATAGGAAATAAATTCAAAATTATGAAAAACTTTCTAATACACAAAAAAAAAACGACTGACTCATTAAATATTAAAATCGACTGCTAAAATTGTTTAAATTATTATTTTTTTATTAATCCAACAACTTTTGAAATTGCTTTTCCAAATTTTGATTTTTTTTTTATAGCCAAACCGTTAAATTGTCTTCTTACCAAACAAAGCACACAAAAATTATTAACTGCCGAAATTTATTAGCCTTATTTATATGGTTGCCATGTCCAAAATAATAACAGCAACAACAACAAAAACAACATAAACAAAATCAGCAAAAACCCGAAGTAGTAAAATAATTTGACAGGCCATAACACTGGAAATGATGTGCTTATTAGTCTCACAAGTTCCCGCAATGTCAACGACGGACTTTTAAAAGCTTATTATTTTTTTCTATACCAGTATATATATGTATATATATATATATATTTCTTTTGGTTTACGAGTATTTGTCGAAAATATAAACATTTGAAAATATTCACTAAAAATAAGTAATAAAAAAGTCGTAAACTTATATAATTGTTAAATTATGCAAAAGTCATAAAACGTATTTTTCGTGGCGCTGGCTGTTTCTAAAGAAGAAGAGGCAGAGGCCGAAACGAGTGAGAATGACAATGTCTAACGCCCGACAACGCTAGCGCCTCGCTGCGTTCAGTGGGCATAATTTGGTCATTTGCCTCCGCATTTTTTTTTTTTTTTTTACTAATTAACGATTTTTTTTCTGGTAAAATTATAATTTTTTTTATGCTCTTTTTTTCATATGTTGATTTTTACGTTGTTTTTGTCCAGTTTTAATTAAGCATGTGTGAAAGTAATTTAACAGTCGTAAAATTCAAATACATAAAAAAGTTTGATTTTTTAAGTTTTTGTTTTCAGAAAAATTTCGCCACATTTAAATATTTAATTTTAAAGTATGTCAAAGGTGACTCCTTAAAGATTCAAAAAAAAAAACTCAATTGGATTTTTTATTGCTGTTGTAAACCTGTTAAACAATTTTTTGTTGTAATCAACATTTTTTTTACAATATAAAAATGAAATGTTTCAAAAGTCTTCTTTGTTTAAAACCACGTGCTACACAGTGTACTTGGAGTACGCTCCGTGCTTTTGTGTAAACGATGGCAAATGTAAAATTTCTGAGAACAAATGTAAAATATTACGGTATCATAAGTTTGCGGGAGCGCTCATATAAAAAAATATGACTGTATATAAATTGACTCTCAACTGTCCGTTATTCTTTCTACTACTGACTGAAGAGTCGCATCCTAAGCGTAATATTTGAAAAAAATACTTTTCACACACAAGATATCATGTAAAATTAACATTACCCGGCTAATAATAGTTTTTTTTAACGTTAATAAACATGTTAAAAATAACGTTTTAAATGTTAAAACTTTTGATTCGATATCAGACAAAAAATTCTGCTACTCTTTAACAACATAAAATGTTAAACCAACAGGATAGCCAATGTTAATTTCACACTTTTTATTGTGTTAGTTTTTGCAAAATCTTTCACATGTTTTCCTTAAAATGTTAATTTTACACTAAATAATGTTAAATGAAAACTTTCTTCATGTAAATTCAATTCAAATTAAGTTGACAAATAATCATGTATAACTAACACTGCATCTTGTTAAATGAAAACTTTCTTCATTGACATTGTTTTAAATGGTTAAATTTAACATTACAATTCATATTAAGTTAACACTTAATCATGTACAAAAAACACTGCATCATGTTAAAATAACATTAACATCATAATGATAATTTCACACTTTTTGTTGTGCTGATTATTGCAGAATATTTGATATACCAACATAAAAGTTGTACATTAGATTGTATTTAACATTACAATTCGTGTTAATTTAACACTTTTAAAAAAATATCCTTGATGAAAGTTAAATTTTACATTACAATTCAAATTAGTTAACACTTTATCATGTAAAACTAACACTGCATCATGTTAAATTAACATTAACTTTATCACCATAATTTAATACATTTATTCGTCCGTATTTTTCCAAAACCTTTGACATATGTATAAAGGTAATACCTTAAAAAGTTTTAATTTGATTATATATCATGTTTAATTAACATTTCTTTTTTCTTAGCTTTTTAAAAGAGTCCATTTAACAATAAAAATTAATGTAAAATTGCCACCGCATCATGTTAAATTAACATATAAACTATTTTGCTGTAATAATTAGAAAACAAAGTTTTGCTTTTAATTTTTCTGCAATAAATTGTTATTATACTATGAAATTTTTACAAACCGAGTTAACTTTTTAATCGAAACTAATAATTTACATCCTTATGATGATAATCGAAACGAAAGTTTTCGTTTTGTTCGAAACTCATTCTCATTGTCATTCTCATAAACTGAAAGCAAAAATGTATGTGACTGAAACGAAATTTCGTTTCATCAATTTTCGTTCTGCATAATACCTCGTTCAGATCAAAAAAAAAGCTTTTTCCTCTCTCAAAAATTCATTTGTGAGGTGTTTCGTTTGTTTTCGTTTTTTTTTTTCATAATAGCAATTTTAGTTTCACTCACATTTCAAAACGAAACAAAGGCAAACGAAAGTTTCATAATAAGGCTGTTAAAGCTTTTTCCAACATCAAAAAATTAAAATTCTCTAAAAAGTTTTTAACATTTAATAAAAAATATTCAATAATTTTATCAATTTTTTATTAATTTATTTTCATTTCAAAAAAAAATTGTCTAAACTTAACTCCAACTTTTCAACTGCTTTTCCTTCCTTTTCCTACTACCATTTTCGCACACAGTTAAGCTCTGAAACACCATCGCTCATTTCACTCTCTGCTCAGATGGTGCTTTTGCATTTTTCACCCCACCTTAAACGGCAAACAGCTGTTTTCTGTTTACTGCCGGCGAGCATAAAATGCAGCGAAAACTGCATTTCCTCTGTACGCAATAACTCTGCGCACAAGAATGCTCTCAGAGATATTAACAACAACAGCAGCAGGCAGGAGCAACAAAAAACAAATGAGAGCGAGAGCACACATAAATTGTGCCAATTGATTTGAGTTTTCGCTATGTGAGTTGTTGTTGCTGCTGCTGTTACTGCGGTTGTTGTTGTATTGCCACTGCTGTGCAAATACGCTCACATGCAAATGTTTCTTTAATACACACCGCAAACATTTGTAAACAATTATGGCTGACGCTGTACATAAAAAAAAAACAACAAAAACAAAACAAAGAAGCAAAAAAAAAATGAACTGAACTGAAAAAAAAGATGGCCACCATGGCTTCACACTCTCACAAAGCAGCGCCGACAAAAAAAAAACACAGTAGCAGCAGTGGCAGCAGCGTCAGCCATCATCCAATGAGCGCCGCCACAAACACTCAGTAAATTATTTTTGCCCACAGTGGGTATGTGGCGGCGTCTTTGTGGCGGTTTTAACGCTGTTTCCGCTTGAGTCTTTCATTACCGGAAGCACTTAATTAACATGATTTTAATGAGCTTGGCAAAGAAAGGTTTCACTCGAATAAAGTTTTCACTTTTTGTTGTTGTTGTTGTGGCTGTTGTTGTTGTTTTTAATATTTGAAGTTTATTACAACAACAATTAAAATGCTTTTCAATGAGTATTGTGAATTAAACTGGAGGTTGGGTTATTTTACGTATTTAAAGTTTAAAATAAATATTTTCAAGGCATGATTTTTCGGAAAATGTAAAATGGACATTTTTGTTGCATAGTTTCCTGCTGAAGTAAAATTTCGTTTCATAAGAATTGTGTTCTAAGAACTTTGTTCTGGAGTACTCCGGGTTAATTAATTGTGTGTACTTGTCTCTTTCCTACAGAGCATTGAAAAATACTTCCCTGGAATATGCTGCATATTTTAGAGTACTTCCTGATACCTCGCAGTCTAAATTTTTACTTTTTTAGCGAACCTTGTCAACTTTGTTCTTGATACTTCTTATATACGCGAGCTATATTTTAATCCATGGCAAAACTTTTACAGGTAGCTGCAGTCATTGACAACTTAGTTCATAAAGTGCAAAGATCATAAGAACGAGAGCTAGAATTTTCAGAACAAATATTTGATTCTTTTAATGTTTTTGTTGTTGATTTTGACAAATGTACTTAGCTTATTCATTATATCAGCTACCTGTAATCGTTGATTTATAAATTTTTATTTTCTTTGCTCCAAGTGGAAATTGAACCTGTGTTTCAAACGTCTGACATCGACTCTCCGTACGAATAAGCAATTGTTTAGAGTTCTTAAATATTTACACTTTAAATTATAATGTTTAAACAATCCATTTGATTTATTCTGATGAATATAATATGAACTATTTGATTAATTAATCAACCACAAAGTCGAATTGGCGCTTCGTTAAGTTAAGCTAGGAGCGTTACTATATCCAAAAGTAATTTAATCTGCTTAAAGAAAAAACACGAATAAGTCCTTTTAACCGATTTCCGGTCCACCAAAATCCAACTAAAAAAACAAACTTAGCCTACTTCATACATCTTGATTTTAGTAGTAAAATCCCAACTTAGCCTCCGTTTTCTCAACAGATATTGCTAAGTTTTAGGTTTAGACCAGACCCCCACTCGTCTACTGCACATGCTCCAACAATCTACTACACTTTTCTCGCGAGCAATTACAATTTTTCTTTCATTCCGTTACTCACAAATCCCACAAAACCAAAAACGTACTCACCGCTGAGCGCGCACAAAACCTCAACCACAACCGAACGTCAACAACAAATTAAATTGGTATTAGTAAAGCGAAGAGCACAGCCGCTCAAACTCGAGAGCACTGCAGTAAATGCCAACAAATCGAGAACAACAAATGAGTGCCAAAACAAATTTAGAGCGCCAATCGCGCACATTTATGGAGCGCAGAGCACAAAAACCCAACAACAAAAGCACACTTGTTGAAAATAAAAACGAGTCCGACTCCAACAACACAACGACGAGAAGACAAACGACGATGAGTAAACGACAACAACAATAGCAAAAACAAGAACAACAACAAAAATCGCAACACTATATTTTAGTAGTATTTTTTCGTGTGCTCGCCGTGGCCGCAGCAGCGCACACACTACTACCACCAATGCACGCGAATGTTTATAGATTTTTAGTCGAACTTTGTTATTTCACGTAAAAAGTACGTGCGGCACCGACGGATAAAAATTCGAAAGCAAAAATATACCAAAAAGAGCAAAACAAAAAACAACAATTTTGAATTTTTATAAACAAAAACAACGGAAGTCAAGTGCGTCGTTTTTTTTCTTCTGTTGTTCTTTGTTGTTTTAAGTGAAAGCAACGGAATTTTGTGTGAATTCTGAACTGAAATGTGAGAAAAATTTCATTTTCGAAATATTCAAAAAAAAAATTAGCATAAAAAATTGTTTAAACAAATACCAAAAAAAAAACGACAACTACAACAACAACATAAAAGTGCAGCAATTTAAATAATTAATTGAAAATCAACAATTTATACAAATTACAGTGTTGCATGTTTATTTGCCATTTATATGGTAGTTAAAAGTAATTGAAATTACGCGCCAGCAGCAACAACATTTTTGCCAACAACAACAACAATATCACAAATTACAACAACCAGCGTACGTAATTAAGTGTAATTAAATTTTACCTTACAACTGAATAATTGCCATCATAAATAACAAATTTAATTGCACACAAGTGTTAAATAACAACACAAAATTATTATTAATTTTATTATTATTATTATTGTTGCGTATAAATTAAGTGGCAACACCCGCCGCATGCACCCATAAAAACGTACGCAAACAAAAATTAAAACAGTACTTTCGAAGCTCGCTACCCTGCTTCCGCCTAAACGCCTCTCAAACGGTGCTTATTTCAAAAAAAATTAAAAATTTATAAAAAAAAACACAACAACAACAACAAGAAGTAGAAGAAGAAGAAAATTTCTCGCGCGCCATATTAAGCCCCCAACCCCCCAACCACAGTAGGCAGGCAGCTGGGCATGCCAAGTACGTGTTTTTAATAAATAAATAATTTTAACGGCACGTTCGTAAATATTCAAAATAGAAAAAAAAAAAAAGTACGCAAAAAAAGCGGAAAAAAAAACCCAAAACACGAAAATTATGATTTATTAATAAAGTGAATTTTCCAAACAAGCTCCACGTCGCGGCGGGCAGTCAGTCGAGCGCATCGCGCGAAAACGTGAAAAAGTCATTAAATATAAATAAAAACAACAACAACAACGCGAAAGCTTAACGAAAGAAAAGCAAAAAAATAACAACAACAAAAACTACCAGAATTAGTAACAGAAAATTTATGAATTTATTACTTAATTAAAAGCGCGGCGCGGCAAAGAAAAAAAAACGCAATTAATGCATAAATTTATGGCGCCGACGCTCGCGCAAACGTTGTGCCAGCAGCATTAAATTTATGCCGCAATTTTCCAAAAACGAAAAAGCCAACTTAAACAACAACAACAACCAACAACTACAATAACTACAATAAAATATAGCTAAATAAATATCGAAATTAAAATATTAAGTTCGCGCCGCAGCCAGCGCCAACTGACGCAATTAATTAAATTATAATTTACGAGCAGAGCAGAGCCGCGCAGCGCAGCGTCACCGCACACAGTGTTGCACACAGAGTTGCGCATTTTTCCTACCAACTCGTTACTCGTTATTTTCTTACTCCGTGTTTGTGCTCCGTGCGTTTCACTAATTGACTGACTGACTGCACTTGCTGCCGCTGCCGCCGCCGCCGCCGTCGCCGCTGCTGCTGCTCGCATGCGCACTAACAGCGTCGAGCCAACGAAGCGCGTGTGCCGACCGCATTTCCCTCCGCTCGTTTGAGCTGCTCGCATGCATAACGTCGGTACACTTCCGACGCTCGGTGTACGGCAACTTTAACGCAAGGACTTCTAAGTGCAACAAATTTGGCCAGCAACACGAGACGCTCTCTTTTGTGGATTACTACAGCGTCATCGTCCTTCGCACCGTTCTCTCGCTCGCTCTCTCTCTCTCCTCCGAGCTCTCTGCAAAAGTTTGTTGTGTTATTTTTATTGTTTGCTGTCGGTGGCATCCTTTTTCTTACGCACGTACGTCCGTTCCCCCCGTTGTGCAGCCGCTGCAGCGTTGCCACAGGCGCAACTTACGCCGCGCGTCTCTCTATACTCAATTGTTTGTGCGCGTGTTTACTACCAAAGCCTTCAAAGTGGATCTAACAAATTATACCAAAATGCTGCAATCCAGCAATCAGTATTTGCGGCCGGATTACTTAGCGGCACCAACTGCGGTAAGTTTCGAGATACTTTAAAATTTTATTGAATCGGATGGCAAGGTTTGAACTTTGGTTTCAATAATCAAACGGTTTATATAAGGCTTGTTCTGTAGTAAAAGCTTCTAAAGGGCTTTCTAGTTCATTAGTAGAAAGGAAAGCGACTTAACTTTAGTTAAATGATTCTTTCAGAATTTTGTTGTATTGAAGTCTTCATGGGTTTATATTATGTGCCCAATGTGAACTCTTAACGCTTTGGAGATTTTTGTTGTTTTCCTTATTATATCAGAGTTAGCCTCTATATGAACGTTATTGACTTCCGGTTTCTATCTTTTAAAATCCGCAATACTCTGGAACTCAGTTACTTGGAAATAATCAGACAAATTTATTAGAACATATTTCCCCAGTCATAGCAGACTTTAATTTAATTTCCTTGTTTCTAAGCTTATTATTAGTACAAAGCTTAAACTAAAGTTTTATTGGAAGATCATACCTAATCGTTTTTATCTTGATTGTTTTTACTATTTGTCCTTTCTATAAATGGTTTCTGGAGATTTATAAATCTAATTCGTACGCCAGTTCAACTTAACTAACAAAGCCACCATCGTTCCCACAACCAAGCCTTGAGGATACTAGTAGTAGTTAACAACAAACAACTGGAGTAGGAACTTAATACTTAAGTCATTACAAGCGTAATACACATGCTCAATTGTTACACTGGAACGGGCAATTTTTAGATCTCCCAATGGATCTACCATAAATAATTCCTAAATAAAGGTCATAACTGTACGACTGAGGTCCACAATTTTCTTCAATAAATGCCAGGCTATAGTATCGGTACGGAGCTAGTTTGTTCTTTTCGTTTCGATTAACGCTATCCTTACCTTAGATTATGCTAAGTAATGGATCATCAGCTGTTTTAATTACCACTATTCTGTCAACTTGCCCAGCATTTAAATTAAACGGCTGTCAGAAAGGTTAAGAGGAAATTAAGTAGATATGGAAATCTGGTCCTTTATTTAATACTAGATCTAATGCTAAATAAGATCTGAATTCCAATAAATCAATTCGGCATAAAAAGTTAGAGTAGCTAAGTCTAAGTCGATTAACTTGACTTTTTCGACATTCTAATGAACTCGGAATTTAAGAGTATCCTAAAGACATAAAAACAAGAACAAAAGTTGGATCACTAGAATCTAGCGTAAACTAGCATAGAATCTCATCGAAAGTTTAAACAATACTAAAAGTGAATATGAAACTCTAGCTTCAAGTTTACAGAGTACAAAAGTAGGAAGTCTTCCATCGCCAACGAGATTCAAGCTGTGTCTTTGTTAATGACATTCTACCAGATCAATGCTCGGCACAATGTCCATAGTCAGCTATTTACATATGTATGTATGTATGTTTGTATATTTAAATTGATTGCTTTCACAAAAATCTCATATTTCCAAAAGTGACACATTAAAAATGATTAATTTACCAATGAAAAAAAAAATGACAATTGAGGTTATTGTCTACAAGAGCCATTATAAACAAAACAAAACAACACCAACGACAAAAACAACAACGAATAATATAAAAAAGAAACAAAACAAAAATATCAATAAATGCAATATAAGCGATAAACGTCAAGCAAACACAAACTGGCGCCTACACGACGTCGCCGCCGCGTTCGCGCTGTCGCTTCGTCGCTCCATCGCTAAATCAAGCATAACCACACAACCACGCTAGGCCATGTCGCATGGTACGGTGGTACGCATTTTCAAGTAGCACATTTGGCTTTCAATCAAGCCTTTTTACAGCTACAAACACACACACACACACACACAAAACACCGATTGTTATGCGACTGCTCCAAACAATCAATCTCAATCACATCAATTACAAGCGTTTTCAAAGCGTTATCGCAGCGGGAACACCGAACAAACAAATAAACTTACAAAAACAAAATAAACAACAAACAGAAAAGCCCATAAGAGACACTCTGCGCTTAGAGTTTGGATACAAGACAACGATGACGACGATGACGACGTCGACAAATACTTGGCACCTACATGGAAAGGCTTCCATGCTTATCGCACAAACGAACGCTACATGACAATACAATCCGATCACAGCATAAGAAGTGTCAGTTGATGGAGTTTGTAGTGGCAGTGGCAACAATGCAACAACAAATTACATTTTATATTTAACATACCACGCAAGGGGTATGGCATAACTGCGGCTACCAACGGGAAGTTTTCGAAAACTTGAATACGTGAGAGCGTTACAACTGGAAGATGAAAACCGCGCTGGCAATCAAAAATTATAATCGTTAACGTAAGGCTACAGGAAGCTTTCGCGAGTGGACTTCATGACTTAAGATTGTCATTCCGAAGAGCTGGCTTAGTCACTCCAGCTAACGGTACTTTGTATGTTAACAGTTATTCCAACTAATCCAGAAGTCCGTGAATTTTTTGATAGATCCGATAGAGAAAATAGTCCCGAAAATTTCATAAAATCTACGGCTGAAGATCACCAAGTTTCAAATAATTACAAAGTTTCCAACATACGGTTGGTAGCCTTAAACATATGATGGCGGCTCGAAGTGTTGTTCGACGCTGTAAGACACATTGAAGCTGTTAATGAGATTGTAATCAATTTAATTGGCGCCATTTAAGCTTCTAGCTGATTAGCGTGTCTATGGGAAACCTTTTATTTTTTTTACAAGCGTTACAAAAGCATAAATTACTGTTATCGTTGCTGTTGTTGTTGTTGTTATTTGTATTATTAATGTTGTTGTTATTGCTGTTGTTGTTCCACACGACCGCTATATGCAATTTGTTAAGTTTTCCTCATACAGTTCAAAAAAAAAAAGAAAGAAAAAAGTGAAAGTATATTTGCTGTCAATATCTAAATTAAGTTTGATATTAAGAAATGTCAGTTTGACAGCTGTCAAAGTCTGTAAATTACTTGACGTGCGTAGAACGCGTGCATGCGTGTGCGAGTGTGTGTGTGTGTCGTAATGGCGTCGTTGTCATCGTCGATGTTGTCTCGTAAAGTCGCAACTTTTCAAACATTTTTCAATGACGTCGTTTGGTTTTTTTTCTTTCTTTCTTTCTTTTTTTCTTTTTTGTATTTACAATTTCCAGCCAGCAGTTCCAAATGAAGTCTTTCTTGACAGCAGTCACTTGTAATGAAGTACGCTGGCTTTTTCATTTTGTTGTTGTTGTTTTATTTTTTGTGTAATAGAAGCCGCCAAAAAAGACGTTAGCCAAACTTTCCAAATACGCTGTATGTAAATGTCAGCGCGACATTTGTTCAAATTGACAGCTGCCGAGGAATTGAATTTCGCAATCAAGCGGAATGGAATAGCAATGAAATTCAAACTTGGCTTAAATAATGAGTTCGTTTAATAATGATGTAATGAAAGTTAATAACAGCGAGTAGTTGGGTAATTAGTTGGGGCATGTAAATGAGTGAAGCTTCTGTTTTGAACTGCAGCTGCTTGTAGTAGTTGATTTTTTTAATTATTGATTGAAATCTGTTATTTTATTTATAGATGAGAAATATTCAATGAGCTGCTGATATTACAAATACAATTTGCGCATCTATTATCGATATGCGAAATATTAAATTTTAAATCAGTTGCCGGTAGTCTGGTTTAGGTCCAGGAAACAATTCAATAATAGTATTAAAAATGCTGATGATCCATAATTTCCTTCCTGGAAAACGCTCTAAAATATTGAATAGGAAATTTTTAATATTATATATTCAAAAAAGGAATGTCTGGAGTATAGAGAGGTTTTATAAACAGATCTTTAAAACCAATTTAGCTCTTTATAAGGAGTCAAGAAAATTTATCAAGGAAGATACAAATTTGACTTTATTAACTGGAAAATGATTTTGAGTTGTTTTTTTAATCTTGAAAAGCTTATTTATAAAAATTTATTAAATGGTTAGCTACGATATTCCTAGTAGAATCCAATTTATAGTTTGGTAGCTAGGTTATTCCACTTCAAGTTGGTTTACAAATTAACTGTCTCTTGCATACTGAAATCCAATCCAAAATGGGCTACCGAACTATAAATTGGCTCCTTCTAGAAATGTTCTAGCTAATTATTTAATCAATTTTTCTGAATAAGCTTTTCAAGTTATGGAAGCCACTTAAATAAATTTTAGTATTACACGAGTGTCATCTCCTCATCTAACCCAAAGTGTATTTAACAAAGTGTGCCAGCTTGAGAGATTACTTTTATAGTCAAGTGAGCTAAATGTCAATTTCCTATGAAATAAATTTAAATTTGACATTTTCTGACATATGATTTAGACTATAAGATCACCAAAGAGAATGAGAGCGCCAATTCTCTCCCTATCTGGCATGATGAGCAAATCACAAGAAATAGAGCGACCTAAATAAATTAGGCAATTAATTCCTGTCCCCATGAAGGAATACCTCGATTGGTAGTGCCATGGAGAATTACACAGGATAGTGTCGTCAGGGAAGAAGGTTTTTAGACGGTAAGAATTCGGCACATTTGTGAGTTCGGCTAGCTCTCACAGTCTATGAAGATTTTCACCTTCCTAAACGTAAATCAAGCAGATTAGATAAAAAATCGACCACATCTTTTAGCAATCAAACAATTAGATAATTCATTACTCCCGCTTAATTGCTCAAGTTCTAACCACTTGTCACTACTCTAAATTAACTACAAAACTAATTTCACAATTTCCATTATTCGAAGTCAAGTTCATCAATCAAGTTAATAACACGTTTTTAAAAATTATTCACAATACAAACTCAAACATTTTCGGTTTATTTACATTCGGAAACAATCAATCTAATCGACTTGTTTGCTTCTGCGAACTGACACAATCTCTGTTAAAACTTCGTGGTATTAATTAATATTTCACACTAATCATTAGTTTTGGCTTTTTTTTACTTTTATGAATTCATTCTTTTGATGACATTTTAATTAGTCACGCAAAAATCGAGCGAGCAAGCGAGCAGAACTGCCAAAACGTATTTCAGGCTACATGCGCATACATACATACATACATACATACATACATACATACATACATACATACATCGAACGCCGCACAAGTCGTTACGCACATGTACTCGAAGTCGTATTCGTTTGCGTTACTTGCGACGCATCGTACAATATGAACGACTGATGGCCACACTTTGTCAGATATTTTAACAGCTGATAGTAAACTGACAGTTTTAATTATATTAATGATGTTTGCGGTCAGCTGACATTTGCACTTTATTTTCCATAAGACATTAAAGCTGTCTATCAATTAAGGTTGTTGTTGTGGTTGCCGTTGTTGTTGTTGTTGTTTTTGCATTTGTCGACTGTATTATTTACACATTTTTTTTTAATATTATTTAACTAGAAATGGACATAGGTACACATGTACGAGTATGTATGTATGTATGTATGTATGTATGTATGTATGTATGTATGTATGTATGTATGTATGTATGTATGTATGTATGTATGTATGTATGTATGTATGTATGTATGTATGTATGTATGTATGTATGTATGTATGTAATATTGTTATATACTGACATAAATGATATGCGGACTGTTTCATTTTTCATATATTTTTTGACAGCAAATTATCAACAGCAATTTTGTTGATGTTGTTGTTGTTGATTTTGTGTAGAAATTCGCTGTTGTTACTGTTGTTGTTGGCGTTGGTGCTGTTGCTGTTATTCGTGTTTGCGATGCGCAAACAAATGATGACACTGACAGCTGTCAAGTATGGTTTATTTGATTTTATTAAAATTAATTACGCGCAGACATAATAAATCATTGGCGAGTTGCTTTTTGATGGGTTTTAGTTTAAAAAAAAACAACAACAACAAAAACAACAACAAAAAATATGAGGTTACTTAAATTTCGTGCTCGTATATCAATTAAAATAATTTATTTTCGAAATATGTACTTTTGCGTATCTATTGTACCAAGCGATGAATGGAAAATTTTGCAAACATTTTTCAAAGCGCAAAATTTACTTAAAATTTCTACTTAATCTGCATGAAGATTTATTGATTTTATTCAAATTCATCAGCATTATTATCAGCTGCTCGACAGGAAATTTCTTTCATTTCGAATTTGCATTTAAAAGTGCGATAAAAGCGATCGTAAAAATTGAGACAAGGTAACGTGGCAACGTGGCTAGGCGGTAAAAATGTGTGACGCCACACACAAAAGCGCGCCAACATTTCGGCGGCATATTTGTCCTCATTTCGTGCGAACATAAACAACAACAACAGCAACACCAACACCCAAGAAGCAGCAGCCAGTTAGCCAGCCACACAGTAGATGAAACGCCTTCTCCGCCTTCGGGGCGCGCTATGCATGCAGTAGCGGCATTGCGCCGCCATACATTTTCATTTGGGGCTTCGGGCATCGTCGTCGTCGTCGTCGTTACTCTTCCTAACATGTGCAATATTATTATTTTATTTTATTTTGCGATGTTGCCATTTTCGCCGCTCGCACAATAGTTTCTTGGTTTCATTGCTGTTGTTGTTGTTACATTATGATTTACAACTTTCAGGATCGTAAATTTTGCGTTTGTTTGTTTGTTTGGAATTTTCCTTTTCGCGGCCGCGTCGAGTCGCTTCGCGTCGCTGCATTATTTTTGCGCTGCTGGTATATGCGATTGTAAATTTTGTTAGCTTGAAATTATGGCAAAAATACACACACACACACACACGCACGCACGCACACACAGAGAACAACAACAGCGCGCAGTGAGAAAATGCAGAAAAACTAATTTGGTTTTTAATGAAAGAATTATGATTGTTATTTACGATGACGGCAGCGAGTTTACACGCTGTCAGCGTATCGTGACATAGAACTGCAATATACAATAACAAAACTACAACAACAACAACAATACGAGCAATGAGAACAAGAGCTCAATTAAAGCGGTCCAGCATGGTTTCATCCATAGATCGATTTTTATCTGCTTAGCAAAAGTTTGACCTAAATTTTGACCATCAAATTTTATATTCATCACTGAACAAAAATTTGTTGATGGTGAAATATAATGCTAATGATATCAATGAGTGATAATTCTGGTAAAATATTACAAATAAATTATCACTTCTAATTATATGCCGGTCAGACTTTTACTGACTCTGAATTGGATTAATCAAAGATCGATCGTCTGCGAAGACTTTTGTGCCGACTTTTTTCTAAATCGAAAGCTTTCATTGGCTTCGGCGGAAAATTCTAAAGCATTTTTAAATGTATATGGTCAATATGATTTTGACCAAGTCCAACAAATTCAAATATTTACCAAATACTTAAGAACAAAATAATTTATTTATCTATTTAAACTTTTTTTTTATCATATCAAATAAAGTGTCGATAAATCATCCGACCGGAAAACCCATTCAAATATCAACTTTTTACACACGTAGCTTATTATCTTTGCTTTTGTCCAGTCGAGCTGACCAGCAAAGGCTTAATATCTCAAAAACCTGTCAAGATATCGACCAAATTATTACTTTAAAGCCCAGCAACCTATTTTACTAGTTCCGCGCCGTTTAAGCTTAACGAGACTTGTCGCAACTTTTGATAAAAGCCGCTCATACATCATACATTATGTACACAATATCTGGGTTTAAAGCAACGACACGTTACGACAATTCCAATGTAAAATTTGTTTCGTCTTCATGACAGTCGAAATAACTTAAATCCACTTTCTCACACTGCACTCATTCATAAATAATAATTTAAAAAAAAATTAAAAAATTATGTCTACGCCAGAGCAAGTTCAACACAAACTGCTCTAGTCAACGTACTCCTCCTTCTCTTCGGCGACCACGACGACGACGACGACTACGACGGCGGCGGCTGCTGCTCCTTTCGACGCTCGTCGAGAACTGAGCAGCTGTTGTGGCCTTTTTGCAGGCCGCGGAGGCGTTAAATTTCAACCCGCGGCAAATGCGATTATAGCGAAAAATAAATACTGATATACAAAACGAAAGACTGGAAAATTTATGGCACGTTAAATTTAAATTTATAATGGCACACAATATACACACACGTACATACGCACAAAGTAATGCCAACATATACAAACACATGTGCATGGCAAAATGTTGGCTGTGTGGCAACGCCGCCAAAGTATGATCGTCTGTTGCAGCGTCTATAGGCCATAAATAATAATTTTTCTACATTGTTGTTGACTTAAGTAAATGAATTGCTCTTGTCGTCGTTGTTGTTGTAGTTGTTGTTGATTTTGTTGTATGCAAATTATGATGGTCAATTAAATAAAGTTGTTGTAATTGAAAAATTTGAATTTAATAAAAGAAACAATTGAGAAGAGCAAGAAAATAGAAGATTTAGCTTAAACTGTTGTCAATAACTTTCTTGAAATTTTTAGAGATATATACAAACAATTAATATAAATTTCTATAAAATATGTATTATACGAAAGGTTTTAATGTTAATTGAACGCTCATAATATTGACGATAACTTGAAAAATTTTGGAGATATTACGGATGAAATATGAATTTTCAATTGAAATAGTAACTAAAAATATTTGTAGAACTTATCGGAACATTCAAAAAAAAAATCAAGTGACAAGATTTAACTAAAATATTTTTCATGTTGATATCTCGTAAAATTTTGGAGAAGTTGAGAAGAGATATATACAAAATCATATAATATTTAAATTTCATTCGAATACGAATTGAACAAAAACAATATCGGCGATAACTTGAAACTATTTTAGAGATATAGCGTGTGTTAAATAAATTTTCAAATGAAATATTAACTTATAAAAAGTATAAAAGCGAGAAAGGTAGACAACCCGTGAAATGGTTTGCATGTTGATATCTCAAAAATTTCGGAAAAAGTCGAGAAAGATATTCACAAAAGCAATATTTAAATTTCGTTTAAATATTTAATATATGAACAGCTTTAATCCTAACTGAAATTTTACACAACCGATGATAACTTTAAAATTTTTTGGAGATATTGCTTATGAAATATGTAAAACCTCAATCAAAATAGTAACTAAAATTTAACTATTCTCAACTTATCAACACATTCAAAGAACAAATTCAGCGAAAAAGTCAAGTAAAAGTAGTTTTCATGTCGATATCTCCAAAAGATTTTGAGTTATAGCAAAAAATACCTCGCCAAAGTTTTAAGTGCAACAAATTTTTGCATATAAAAAACAAAGCTTATAAAATTCTTTCAGTTTAACTGACTTTTTGTACAATTCACTTGACTTTAAAAAAAGTAAATTAATAACTTGACTTTTTTATTAAACAAATACTTTCAAAAAACTCAAATAAGAAATATGTGTCACTTATGCATGTATTGCCCCAATGGCTTCAAATTTGTGTACATGTTTTGACTGTTCAAATTTACACAGCCCATTTAAATTAATTACAACAACAACATAACGAAAAACATTTTTTATAAACTCAAAAACAAACAAAGAAGCAGAGAGAAAAAAAAGCAGCTAAAATGAAAGTATGGCATAAATTCTGGTCAAGCCAACTCGTTGACTATTTCAATAAAAATGTGAATTTAAGTGTGCTATAAAACACTATAAAACGCAACAATAAATTTAACGATCAATTTCATTCATAAGCGGCAATAAATTAAAATAACAACAACAACAAAAACACAAGCATACAAAAACACACGCCCAGGCCCAGGCCCACATAAGCCTAACCAACGGACGGAGCGGCCGCAAGCCGCACATATGTACGAATGTACGAGTATGTATGCAAAAATGGCGATTGTGAACGAAACAAAAAATGAAATGAAATGAAATAGCAAAATCCATTTATAAAACATTAATAATAAT
The DNA here is from genome assembly GCA_949127995.1 of Suillia variegata. Classification (NCBI taxonomy): domain Eukaryota; kingdom Metazoa; phylum Arthropoda; class Insecta; order Diptera; family Heleomyzidae; genus Suillia; species Suillia variegata. Next base: position 42,414,544 of record OX421844.1, read on the forward strand.
AATAATTTGCGCAAATAAACGTACACATAAATGCGAAATTAATGAGTGAAATTGAGTGAATTCATTTCGTATGCAAAAGTCACGATTCGCGCGGAAAAAAGCGCGCATGCGAACGCGTTTTGGCCATCAATAACAACAAATTAGCCAATAAATTAATATGCCCCGCATAATCGCCATAATAATGTGCTCGCTGATATCTCAAAAAAATTCAAACAAAAATTCAGCATGCGTTGAAATCTACAAAAATAAAAACTGAAATTTCACTTAAAACCACTCGAATCGAATTGGCAACCGAAAAACAAAACAACAACAAACAGAAAATAGAGCCACAGTTAAATAAATTATCAAACATAATTTTATGGATTATTGTAAAGCAGACAGCCACACACAGAAATACAAAATATATTAACATCGTTTCGCATAAAAATCAAAAGATTATTATTATTATTATAAGCGGCACTTAACGCGACGGGTGAGAGTGGCAAGGGGCCGTAATCTCTGACAAAGCGTTGTCATAATTCTCCTTTTCGATCGTTGTCATTGCGAAAATGTTCGTACACTCTGCCGCATGGGATTTCTAAAAATGAAAGATTTTTTATCCATATTAATGAAATTAAATAAGATCTTCTAAATTGCATGAAACTTTGCTGACGATGATTTTTAATTTGAAAGCTTTTATGTTCAAGAGACCAAATAAGATCTTCTAAATTGCATGAAACTTTGCTGACGATGATTTTAAATTTGAAAGCTTTTATGTTCAAGAGTCCAAATAAGATCTTCTAAATAAAATGAAACTTTGCTGACGATGATTTTTAATTTGAAAGCTTTTAAGTTCAAGAGGCCAAATAAGATCTTCTAAATAAAATGAAACTTTGCTGACGATGATTTTAAATTTGAAAGCTTTTATGTTCAAGAGTCCAAATAAGATCTTCTAAATTGCATGAAACTTGGCTGACGATGATTTTAAATATGAAAGCTTTTATGTTTAACAGGCCAAATAAGATCTTCTAAATTGCACGAAACTTTACTTAGATCTAAGCGGACAATATTGATTTGATATTAAAACCTATTTTTAACCAGAAATTCTGTTAACCTAATACCGATCAAAATGTACACTTTGGGACGATTTATATAAAGTTTTGTTTGACATCTTTAAATGCTCGCGAAAATCTAAAAAAATATCATGATATTTATTTAAATTTCCAAATACTTTGAAAAGATTTTAATTATCAAATCTCCAATCTTTAGAAACCAAATTTCAATGCACTAAAAATGTTTGCTAGATCTTTCTAAGCTTTCAAGAATCTAAATTGTGTTATGGACTGTATTTAAATTTACTAACAAATCGTATAGATTTTTCAAATAATTGAAGCGATATTGTATTCAAATCTACAATCTTCAGAAACCCAATTTCAACTCACTAAAATTCTTTGCTATATCTTTCAATACCTTCAAAAATCTTAAATATGTTAGAAAATTTATTTAATTTCCAAATAAATCGTCAAAGATTTCTTCAATAATTTAATCAAATCTTCAATCTTAAGTTACCTGCTTTCAACGCTCTGAAAATCTTTGCTAGATCCTCTCTTCAATTGCATCACTTCGCTTTAAATTCGTAGATTGATTTTAGAAAAACCTGACTTAGGTTCTTTTATATTGAAAGAATTAATGATCGCAAAAATTTACAACGAAGTTTTAACCGATGAATCAGGCAACCGACTTTAAAGTACCAGAGATGGCCTATGTAAACTTCTTGGACCCAATGGAAGTACACTGCTTGATCTCCTAACTTTTTAAATTGTGGTTAAGTTTCTTTCAGATTTCTAAAACGGAAATCTGTTATATCTTGTGTTGCAGCAATTCTTCCCTAACGATTAAGACTACATTTAGGATTAGTTCATGCAGCATCGGTTATGATTAATCGACGAATATTTTCAACAATTTAAAAGAAATCTAAATGTATCCTACAATACGCTCCAGAATAGCTTTATATATATATTTCTTAGAGAAATATATGTAAAACCAACAGTTGGAAATAGTTTTTCTGATGAAACTGATGTTGCTTTTCTCAAAAAGTTAAAATAAATTCTTTAGATAATCATTTAAGTTTGATTAATATGATTAGTTAATAACATTTAGATTTGAAAATAGTTCAGACTAAACCGATTACTTTATAATACACATACATTTCTATGATGAAAGATTAATGTTCAGTATGATTTGATGTTAAAAGAATAATCGTCAAATGATCAGCAGATTAATCGGCGATACATATTTACCACTATTAATCACAATTTCGACTAATCGTAATCGACGCATCACTAGTTATATCCATAATTTAAAAATCAGTTTTATTAATGACTTTGTCTAATCTTTTGACTTTAAGTTGACACACCGGAGACTCCAAAATGTTGCTCATATTTTTTTAACAGCTCCTCAATTTCCTATTCAAAGATCTCCCAACGATCATCATCGTCTTGCCAACTTCTACTAACATTTTTCGCTTAGACGACTTAGTTCGACTTGTCTGTCTTGTTTTTAGTTTTCGAATACCGCGCGACAGACAAACAAAAATCGAATAAGAAACAGAAACACAAACACACACAAACACACACACACAAAATGCCAATCGAAATGAAACTGAATGCAAATGTGGCGGCGTCCAACATTGTTAATTGACTCGCTCTTTATGGCTGTCATAAGTTTTGAGTGTGCCCCCACTGTGTGTGTTGATGATGATCGCCACAGAGTCGCTGCTGCGCCGCTGCGCCGCAACGCATTGCGCCCCAGCACCGCGCCATCTCGATGTGCCATTAAAAATGTTATTTAAGCGTGCATATTATTTTACCATAAAACTGGTGGGCTGTAGTTTTTTTTATTATTATTTGTTGTTGTTGTTGTTTTACATATATATGTATGTACATATGTATATCGTTTTATTTTTGCTTTTATACACGATGTGTTTAGTTTTTTTCTTTTTGAGTTATTGCATTATTCGTAAATTACATTTTTCATATTTGTTTTCTAATGAACGGGCATTGTTTTTTTTTTAATTTTTTCTGTTGCCCCTTCTTCTTCTTCTTCTGCTTCATTTCTCTGGATCTTTTTTCGCTGATTTATTGGATTCATATAACAGTCACGTCTTGCCATAATTCACTCCTTTTCTATCGACACACCGCACGACAGCGGCGGCTGAGGCGGCTGAGACGGCGGCAACGGCGACGCAGTTCGCTTTGGTAACTTCAGCGAATTGTGGCGTTGTTTGAGAGTGGTGTAGCAGCGCCCCCCACCCCCTGCTGCGCTCTTTGACAGCAACCATCTTCATAATGAAACTTTATTGTTTTTCGCTATAAAATTTATGACAAATATTCATAATTTATGTGGTGCGGTTCGGTTCGGTTCGGTTGTACCGGATTTGCCATCTTTCTTTCGGTTTGTCTTTGGCGCTATTTGCGGGCGGATGTGTGAAAAATTGCATTTGCCTGACTTGGCAGTGGCGCACTCTACTGGTAATTTATGGCTAAAGTATCGAGGGCGCTAACTAATATTTTGTTGTTGTTATTGTTATTGTTGTTTTTGTTTTGTTTTGTTTGTTGGTATATTATAGGGGGCACGCGTTTAGTGTGTCATTGGAAATTAATCGTTTTGTTAAGTTGCGACTTGAGGTTAGCTCATATGGTGAGCCTCGCCATTTGTATAGGTGCGAGGGCGTCGGCATTGCGCGTTTAGTGTAATTTATATTAATAATTTTATTATAATTTGTTGTAATTATTATTAACAATTAATTAAAGTATGAAACTGAATTGTTAATAAATTAAATTTTTAATGAAAATTTCAAGATAATTGCACTTAAAGACAAATTGTATTTTTAAAAATGCAATTTTTTAACTTTGCGGCGCTATAACTTTGTAACGGTGCATTAGATTAAAGATTATTTTTTAGACAACAATATGTTCTTTAATTATGTCTCAAAATCATGTTTTAAATTTTTTTTTACATTTATTAGTTACTTAATTTATCGAAATTCGCAATAGCGCCCATAACCTCAATTTCTCAAATAGTTGAAACTAGTTTAGTCAAAATACGCTTAATGAGTCTACTGAGAGTTATATGCAACGGAAAGAAAAATATGAAATTTCTGATTTTGTTGAATATTTAATTTCGTTAGCAAAATTTTCCGCTCTTTCCAGTTAAGTTCTGCCAAAGTTGACTTAAACTATGATTAAAAAATGCTAAAGAAAAGTTTAGCAAAAGCTAAAATGACATGTGTCAACTTGACACTGATTGTCACTGTGACAGACGAACAGACAGACGCAATTTTTCCGCCGCTCACTCACAGCAATAACAGCAATAACAACAACACGAAGAAGAAGAAGAACAACAACAAGCAGCACAACAGATGGAAGTGACATTTCATGGAAATAAGTATTAAAAAGTGTGATACACTTTGGAAATGACAGACAGCGAAATATTACAACCAACGTACAGACACACACACTAACACATACACGCAAACACATGCACATACATACATACATACATATACGAACGACTGTCATGTCAAAGTGTCAAAAAGTAACATTTTTGACGCGCACCAAACGAACTATAAACCTAATGACAACAACACGGAATAATAACAGCAACAGAAAAAGCAACAACAACTTGACAGTGGAAACAAAAAATAAGCGAGCAACAATATGGCGTTGACAGCAGCCACATGCAACAACAACAACAACAGAAATAAAAGAACATTTTAAAAAAGTATAAAAGAAAAACGGTGAAATTCTGAAAAAGGTAAAATAGTGCAAGACCCTGACAATCAATGCTAAAATGCGCATTGCAAATAGATACTGTTTGTTGTTGGCTTTGTTATTGTTAATGTTGCTATTGTTGTTGTTGCTCCTGCTGTTGCTGTCTGTTTGTCATGTCATGTCTTGCACGCTACTTGCACGCCACAAGCCGCACGGTAATTGCGTGGCAAAGCTAAAAATAAGCTAAGAAAATTGGTCTTTCAGTATTTTTAAAAATTTGGTATCGTTCGTTTGGTCTCAAGTGGAATTTACACTTACAATAATACCACCAAAAACAGTTATTTTTGTAGTTAAAAACCTAAAGTTAGATATGTGAACTTTTCAGTTACGAACTATGACTGTAAAATTCTTTGATTTGACTATAATTTCGTATTGCAAACTTTGATTTGTAAAAACTACTGCAACATGTAGTTAAAAAAACTACAATATGCAGTTAAAAAAACACTACAATAGTTAAAATTACCGCAACATATAACAAAAATAACATATTTGTTCATATAAAATATTAAAATTGTATTATTTGCAATAGTAACTGCAATATGTACTTAAAATGACTACAATATGTAGTTCAAATGACTACAATATGTAGTTCAAATGACTACAATATGTAGTTAAAATACACTCGATTCATTATTTTGTACAACATCAAAGTACTGTGCAACATCCGCATTCGGAGCTGTCATTGTCATGCCAAGTCGGAAGTCACATTTTTGCGCTTGTCGCCAGCATTTTTCGTTGCTTGCTGTTGTTGTGAAAGAAAATGTGCACCACCAACAATAGTAAACAACAACAAAACAGCAAAATACACCAACAACAAAATTTGCAGCAATTTCAAACTGATTTCGCGCAGATATTCTTTTTCGTTTTTACTTTCTTGCGTTTCTTTTTTTCTACTTTCTTTGGGGTTTTCAATCGTAACCGCCAACAACAATAATAACAACAGCAACAACAACAACGCAAACAACAACAAGTTGCCAGCAGCCACCATGACAGCTGCCATATTTTAATGTCATGTTTTATGGCTAAGCTTGTGTGTCACTCTCGTTTGCCGCTGCTGTTGCTGTTGCTGCTCTGCTGCTGCTGTTGTACATTGCAATGCGCTGAAATTAATTGCATTACAGCAGTGACAAGCAACAGCAGCAGTTGCAGTGACACTGTCAGTTCAGCTCAGCTGAGTTTAGGCGGCGGCAACTGAAATGCGTGGCGCGCATTCGTGCATAATTTAGTGTCGCTTTGCCATTTTACAATCTTAATTCGCACTTTTATTGTTGTCATTCATTGCCCAGCGGCAATTGTAGCCAGCGCTGCTGTTGTTGTAATCTTGTAGAAAATGTATTTCTTGTTTTACCATGACAGCGTTTACTTTTATCTTCTTCTTCTTCTAGTTTTAAAATTTTTGTTTTTTGTTTTTGTTCAGACTCGAACTACACAAACAAACTTCCACCTTTTTTCCGCTAAAAATATATTAACGAAAGGTTCAGATAATCAGTTAAAATTCAGTAGTTAACATTTTAGTGATAACACGAAACTACTGACAAAAAATGGGCGTGAAAGGTTAAGAACAACGCCCACTTTTAATATATAGATATGATGAATATGTGCTACTTTTTTGGCTTTATTATTATTGTACATTGTTACACCTTAACATAGTCAAAAGTATAATTAATATTTTTAATATCCAAAGCTGGACACGAACTAGTTAAAAAGTTAAAAGTTAACTAACGAAGTTAATTATTTTTTCTAATTTTTAAAACCAAACTAAATCACAATTTAACAACTTTCAAAATTTAAAATTTTTATATATATTATTTATATAGTTAGGCATCGTTAAATAAGAATTTAACTTCGTTAATCCGAGAAAAGTTAACTAAAAACTTAACTTCGCTAAGTAACTTTCAGATGCAAAGTTAATTGGTTTGCATTATTTAGGACAAGTAGAACTTCTTGCTTTGCTAAGCTGAAAAATTTGATTTCCTTTTTTTTATTTCTTAACAAATTCTGAAACATTTTGAACTAGTTAAAAAGTTAAAAGTTAACTAACGAAGTTAATTGTTTTTGCTAATTTTTAAAACCAAACTAAATCACAAATTTAACAACATTCAAAATTTTAAATTTTTTAACTTCGTTAATCCGAGAAAAGTTAACTAAAAACTTAACTTCGCTAAGTAACTTTCAGATGCAAAGTTAATTGGTTTGAATTATTTAGGACAAGTAGAACTTCTTGCTTTGCTAAGCTGAAAATTTTTATTTTCTTTTTTTTTATTTCTTAACAAATTCTGAAACATTTTGAACTAGTTAAAAAGTTAAAAGTTAACTAACGAAGTTAATTATTTTTGCTAATTTTTAAAACCAAACTAAATCACAATTTAACAACTTTCAAAATTTAAAATTTTTATATATATTATTTATATAGTTAGGCATCGTTAAATAAGAATTTAACTTCGTTAATCCGAGAAAAGTTAACTAAAAACTTAACTTCGCTAAGTAACTTTCAGATGCAAAGTTAATTGGTTTGCATTATTTAGGACAAGTAGAACTTCTTGCTTTGCTAAGCTGAAAAATTTGATTTCCTTTTTTTTATTTCTTAACAAATTCTGAAACATTTTGAACTAGTTAAAAAGTTAAAAGTTAACTAACGAAGTTAATTGTTTTTGCTAATTTTTAAAACCAAACTAAATCACAAATTTAACAACATTCAAAATTTTAAATTTTTTAACTTCGTTAATCCGAGAAAAGTTAACTAAAAACTTAACTTCGCTAAGTAACTTTCAGATGCAAAGTTAATTGGTTTGAATTATTTAGGACAAGTAGAACTTCTTGCTTTGCTAAGCTGAAAATTTTTATTTTCTTTTTTTTTATTTCTTAACAAATTCTGAAACATTTTGAACTAGTTAAAAAGTTAAAAGTTAACTAACGAAGTTAATTGTTTTTGCTAATTTTTAAAACCAAACTAAATCACACATTTAACAACATTCAAAATTTTAAATTTTTTAACTTCGTTAATCCGAGAAAAGTTAACTAAAAACTTAACTTCGCTAAGTAACTTTCAGATGCAAAGTTAATTGGTTTGAATTATTTAGGACAAGTAGAACTTCTTGCTTTGCTAAGCTGAAAAATTTGATTTCCTTTTTTTTATTTCTTAACAAATTCTGAAACATTTTGAAACATATTTTGTGGATGTGGGGAGTTAAATTTTGACAGTCAATAATTTTTAAAAAGTTAAGATTTTAACAGAAACATTTCAAAACCATTTTAGTAGATGTGGTCAGTTAAAAGATGACAAAAATTCATCTTTCAAACACTTTTTTGAAAAATTGAAATTTTCACCGAAACCTTTTAAAACTGTTTTAGTTGTTCAGTTAAAGCTTGACAAAAATTCTCTTTCAAAAACTTTTCGAAAAATTTTAATTTTAACAGGAGCGTTTTAAAACTTCTTTTATTAGATGTAGTCAGTAAATGCTTGACCAAAATTTGTTTTTCAAAGAATTTTTGAAAAATAAAAGTTTTGACAGAAAATCCACCGCATGGCAATTGAAACTTAGTAAAGCATATCGTATACTACTAACTTATATAATTTCTCAATACTAATTTCTTGTCCAATTATTCTGCTTGTAGAACGAAGCCATTTAGACTAATTGAACTTTTTCTCGAAATGTTTTCAATTCTTATTTAAGATAAAACTACTAAATTATATCGAAAAATATAACAAAAAAAATATTAAAAAAAGCAGCAAATTAAAACCAATTTACTTTCAAAAACAATGCACCGCCACTGTCCATCCACAGACGCCCACAGAGCACATTAACGTCACTTCCTTTACGCTGATATGCCAAAATAACCACACAAAAATGCGGTAAGCACAAACGAAAAAAAAACAAACAACAACCGTCGCGCAACTTCCTTTTCACAACAAACAAACAAAGCAAAAACAAAACAACAACAACAACAATAACAAAACAACAATAGCCAAATGCAACATTTGCAATTTGAAGTAATGTCAAAAGCGCAATTTGTGAGACTTTTATGTTGAATGCAACAACAGCCATTGAAAAAAAAACAACCACAACAACAACAACAACATATTACAAACACACAAAGAAGTGCACAAGTAAACAAGTTGAAATTGACGGGCCGAGTGCCAAATGGAGTTGCCACCTTCTTTTTTTTTTTGTTGTTTTGTTGCATTTTACATTTAACATTTGCAATTTAAATTTGCATTTAAAAGCAAGCGTTTCTTTTATTGTTGTTGATGTTGTTGTTGTTTTTACTGCGGTTTGTTGTTGTTTTTGTGTTGTTGTTGTTGTTGTTGCGTCTGTTATATTGCACCTTTTGTGGCGTATTTTATCTAAAGCGACTAATCTAACACGTTGCAAGGTGTCAGTTTGACGTCGCTGTTGGTTGCTCGACTTGAAAAGTTGCCACAGTTGAAAAATGTGCCTTTGGATGATTTTTTCTCAGTTTTTTTTTCTTCTTATGTATTCATTCGCTTGCAACATTTCTTCGTCTTTCGTCTGCTTCGTCGGCTTCTGCTGTATGTTGGATTGCTATCAGCGTGAAAGATCTTTTAACACTTCTATTTGGAAGCAATTTTTTTGTTACTGTTCTTGTTGCGTTTTTTTTTCTTGTTGTTATTGTTGTTTTTTTTTTTTTTTTGCACAAACTGACAACAAAATGGACAGATGAAAAAGCGGTACGCGAAGCAAATTAAACGTTCATTGTGATTGGCGCACGGCGTCGACGACGGCAACGGAGACAAGAAAACTTGACGGCGGCTGGGGAAGTGTCTATGTGGGCCGGTGAAATGGAAATTAGGCTGAAATGTGCAGAAGCACACACACACACACACACACACACACACACACACGAAAATCGGAAATGGAAATGCAATAAGCGAGAAAGATGTTAAGTAGAGGATAAGCAGAGAGTGGCAGCGTAGTGGCAATGCTTGAAAGGCGAATAAATTGTAGGAAATTGCGGGAATAATTGGGTGGCGGATATGTTAGTTCTAAGTGTATGTGGTCAGTTGAATTTTGACACGAATTCTTAATTTTGGCACTTTTTTAAAAAAGATTTTATTTTCTAAATGTCAAACGTCTGCGAAAACCACAGTTTTATACTTACAATTCTTACAATTCTCAGATCGTTTTAGAAACTGATATAAATCGAAAAATATATCAAATAACAACTGACCTGTAATAAGTAAACCAAGTAAATCACCATTGTCCAGTAGTAGAAGCGAAAAAAATCATTATTTTGCGTACTTCAGCTGTCAGTAAAGCCCAACTAAACAGTTAAGTACAAAATGAAACCGACAAAAATTAACACGCCTTTGGAAAACCAGTCTAAAATCGAAAATTTTACATACGTCAGTGTCTGACTGACATACTCAGCATGCGCCACACTCAAAACTTTATGCAAAAACGAAAACAACAACAACAACACACACACACACTGACAGCAAGACTGACAGCTAACTGACAGTTAAATAGACACGAAATGCTGACAAAAGTATGAATGCCATAAAATCTAAACAGAAACGAGCGGCAACAACAACGGCAACAACAATTGACACATATAAAAATGACATTAATGTGTCACTCAAAGTGCACAATAACAATGAAAGCAACAACAACAACAAGAACAAGAACAACTACAATAATAACAGCAGCAACAAACGCGAACATTGTGCATTCGCAACAATGGCTGCAATAACTGCACTCGTCGCCGTCGTTGTCGTCGTCGAAATAACAACAACAACGATAATAATAATAACAATAACAAATGTCTCGCTGTTTTTATGAATGCGCTTTAAATTAAGTGGCAACGCTGTATTGCGCATTTCGAATTTCGCGCCTTACCGTTGCTTTTTTGTGCATTTATTTTTATTTTTTTTTATTTTTTTTTATTATTCTATTGTGTTTTTTTTTAGTACTTTTTAGTCGATATGACAGCCAAATGATGCTGTCAGTTGTCAATGTGGCAAGTGTCATTTATAGCGGCTGACAGCGGTCGTTTTGAATTTTTTTCCCCTGCTTTTATAAGTATTTTTTTTATATTGAACTGAGTTGGCGGGTTTTGATTTCAAATTTAAATTCAAAAGATTTTGTTTAGAATAAATGTCAGCTTCATTTTCCAAATGTTTCCATGGTTAAATCATGGTTCACCATACACCAAAATGTCTCTCTTCACTTCGATATGGTTTCGCTCTTTAAAAAATTATTTTCACATATTTCAACCATTGGTTAAATCATGATACAAATAATTCAGGTACCTGCAGTAACGACAGCGCTCTCTTTTGTTAAGCTAGGAGCACTCAACAAAATCCGTTGTCATGGAGACCAAAACAACAAAAGCAATAAAAACACGAAATGATATATATTGTATAAAACTAGAACCAAATGAGAAAAATAATTTCTGAATTTTAATTTTGATAAGTTTGAAGAGTAGAAAGAGTGTTGCTCTCGCTCTCACCCTTTTTGACAATGAACTCAAACTGTCATTTACTGCATGTATGGTCTGTTTTACCATCGTTATTGCCAAATATCAAACAGAAGACTTCGAATTAAGGCAGACAAAAAAACGTGAAAAGCGAGGTGAATTCTCTTCGTTTGCGCAAAATTTTTTTATATAAACTTTCGTTATTATTCAACAACGGGTTTTAAAATCTACTTCACCACGCTCGAGCTGAAATATATAATATTTACTACTATTTTTTTTTTTACCAGGGTTGAGTTTGACGACGATAAAATTTTATTTTTTTTAGTATATAAGTTAGACCATTTCGAGAAATTAGATTTAAATGTTGACGACTTGAACTTCCAAAAATATATTTGAAGAAGCAAAAAAAAACATATCGCCACTCTAAACCAAAGTTCGGAAGAAACAAAAGTAATATTTATTCAGTTTTGGTGAACTTTTTTCGACGGCAATATTGATTTTACTACAATTTTATTTTTTCACCACGCAATCGAAATGCCCAGATCCGAACGCTGGTTTAAATACTTAAGAAAGTAACTCACACTCTCACTGACACCGAGCTGCCACTTACTGCAGGTACCTCTAATTACTTTGCCATGGTGATGAGGAACATTTTTCTAAATTTCAAAAATTCTCCTATTAACTTTTAAATATTTTAAATGACAAATATAAATCAAAAACGTGATTATTTCCTTTTCAGTTAAAAAAATATCAATTGGCACATGTTCGCATATTACAAAATCACTTAAAATTTTGCCTTTCGTTTTGTCAATTTCTTAATAAATCAAAAATATTTGTTGATAATAAAATCTATATAAAAACGTTAACCGCCACAAAATCTTTCCAATTGGCACAGGCCCTTTGTGCAACGTTCCGCTCATTAGCGAACGCATTTATTTGAGCATTTTTATGGCGCCCATTTCGAATTTTCGAAACAATTTCTACAAAATTTATTTCAATTTTAATGGCACCCGGTTTCACTTAGTGGTCACATTAATTTATTTAACATTTTTATATGGCACCTTATTTTGTTAGCGCTTTCAGTTGTTGTTGTTGTTTCTGTTTTGTTTTTTTATATTTTATTTTCGTTTTAATCGTGCTCAAGTCTAATTTTGCATTCGCTTTTATGATGGCGCGCGCGCGGAGCGAAGCAGTACGGTACGGTGCGACGCGGCTGCATTTGCATATGCGGCGAGGCGGCTGCTTGGCATTCGCTGTGCTCGGTGCTCTGTGCTCCGTGCTGCCCCGTTGTCGCATTTAAGCCGTTCATTATTTCTCGCTTCTTATTACGGTTTATTTTCACATACAACCCCCCCCCCACCGCTCTCCACCCATTCCACTTAAGCTGACAGCTGACTAAATTAATTTGACAATAATTAGCATTTCAACTTGTCATCGTTAATGAATATTCTGTGCAGCAAGTTCGTGTGTGTGTCTGCATGTGTGTGCGCGTGTTTAAGTGTGTTCGAATGTGTGTGCAATTGTGGCAAATATATGTATATAAATTAATGATTTCTGCTCTGACTACCGAGAGTTGGCAGCGAAAATCATTCGTCGCTGCCATATAAGTTTTATTTTTATACCAGTCTGTGGTCAGGGGGACTCAAACAAAATTTAAGGTGCATGACTAATTTGTCATTATAAAAATTTTAAATTTTTAAACGTGATTTTTGGGTTTTTAGGTAATATTTTTATAGTTTAATTTATTGTCTCTTATATTTCTTTGTGGCAAACAACAATTTTAAAAAGTTGTTGACATCATTTGTATGCAAACTTCAAAGCTGATTTGATACATAAACTTCTCATAAAGCAAAGTGCCTTTAAAAAATATGCAACTTTACTTTTGCAGCCTAAAAAAATATGCTACAATTTTCAAGTTTCTGCAGAGATATGTGCAAATTCTAAGAGTATAAGAAATACTTTTAAAGATCAATAACTCGATTTTTCAAGTAACTAAGTCACGGATTCTGGTGAATTTTGATTTGGATGTAAAATTTCAATTAAAAAACAAACAATAAATGCTTAAAATTCTTTAATAACTTAACCTCATAAATAATTGATTTAATATTTATGAAAAAGTTGCTAAATTTTTTGCGAAATCTCTGGAAAATTAAAAACGTTGCACACATTGCTTAGCAATTACACTGTGCAACACGAAAAATGCGACTCAATGAGTCCAACGCGAAATGAAAATTTACTCTCAGATAAGATTAGGAAAGTGAAAGAGAGAACAAAATTGTCAATCTCCACCTTGATATTGTTTCTTTCTTTCAAATTTAATTTTTAAGCAATTGCCATGGTTGCTACAAAAACGTTAAGTAAATACAAAAACAACAACATACTTGTTTGTCAAAAATTTAAAATTAAACTTCAAAATAAGGCAAACAAATGTGGCAGAAATCGAGGTGAGTTCTTACTTTCCTTACCTTCAAACATGGTTGAAATGAGAACGCAAATAGAGCGAACCCACCTCGATTTCTGAATTATTATTATTCTGCCTTATTTTGAAGTTAGTTTCTGTTTTATTTTTGTTAACAAAATAAGTTGTTGTTTTTTATTTACTTATTGTTTTTGTAGCAACCATTGCAACAACACAAAAATTTACTTTTCAAAGAGTGAAACAATATCGAGGTGGAGAGAAACATTCTTCTACTCTTCTCACCTTATGTTTATTGCACCATGCCTCAGAAGAACATTTCTCGGAAAGGGTTTTGGAAAGTTAGCTCGAATATTTTGTGTATGCCCAGTTGAAGTTGGTAAAGAAGTCTCCCATTATATAAACATATTTTCCAATAAAATAGTTATGATATATTTCTGTATCTGGGACTAAAGACTGCATCAGTGACCTATCTATAAAATTGACCAAGGAAGATAATAACCCTCTTATTACCATCATTCATTTCTTGTTTGTGGTAATGCAAGCATGTATTTAAGACTACTCTTCTGTTCATGTTTTGATATAATTTATTAACCCTATGTTTTGACATTTTAGGGGGTCTTTTATGACCTTTAAAAATCAGTCAAAATAGACCCTGAAAATTGGTTCAAGTTTTTATTTTCAAAATTGTAAAAATGTTTCATTTCTGTCAATTTTTGTATACTAACAGAATAAATAAAAATAAATGTAAAACTCTTCAACGTTGGGGAAACGCTGCACTGCGATCAACATGCCGCATTAATAAATCCGCTGACACTTAATAATGTCAGCACCAGCGCGCTTGGCAGGCGCGGCAGCAGCAGCAGCAGCCCTCGAAGACGGTTTTTCGCGAAAGCTGTCACAATTTCTGATATTCCTATTTTTTATTTTCTTTTTATCATTTGCGTAAAACTTTTACATTGCAGCACAGCACAGTACATTTGCTATGCTGCATGGTGAGGCATGTGTCATGACGCATATGACGCATGTGCGTAGTAATGCATTCTGCTGCAGCTGCTGCTGCTGCCGTGTGTCATTTGCATTTGCGCAGCGTTAATTATGTATTTCTTTAATGTATGTACAATTATGCGCAACACATGCGTTGACAACTGTTGTCAGCGCCGTTGCTGATATTGCATGATGCACAACAGCAATTATTGCAGCGACGACGATTTATAATTCTCAACAAGTTCACGATAAGTTGATTAAAAACAAACAAAAAAAAACTAACAAAAAAAAAAGAATGAAGAAAAATTACAACTTCCTTTTGGACTGACAGTAGTGCACAAAGCAGTGAAAGACTGTCGGCTTAAATAATGTTGTTGTTGCTGTTGTTGTTGTTCGTTGTTGCTTGTGCTGGTGCAACTGCCACATGCAACATGTAACCGCTAATTCAAGGCAAGAAATTTAATTTTATGCTGCAAGGGAAATTAATTAAAAGTTTCTGTGCTGCTTCGGAAGCTGTTGTTCTTGTTGTTGTCATCGCTGTTGTTGTTGCTGCTGCTGCTACTGCTGTCACTGTTGCTGATATAAATGCATTCATATCGCTTGTGCATGTTGTCGTCGAGCACTGCGTGTTAATTTATGTTCGCTTTTATTTGTCGCTGTGTGTATCTGCGTTGGCTGTTGACACTTTGTGTGCATCGCGCCTGTCACTCGCGTATGCAGATGATTTTCCTCTGATGAAGATTAATCGCCTCCGCGTGTTGTATTATTATTATTATTATGTTGTTTGTCTGTCTATCTGTCTGCCTGTCTCTCTCTGTCTTTTTGAAATAATTTATTTTGTAACCTTTGCGAAGCGATCAACGGAAACGAGCGGGTTAATTATGCCGCAGTATTTAATCAGCCATATCGAGTTGATGGGAATTTTCAGCATACTCGTATAATTAACACGTTTGATTGCAAAGAAAATTGTACACTGCAACTTCTTTTTAATCAGGTTATGGTCGAATCGTTTACGGCTTTTTTAAACGTTTGGATTAAGTTGCAAATTGTAATTTGATTGGAGAAAAAAATATTCTGGTAGTTGCTTAAATATTTTCGAAATTTTTTCTTTTAAATCTAAATTTTCTTACTTTTTGGTTAACATTTCATGGACGATTTAAAAAAAATGCTAAGCATCAGCCAGGGCAATCATAGAAAAACAGTTCCAGGAAGCATACAAACTAAATTGAACCAACTTTAAAGATCTTCATCAAGCCAAGCTACTCGTGAGTTTGAGTGCCTCACATAATAGAATCAAGCTAAGCTGATCTAATGTATGACTAATAACCAGAACATAACTGGTTAAAATATTACCTGCAAAAAATGGAATTATCCTTCGACACGGAATGCAGAATGTGCCTAGAAGAGGATGAAATACCATTACATATCTAATGCGAATATTCGGCTTTGACCAGACTTCATCTTAAATATTTTCAACAGAGATTTCCAACAGCTGCTTTAATTATCGAAGGAACTACAGGATCTACTCTATCCTTCATAAGGAAGGTAAAAGTGATTATAGTGTCACAGTTGGGCTTTGAGTACAATTGATCTCATTGCACCTAACACTTCTTGTTAACCCTCAAGATGTATAAACCTGACTAACATTCCTACCAAACTTTGATTCGATTGGTCGTGTGGTCCACTTGTTGAATAAAAAAAATGTCCTTCTACCAACGTCATACTCATCTTTGATTGATTAATTGGTTGATTAATTGATTGATTAATTGATTAAATAATTGATTGATTGATAGATTGATTGATAGATTTATAGATTGATAGATTGATTGACAGATTGAAATAAACAGTAAGTGCTATAAATTTAGTACAATTTTACTAAAAAATAACAACTTAAAAAAAATATATTAAATAAAAATCATTTTGTTTTAATTAACTTAAGAGGGCAGATACTTAAGCGGGGAATACTATATACCCAAAGCGTCACAATTAGTTTTTGTTATTCTACTACACAATCACACATTAACACATACCCATGCACATTAAATAATCGGCTTAGTCGACCTACAGGTCGTATGAGTAACACTTAATCGCGTTGGTTTATTTATAATTTGCAACACTGATTGTTTAAATTAATTTATTTTTGTTTGTTGTCATTTTTGTTGTTGTTGTTATAGTTGTTGTTGTTATTATAGTTGTTGTTGTTGCTTTGTAAATTCAAGCTAAAACTTTAAGCATGTGAATAATGCGCGTTTTTTTTTCAGCGATTTGCATAACAAATTCCACAAATGAGTGAGCAACAAAAAGTGTCATTTGTCACTTGCAACAACACCAACAACACCAGCAACAAAAACAAAAACAACACCAACAAAAAACAGTTTAGCACCGCACGCGGATTATGATTATTTTCAAAATAAACATGTGCCACATGAACAACAAAAGTGTTTGTTTAAAGTATATTTCTTCTTTTTTTTTTTTTGAATATTGTTGTCGTTGTAAAGTTTTTGTTAGTGTTTTTCTTTTTTTTTAAGACAGACATTTCGGTGCGTTGGTTTATTTATTTTTCGAGTGTGTCAGCTCATGTCGTTGTTGTTGTTGTTGTCATTTTAGCCGCATTTTTAGTAGCCGCTGCCTGCTACGGCGGCATTTAAAAGCTTAAGCGCATTTTAGCTTAAAACAACAAAGAAAGAAGTGCCCGCCAGCCCGCCTGCCTGCCTGCTCGCAAACGATGATTAATTTAAAGCGTTTTTCAGGCTATTTTCATATGATTGTGTGTGTGTATAATTTTTTTGTTTCGCTGCCGCTGCCTGGTGTTGTTAATAAGCTCGTGTATTTACATTCGGTTTTTATTTGCTTTTTGTCGAACGCGAACAATGCGGCGACAAATTAATTATGCGAGCGTATTTATGAAGTGTTGAAACGTTGTTTGTACGGCCGCGTGATTAATGTGGACAACATTCCTCTTCAACGGGAGCAGCAGCAGCAGCTGCTGTCAACATGAAACGCTGTGAAAATGCCGCACAGGTTTTTAATTTTGACATTGTTAAGCGTTCGTGCGATGGCACAAAACACTTCTGAATTATATGAAAGGAAAAAAATACGCTGAAGAGTTTTCATGCAAACGATCAAAAGAAAGTGAAATCGTTTTAAGCATATTTGCTAATCCCTTTGGCGGTTTGACAGTTTTGTTCAAACAATGCTAAGATAATAGAAAAATTAATAAATCTTAGGAGGCACAAATTTGCTGAAAGTTAAACAACAACTTTTGAATTTCGGGATTTCTTCTACTTAATCATACATTAAATACAAACTGCTTTGGTCTTTTATTGGTCTGACGTCAAAACTTTGTATGACGAAATTTTAGAGAAATCTTAAAAAAAAGTAAAATTAAGTAAAATGCAAGCATAAACTTTTTTAAAAGTAAACTACAAAGTTAACATTTATATATATCTGAAATATTCATTTGTGTACTTTAAGGTTATATAACTTTTTTATTGTAGGTTTAATTAAAAAAGGTATGATAAGTTTACATTGGCTAATCTAACAAGAAAGAGAAACCACATATAGCCCTTTATAGTCCTTAATGTTACCAAGATAGTACGAGGTTTTCAAAGCTCAGTACTGTTCAATTGTCTTTTGAAAGAAGTACTTTACAGCTTCATTCAAAAGTCATGTCAACATTGGATTGTACATTTCCCAACACATCCGACGCGATTGCAAACATTTTTTGTAAATAACTTTGCTGATATAACTTTATTAGGCTGTACTAGATTTTTCCGAAACTATTGGTCTAAATTTTTTCTTAAACTTAAATCTTGATAAAAGAAAAGCCTAATTTAAATATTTTTTATATAATTTAAAAGCAATCAATTCATTTAATGAATTTTTGTTTTGAGAACAATTCAATGTTTGATGATGTATCGATAACAAAATTAAAAAAATTTAAATAAAAAATTTTCAAATACTTTACAAAACTCATGTATTTATTGTAAAATATGCAAATATATGCACAGTTTTGCAAAAATATGCACAATATTGTAAAAATGTCCAACACCATCCACTTATTGAGAAATACTCAAGAATATGTAAATTTCCAAGAAATATGCAAAATTATGCACTGATTGAAAAATATGCAAAAACATGCACTAACGATCGAATGCCGTTTTAATAGAAATTTTATGATTCAAGGACAACATAACCACTTTAAATGCAAAATTATTCATTTTTATAAATATATGCAAAAATATAAACAGTTTTCTATAAATATGCAAAATCATCTGTTTATGTTTTTTAATTATGCAAAAACATGCACTATCGATTGAATGCCATTTCAAAGAAAAATTTACTTAACGTAGATATAACAAAACCACTTCACTGTTGAGAAGTTCAGTTAAAATATGAATTTATTTTAAAATATGCAAAAAATAAGCAGAGTTTTCTAAAAATATTCTAAACTTTGAATTTTTTAATAAATATGTAAAAAAATGCGCCTAGGATTGATTGCCATATTAAAAAGAAAAGAATAACAAAACCTCACTTTTAAAATGTCCAGTTTCAACATGAATTTAGTGCAAAATATGCATAAGTTCTAGAAAAATATGCAAAACCATGAATATTTTTATAAATATGCAAAAATATGCACTAACTAACGATTGTCATTTCAAAGAAAATTTCATGATTCATCCGGGTAACATAACCACAGTCCTTTTGAGATGTTTAAACATGAATTTTGTTGTACAATATGACAAAATATGCACAGTTTTAGAAGAATATTTTAAATTAAAATGCAAAATATGCACCAAGGATTTATGGCCATTTCAAAGGAAATTTCACTATGCATAAGGATAACAAGACAACTTCTCTTTTGAGATGTTTTATTAAAATGTGAATATATTGTAATATATGCAAACATATGCATATGTAGAAAAACCATTAATTAATGTAAATAAATATGCATTAATATGCATTAAAGATGCGAAGCTATTTCAATGGAAATTTCATGATTCCTGCATACATCTGCATGGAATTCCTTTTCCCAATCATTACTTAAGTTTTCTAACTTAAAGATACTTTAGTGAACTTCAAGAAAACAACAACCGCAACATTGCCAACACATGCCATTACCAAACTTTGCACTCAAACAATTCGCCTTCAAATTGTTTTTATATTTTTGTTTGTTGATGCTTTTGACCAAGTCAACGCGACATGTCAAGTGCACACCATAAAAATCCAGTCAACTCGTGCGATATTGTTTATGTTTTCGAACTGCTCGTATTTCGTTATTATTTTTTTCGTCTTCTTCTTCTTTTCGACAAGCTTTGCGGGGCTTTTTGCTTTGTTATTTTGTAGGCCTCTTTTGACATATCAGCTTGGCTGACATGACAGCTGGGCAACCTTGAAGCGTTGACGTGCTTTGTGTGACTGTCAAAAAAAAAAGCACAAATGTACAAATGCAAACGTTCCGTTGTGTGCGAAAAAGAACACATTTGACTGATGAGCACAATAATGGGGCATGGCAAAAAACCAAAAAAAAAATAACAGCAACAACCAAAATAACAACAACAACAGCAACAAATGACATGTGCCAATACGCTATAACAAAATATCAAAAATTAGAAGCAAAAAAAAAGTGAACAACACAAAGCAACATCAATGACATATGCGAAATATGAGAACTGTCAAGGCATGACATAAAATTTAATGAAATGAAATTCAAATATATATACGAGTACATATGTACATATATATGTATATTTGTTGTTTTTGTTGTTGGCTCTTGTCAGTTGGCATTACTTTGTGCGCGTTCTATGCATAAATAACCGCGCCGAAAATGTGTGAAAAATATTTCACATGTCAACATTTCACACTTGCTCCAGCGGCAGCAGCGGCGGCGGCGGCAGAGAGACAAAAAAAAACAGCAACAACAAATACAACAAAGACAAATGAAATTATGGCCTGTCAAAAAAACATTCGCACAGTAAAAAATTTCACAAAAACAACATGAAAAAAAACGCATGTCAGCATTGCGCTAAAATGACAGCTCGCTTACTTTGTTTTGTTGGACTGTCAGTAGGCGTGTCGTGTCGTGTTGTATCGTGGGCGCGGTGATACGTATTCAAATTCTACATTTTCTTTTGCAACCGCCCCCCCCCCTTCCCTCCCTCACTTTTTGTTTGCTGCTTGTTGACATGCCAAATTCAAATTTTTCATAGATTCCTGCGCTTCTGCTTTTTTTGTTTTTTCTTTTTCGACTTCCTTCCTGTTTTGTGTTCTTAATTTATCATTTTTACAAATTTTCGATTTTATTTTTTGCCATCTTCAAAGAGCGCACGAAATATGTTCTTTGAACATAAATATCTCATTATTTTCTTTTTGTTGTTGTTGGTTTTTTTTTCCTATAATATTTTTCGCTTTTCCCGCCGCACGTTCGTCTAATTCGTTGTTTCGACATTTTTTCACTTTGTCAGTTTTTCTCGTTTTTGCCAACGCTCTGATCGATGGGCGTCATCAGTTATTCGCGCGTTAAATGGCGTTTTGTTTTTCGCTGTTGCTGCTTTGAGCTGTCATTGTTTACAGTTACATTTCCGGTGGTGTCAATTTATTTGGCGCGCATTGTGGCAGTCATTTTTTTTTTGTGTTTAGGCAAGATTTACACGAAGTATTAAAATAATGAAGTTAATGTGTTTGGAAAATGTGGAAAATTTTTCAAATACAGTTTAAGGCGAATTTTAGACATTTTAGTTCAATAATTGATTTAAAATTTAATTTAGAAAAGTTTATAAAAGAAAATTCTTTAGAATAGACAAAATTAAATTGATTGGTCAACGTGTCGTATGAGTAACATTGAACTCTTTGCTCAAGGTGCATTTATATAACAAAGAAATTGCTTTCATCCACAAAATTTTATATATATTTTATTATATACAATGTATATATATCATACATAGATACCTACTATACATAATTTATTTATCTCAATTGTAATTTTTATAAATTAATAAACTTTATAAATCAATTTCTAAGTTTGCAATTTTTCTTCTCTTTCATTTCAGGTGAGTTTGACCCTAATGTAATATTCACCATGACTATATAAATATATATTGCTAAATAAGAGTATATAAAGTTGGTGAGTTTTATATAAAACTTTTTTTATATTGATTCGTTTGTAGCAATTTTAGAAGAAATTCTTAAATTAAAAATTTGAAGGACACAAGTTCAGAGAAAACATAAACTTTGACTTGAATCATTATTGAATAATAAGGTAAGGAAAGTAGAAATGAAAACTTAAATTAAGCGAACTCACCTCGATTTCTGCGTTATTTTTCTGCCTCAATTTGAAGTTTGTGTTTTTGATTTTTGATACCGAAAAGTTTTGAAGCAACCATGGCAACTGGATAAAAATTTATTTTTCAGAGAGAGCGAGAGAGAGAGAGAGAAATAATATCGATGTGAGGAGAATCATTTCTCTACTTTCTTCATTTTACGTTTATTACACCGTGGTGCAATTTAAAATTAAAAAAAAGTTAAATATGCCGGGCTTAAGAAGTTTCTTTACTATAAAAACTTTGCTGGCAATATTTTAATATCATCGCAATACCAATTTATGATAAACTAGAATATTTGCATTTCGAAAATCTTCCGACCTTCTTCATCAAGAAAAATTTTTTTTTACTTCGCTACCGAAGGGCATATTGAATTTGTTTCGCCCATAAAGAGGCATGGTAGAATTTTGAGTTAACTTAGTGATATCCGTCCTACCTTTAGACCAACTACAGCTGTATTTTAAGATAAATGAGCTAGAATTTGGTATGTAAGCTCCTATTCTAAGCGGTGGTTAAGTTATAACAAAAGCAAGTTCGAACCAAAACTACTCCATCCTCTCCTACAAACTCACACTTTTTATAAGAAAAAAATAATGGAAATAGTTCCAGTGTAGATAACCAGTTAAAAACCGGTATTTAAGACTTTAGTAGAAACATGAAATTACTTACAAAAAATAGGCGTGGTCGGATAAGAAAAATGCCCACTTATTAACAAAAGGTTGAAGAAGCACTGCGACCTGAAAGATATATTGTGCCAACTTATATTAGAGACATATAGCACATATATACATATGTGCCACAAGAAGCACATTTTTTAGTTCCATTCTCGTAACTAAACTTTTTCGACTATTGAAAAACTTAAACGAAATCTTTGCTTATCATTTTAGACTTAATTTAAACTTTATAACCAATATTAAATTTATTGCCTAAACTCGATTTCTTTACCAAAATCAAAAATGTCAACTTGTGAATAAAGTTTGTAATTTCAAAGTTCAAAAATGTTTATTAAAAGATTTTTGGAAAAATGTCGAACTTTCAAGCTTGAAAGTATAACTTAAATTACAAAACTCAATCTCAAATTGTATACTTAAAAATTGTTATTACCTTAAGTAAATCGCATTAGTTCGAAATAATCATTTCCAATAATAACTGACAGGTCTGCTAACAGGTCCGTCTGTCTATCTGTCTGTCTGTCTGTCGGCGTGCCATGAATAAGCGTTTGCGAACCGGCAATTTCCTCAATTTATTTTTGTAATTGATACGAATTATGCATTTATGCATTTATTGGCAATATAAAAACTGATTTGATCAATTTTTTTTCACGTTAACGTTTTCTTTATTTTAAACGCTCCACAACGATTACGGAGCAATTGCGAAAATAATTTCATGCCACTCGAGCGAGTAGTACACAAATAAGCGTAATTGAAGCAAACTAAATTAGCCAATAAAATGTCGACTTTCTCACCTTGCAATCATATTGCAAACAAAAAAAAAACAATATTGCAAAATATTACAGCAAAATAATTGCACAAAAAAATAACAGCAGCAACGGTTGTTAACCGCTTATCCAACTGTCACGTCAACTTTCCGACTGACAGTTGGTCGAAATGTCACAGCGTGTCAGAACCGCTTGTCAATATAAAAACAAACTGTCGCTGCTTGAACTCTTTATGGACGCAATATTCGTTGGTGTTGTTGTTGTTGTTGCTGCTGTTTATTATTGTTGTTGTTCATTTGTCGCAATGCCATTATTTTGTTGTTGTTGTTATTGTTGTCGTTTTCAACATTTTCCTAATTGACTCATTAATAACGAAAACTTGACATACGATATTTTGTTTTCTAATTGTCAAAGCAACGGCTCCTGTCGCCATTTTTCCATATTAACCTCAAAAATATAGTAAAAAAAAATACAAAACGGTAATATTCGTTTAGTTGTTTTTGTTTTTGTTGCGTTTTTTGACATACGCAACACGTAAATTGCACATAAATTTATCAAATCGCAAATGTGTTATTTTGTTGTTGTTACTTGTTGGTGTTGTTTGTTGTTCGTTGTTGTTGTTGTTTTTTCGCTGCCCACCATCGAGCAATTATCTCCCCGCATGGTAATAAAATTTAATTGAACGTTAAAGAATGTGAGTTATGACGGATAAAGATCGACTTAGGCTGCTTAAGCAGTTTGAGCGTGATTTTGTTTGTACACGGAGTACACTCAACGAAAAAGTTTAGAAAGTTAAACAATTTTAAAACAAAAGTAGAATGTTAAAATTAAACAAAAATGTCTTTTGAAAATCATAAAAAATTTAATGATAATGGTATTCATTATAATTGAAAAAGTGAAAATGAAAGTGAAATGCAAATTCATTCTAAATGAAAAAGTAATGATAATGAAATACAAATTTCATTATAATTAAAAAGAAAGTAAGCATTACTTTATCATCATTATGGTAAGAAGTAAAAGTAAAGTAAAGTGAAAATTCATTCTAATTGTAAAAGTAATGATAATGAAATACAAATTTCATTATAATTAAAATTAGTAAGCAATATTATTGAAAGAGTAATGATAATGAAACACACATTACATTATAATTTAAAAAAAGTAAGCATTACTTCTTCATTATTATTGAAAAAAAGTAATGATAATGAATATTATAATAATTGAAAAAGTAATGAAAATGAAATGTACATTTTATTCTAATTAAATTCATTATTATTGAAAAAAGTAAGCATTACTTCTGCATTTTTATTGAAAAAAAAGTAATGATAATGAATTTTATAATAATTGAAAAAGTAATGAAAATGAAATGTACATTTTATTCTAATTAAATTCATTATAATTGAAAAAAGTAAGCATTACTTCTGCATTTTTATTGAAAAAAAAGTAATGATAATGAATTTTATAATAATTGAAAAAATAATGAAAATGAAATGTACATTTTATTTTAATTAAATTCATTATTATTGAAAAAAGTAAGCATTACTTCTGCATTATTATTGAAAAATGTAATGAAAATGAAATGCACATTTCACTCTAACATAACTGAAAAAAGTAATGAAAAGTTTAAACTTTTTTAATATTACTTGAAAATTTCAAAAATAATGAAATGATTCAAAAATGTTATTGAAAAATTAAAAGTATTGACAATATTTATTTTAACACAATTATTCTTAATGAAAACTTGATTTCATTGGCATTATAAATACTTTTTTTTTGTTTTTCCAAAAGGGATACAATTCTTTAATTATGAAGACTTTTTTTACTATGAAGACTTCTCTCCATGGACAGTCTGAAAAGGGGAATAAAGTAGGCCCCAAATTAACAATTTTGAATTTTAGAAATTTAATTTTTTACTAAAAAATTCAACATCAGAACCAAATTTTATAAAAATGTCTACTAAAAAAAATTTTTGAGTATATCTTGAGAAGTTTAAGGAAGAACAAAAATTATGAACTCTTACAAAGTAAACGACTTGAGACCAATTTTTTCGTTTGGGTAGACAGAACTTATTCAACTTTTGGAAAAAAATAAAAAATCTGCTTAAAGTGTAAACTTTAAAAAAATTTAATCAAAAAATTAAATATTATAAAACTTTCTTCTCGTGTATGCGCGCAATTTTGCGACGGGTGTAACATTTGCATTTCGAGCGCGTATGCGTCAAATTAACTTCAATACAATTTGCTGCCATAAATTTTGAAATTCCGCCACAAACCTGTCAACTGCCACAATAATTTCAACAATTTAATACGCCGCGCGTCAGGCGTTTCATTAAATCCGCGCCGTCGCTGCCGACGTCGTCGTCGCTGCGTGTGTTAAATATAATTTTTATTTTATTTTTACAACAAATTTGTTTGCATACATTAACGCTGACACTTTAACATTCGCATTTTATTATCGGAATTATTTGTGGTTGTTGTTGTTGTTGTTATTATTAAATTACAATTTACGCGCTTGTGTCAATTTAATGCCGCGCTCTGAATTCAATGAAACTTGCTGCTGCTGACAGTGCGCCTGCAGTTTATGCAGCCACATTGAAAAATCACTCAACACTGTGACGGCACGAAGTGTGCGCGTTTGCTGTCGTTTAGAATGGCCGAGTTGACAATTCTTGTTATTTTGTTTATTGTTATTATTGTATTTATTTAGTTATTGTAAATGAATGCATTTGTTTATGAATTTATCGTTTTAACACGTTTCGATATGATACGACGCGAGTCGATATGCCCGTGGCTGTTCATTATAAAAAACACTCATTCAACATATTTATTAGGTTCATTATTTAAAATTTACATGTCATTATTTATTGAAAAAAACAACAAAAACAACAAAAACAACAACGTTGTTAAGTTAAGACTACTGAGGAAATAATTTAATCGAAAGTTTTATGCGATTTAATTAATAGTCGTGGTCGATACTTCATATTAACAAATGTGCTGTCACTTTCCGAAGCAGCACTTCAACGTCTCTTAATCACATGGAATTTATGTTAAACTAACCGGAAATTATGAATTAAATGAAAAATTGTATATAATTTACAACTTTTGCATATTCATGGATTCGTTTATTTTCTCTTAACTAAAGCAAAAATGTGCTTCATAAACAACATTTGAAAAACTTAATGAAACAACAAAATTTGCCATTGATTTTTTAAACAAAAACTTTCATACAATCACACGACGAAAAGAATAGAAATGTATTTGTCTCAAATGAAACTGCAGCAAATACGAATTTGCTTCAAATATACTTTGTTTGAATCAAATAAAAGTATAGATATTTGAGACAAGTAAATATATGTTTAGTACAAATAATACAAACAATATACAATATATATACTGTACACCAACTATATTGAATGTGGATCTAGCAAGTTTTATATCTGTTCCAAAAATATTTTATTTAGGTAAAATAAAAGTCTATATAAGACAAAACCATATATATATGTCGAAAGTAAATGTTTGTTTAGTACAAATAATATATACGAATATATACTATAAAATTTTATTTGAGTCTAGTTTATTTTTTATTTGTTCCAAAAATATTTTATTTAGGTAAAACAAAAGTCTTTATAAGCCAAGACAATACTATATATATTTCAAAAGTAAAAGGTTCTTTAGCACAAGTAAAACGTATTATTATTACACTAACTATTGTATAGTAAAGTTTTTATTTAGTACAAATAAACTGTTTATCAAATAAATGTTTTATATTGAGAGAAACATATATAAACGATGTTAAATCCAACAGAATTTTGTTCCGTTCAAATACATTTATGCGTTTTAAAGAAAATATTTTTCACACAAACATATTTTTTTGTTCAGCGAATATGTTTGCAGTAACTATACTTTGAATGTTTCTCACAAACAATATTTATTCCAGACAAGTAAATGAATGTGTTCTTTGGCACTAGCACATTTTTTATTATATTACTTTATTTGACGTAAACAATTCTTTTCCAATACCAGCTTTAATAATCAAAGGCTCGACAGGTTCTATTCTATCTTTCACAAAATATGTAAAATATTTTCTATTATCGTAATTGAACTTTGGGTACAAACGAGCTTTAATAGTGCTCGCAATGCTCGTAATCACTTATGGTATCCCTCAATTTATTAACCAAAATATTAAAATTTACAATAAGAACTTTAACTAAAGAAAAATAAGTTTGATATATTTCGATCTATTTTTGGACGCATCCGAGTGAATTCAATTATTAGGTAATTCAACGTTCGCCAGACTTCACCGGAATTGTTGCGACTTATTTGGGGGTAACAAACTTTTGGTTCATCGTTATGAGCTTCAATGACTCCAACGCAATGAAAGTAGACCCTCAGACTAAGATAAACCATAAAGGATCTTGAAAAGTAAGCTTGTATTTTTTTGTTATGGCCTCTTGAAGTTGGTAAATGGATGTTTCCTAATACAGTACAACTTTAGAAAATAGTTGTTATAAACAATATTTCTGCATCTGAGACTTAAGACTGCATCAGTGACCTATAGTAAAATTAATCGAGGATTATTTTCCTAGAACATATTAACACTCTGACCACAATTTTTCTGGATCTTTTTGGACTGCTTTTTTAAGATCATTTAAGACCACAAAAGACCCAAAACTAATCTCTGTGTAGAGTTAATATATTCCAGAGTTAATATATGCCATCATTCTGATTTGTAATAGAAACAATTTATATAACAAAAAACTTTAATTTTCAATGAATATTAAAATGAATAAAAACCCATAAATTAAAAAATGTTACTAATATATGTTTTTTTTTATAGATTACCATGTTCTAAATGATTTATTACTTATTATCTCAACTAAGCAAATATTTTTCAATACCTTTTTTTTTTTTAATATGCCCAGCAGTGCAAATATGAATGTTTATATAAATTCACTCATTGCTTATTATCAAAAGCTTATTGCCAATTTATGACAGCTAATAAATAAGTTAAGTCTGATATCTTTATTGATTGTATATATAAATCAAGCGAAATTAAACTATAATTAATCCATTTCGTACTCGATGACATTTTGTGATACGATGTGATTAATAATTGCAATTGATTATTGTTGTATTTGTAAGACGCTTAACTGTCCTATTCTATATGTCGTACTATAAAATCATTCGAGGTCAATTTGGAGTTATTGGCGCAGTTGATAATGCGCCACAGAAAGCTTAGTTAATTTATTGAGGAACACTGGAATGGCGTCTTATACTCTCAGTTGTACTAGCAAGGATAACATAGGCCGACCAAATTTCGAAGTGTTTATGAGTTCTTTAAATTTGTATTTTTTTATATATAGTATGTACAAATGGATCATGTTAAGTATTATACAATAAGGGGATTCCTTTAAACGCAAAACCTCGAAAAGTTACGAGCTTTTTTTTCGGGTATGCACTTTCTCGCAACCTCGAAAATATTTATGAAGTTCCGAAATTTAACAGTTCTCTCAGCTGTTTCCAACTTACAACTCTTTTTAGTTAGTGTTGCCTAATGTACTTTTCAAATTAGTGTTGCCTATTGTCATTTTGTAATTAGTATAGCCTGATTTTTGCGAGTTTTTTTCGCGACTCGAATATTTATGAGGCACTCGAAAACTATGTCTAATACAAAATTTGACAATTCTTTTTTCAGGCTCGAAAACTTCCGATCATGCAATGTTTTCGAGGCATTTTCGAGTTAAAGGGTATTCCCTTACAGTCGTTTTAATGGCTTTGCTATCTCGTCATATTCATGGGAAAATTGGTAATAAGTTTAATACGATGTTGCCATCATTTTTACACTATTACGCTTAAAATATTGAAGCTGCAAAGTACTCTTAAAGCATTATCAAACGAAAATTAAATAGCAAACAACTTAAGTTATACAAAGCTTTAAAAAAAGTTTTAGAAAAATATATACAAAATAGTAATCTTTCAAGATTTATCTATAAACTCGCCATACCAAGTTCTTACATCAGACCAATGAACAAATGCCTAGCAGCAGTTTTCTATGATTTTTGCTTATACAAATCTTCGTAATATTGTGTAAAATATTTTCAGTAATGACACAAAACCGACACACACTCACACATATATGTTAATGCCAAAACTAAACAACCAAATTATTTGGGTAAATAACAACAAAAAATCCTTAACTCTAAACTCAAAACTAAGAAATGCTAAATTTTAAAGCACACACAAAGGCCAAGTTAAACAGCAAAAGCCAAACAAACAGACAAACAAACAGGCAAACAAACAGGCAAACAAACTAACGAACAAACGAACGAACGAACGAACTTACATGCCAACGTGGTAGATTCAGCAAGACAAACAACGTCGAAAGATTCATAAGTACTCGGTACAATGTTTGCACAACTTAACTGTGTGCTCTTTATTTTTGTTGTTATTATTGTAGTTGTTGTTTTTTGCAATTTTTTAATAATAAGCAAAAGTGTGTAAATATGCGCAAATAATAAAAGTTACGCAGTGAAAACCAAATAAAGCAACAATTTGAACAAAAGCTTGAAAAATGTAAATTTACATTTTCAAATTTAAAATTTCAACCAAATTTATTGAAATTGTTTTACGTCAAGTTGTTGCGCAAACCGCGTACATTCACAATTTTGTATTTTTGTTGCTTTATTTAGTTCGTAAACTAATATTCATAAAATTATAAAACAAAGGTACAAACAAGAGAAAAAAACCAAATCAACAAATTTCGCAGCGGCAACTCGAAATGTTTAGCGAACGAGCGTGTGTAATTAAATTAGCCGCAGTTTGTCGAACTTCAACTACTGCGGTTAAAATGTGAAATTGTTGCTTTTGTTTGGTATTGTTGTTATTGTTGTTTGGCTAACTACTGGCCACATTCAAGGTGTGATGGTTTAATTAACACTACCGTCTAACATGCCCGCATATATAAATACTCTTACACATGCATATACATATTTATACTCGTTTATGTATATATTATTTATAATTTATGTACACTTGTCGGTAGTTAAGGCATGCGTGTGTGTGTGTGTGTGTACAACAGTTGCTCATACATACATACGTTTAGTGTTGTTATTAACAAAAGTTTGTTAATTAAAATGAAATGATTATGTTATGGCCATAACAAATTATTTAAGTGCAGTTAGTAATTTACACAACAGTTGCCGCTGGTTGTTGTTGTTGTTGTTCGTCGCACTTTTGAATGCCCTACAACACGGCGTAGCGTCATTAGATTCAGTTTCATTTTGTACTTTTAAATGAAGCTTTAATTTAAAGTTTTTTTTTCAGAATTTTCATTGCTCATATAACTTTTATATTGTAATAAAAGCTTAAATTTAGAATACAATTTTTTTATAAATATATAATTTTTCCTTAGATCCTTTTTTATTGCAAAAACAACTATTAACAACAGTTTGCTAGTGCCAAAGCTGTCTATATGCTCACTGCCTTCGCCAGAACTTTCTCATCTTTAGCAAGTTTTCAAAGCCCATTCAAGTTTACTGCATGATAATTTTATTTTAAGCCAAATGAGAATTGCATGAGACACCAAAGAAAATTCAAAGTGCGAAGAAAAAAGTATTGAAAATTTTATGCTTTATTTGAATATGTAAATCCGCAAAGCACTCGATTCTTCAATTTCTGAAGACAAAAAAACTAAGATTAATCAAAAAAAAAATAGCTGAGTTTAAAGCTGAGACTAAGCTTAATGTCGAATGAAGCTTAAATACCAAGAAAGCATAAAGTTATGTCAAAAATTAAGACTCTGTATCATTAAACCACATATCAGTCATAAAAACTGCAAAAGTTTGAAGCTTTAAGCTTATATGGAGCTAACAAAGCTTAAGACGACAACATAGCTTAAAGCTCTGTCAGTATTTATAACTCATCAATAACAATGACTAACACAGATTTGATATAAGTTTTAAGCTTGAAGCTTATATGGAGCTAACAAAGCTTAAGTTGCCAAAATAGCTTAAAGCTCTGTCAGTATTTAACACTTATCAATAACACTGACTAATACAGATTTAATATAAATTATATAAAAGTCTTCAGCTTGTTCTAGTCTAAATTTAAATTCTCTAAAAATAAAAAAAGCGCTTAACGTACTTTTAAAATGATTCAAAAATATTAAAGTGCCGCCATTTTTTAATGAAAGCTCACTTCACACACTCGCTTTGATTACGGTGTCAAAATGCCAACTCATGCGCCCCAGCGCGGCTTTAAAACGATTTTCACACTTTAAAGAGTCGCACTTAAAAATCGCTCAACTTTGGACAACAACAACAAAAACAATACAAAAAAATACAAATTAAAAATAAAAATACAAAAAAAAAAAACTTAAAATCGCATTTTGTTTGAAATTTAAAATTGATGCCGCCAAAGCGTGAAATGCGTCCAACACGCGTCAAAATTCAATTGAAAAGGCCGCCGCCGCCGCCGCTGTCGCTGTCGCGCTGCTGCCTCTTCAAAGTGCCACATTCAAATACATCTTCACATTTGTTGCCACGTCGCTGTGTATACAATATTTGTATCTGTGTAAATGTATCTCTCTCTCTCTGGCTGGATTTTAGTATCTGCACTTGTGTGTATGTGTGTGTGTGTGTGCTTGTCACTTTGTTGTAATTTTTCGAAAATTTGTTTGTCACTTCGAAAGTGTGATTTTTCGAGTGGTTTTCGTGTGTGCGTGTGCGCGTGTGTGTGTGTATGTCGAGTGTTTGCTTGTGTGACGTACAAAATATTCAAAATGATATCTACCGACAAATGCCGCCACACACACACACACACACACGTACACAAACACACACACTTACACAACACACACACAACAACAAATTGAAAATGAAACAACATTTGAAATTCTGAAATTCGTACTTGACAACTTTGACATTTGAAATGTTATGCAAATACTTGAGCCGAGTGACAGCCCGGAGTGCATAATTGGATTGAATTTCAGCCGGAGATCTCGCATCGCATCGGAAATATGTAAATTTCAATTTGTAAGCAAAATGTGTAAAAATATTTAAAACAAAAATTTAAACCATGCAAAAAAGGTTTTGCTGCTAAGCTTCACATTAATAAATTTTGAGTTTTAAATTTTGTTGTTTATATTACAATTTTTTTTACATACTTATATACATATGTATACATTGAAATTATGACAACTTTTTCTTTTTATACGAAGTTTGGTTTCTTAATTTATTTAACATAAATTTCTCTAATTACAACATTTTATTCTTAAAAGTATTCAAATTTTTTGATAAAATACGCATATCACAAAAAGTCTTTAGTATACTAAAACTTATCAAACAACCTTCACTTTAATTTATTGGTCACAAATAAACAAATATATTTGGAATACCTTTCATTTGCATCAAATAAAGTTTATGTTGAAGGCAAATAATATGTCAATGCTGTAAGTAAATATTATGTACTAACAACAAACAAATATTAAATTAAACAAATAATTGTTTGCCTGAAACATGTTTATTAAATTGAACATATAGTTTTGTGAAATAATAATATTGTTTATGCCAAACATATTTGTATAATTATCTTTAATAAATATTGTTTAAGGGAATAATTCACGAAATACTGACATTCGTCAAATATATTATTGCAACAAAAACAAATGTTTGTGTGACAAATATCTTATTTGAAACGAATACTTTTATTTGAATGGAATGCAATTTTTTTGAGTGGAACAATATTTAAAACAAAAACATTTGAATTTCAATAATTTATTTAAATTTAGTTAATAGTTTATTTGCGCCAAACACATATATATATATATACTATACCCAAATACAGTACAGTTGGATGTGCAATATTATTTGTGTATTATTTGTACTAACTAGAAATTTACTTGTGACAGAAATGCAAGTATATATATTTGTCTCAAATATACTTTCGTTTGATCTAAATAAAATATTTTTGAAACATAAAAATATTATAGATCCAAATACAATGTTGGAGTGATATACATATATAAAATTTGTATTATTTGTGCTAAACAAACATTAACTTGTCTCAAATATACTTTTGTTTGATCTAAATGAAATATTTTTGAAACAAACAAATGTGTTCTAGACCCAAATACAATATTGGAGAACAATCTATATATATAAGAAATTGGTCCGACAAGTACTTAGCCAACAAAAGAAAACGAAAATTTTGGAAAAGTGGTTATCTGTTTCTCATCGTAGTCTCATTTGGCTCGATACACTTGACCCAGTGATGCTCAAACTTCTTTAAGCCGTCTAAACAATACGTTTTTGCGAGATCAGCAAAGTAGGCCTCCAGCAAACGGTTAGGCTTAGTACTTATCTGACCACCGTCGTATATATAATTTTTATTATTTGTGCTAAACAAACATTTACTTGTCTCAAACATAATTTCGTTTGATCCAAATAAAATATTTTTGGAACAAATATGTATTTAAGACTGTAAATAAGACTGCATATTTTGGACAGTAAATTGTTTCCGTTTTATAAAATTGTTTTAAATATTTAAAAATAATTTTTTAACGAATTTCAAACCTCTTACAAATATTAAAAAAACCGAAAAATGTAATCTTAACGTATTTTCGTGCAACCGTTCGTAATCTCGCTTTTATTGTGGAATAAACGCCATCATAAAGACGCCTATAAAAATAATTTAAGTATGCAATAAGCAGATTTGCTGCTGCCAGCCATTTTCTATATTTACTGCTGCTGCTGTTGTTGTTGTTTTTATTGTTAATGTTGTTGCCTCGCAATTTTTTGCATAACAATAAACAACTACAAAAAATAAGCATATCCTTTCAAGAAAGCGCAGGCAAAAAAAAAACGAAGGTAATAAAATTTATCTATAATGAAATTCAGTGTATTTTTCGTTGGGGGGGGGGGGGTTGAGGGGGCGTTATTCGCTGCGGCGCAGTTCGGTGTTTATTTTCCGAAAATGCAATTTTCTTCTACGACTTTTCTCAGCCTCTTACCC
Source organism: Suillia variegata (assembly GCA_949127995.1). NCBI lineage: Eukaryota > Metazoa > Arthropoda > Insecta > Diptera > Heleomyzidae > Suillia > Suillia variegata. Next base: position 42,448,959 of record OX421844.1, read on the forward strand.
CTCTGGGGCTGAAAGTGAAAAAAAAAGAAAATAGCAAAAAGAAAATAAAAATACTTTGCTATAAATATGAATTACAGGATAAGCATAAAAAGCGGAAATTGTGAGTTTGAATATATTCACTTAGATACCGATTTTTCTTCTTCTTCTTCTTCTTCTTCTTCTGCTGCTACTTCTTCTGATACGCCGCTCTCTTTGCCGTTGTCTCGCTGTTTCGCTTGTAGCGCAGTGTTGAGCGCGCGCATTTGCCGTCGTAGTTTAAGCCGCTTTGCTACCGCATTTGGCATTATAAAATAAACGATAAAATCGCATTAAAAACGACGACAACGACGCCGCCAACGACGCCGCCGCCGACGACGTTGAAACGACTGTAGCAAAAATGTTGACTTGGTAAAAGTAAAATTTATTTTCATTTTCGCCGGGGTGTGGTGTCGTCTTTTGCGTGAGCGATTGTGAATCCATCTGCTGTGGGGTGGGGGGTGCGAAGAGTAAACGCAACTGATGCTGTTTTACACTGCCAGACAAAATCGTTTATGGAAATTTAACGACGTTTATCATTTTGATTATGCCAAAGCTTTGACATTAGTTTGGGGTAGTACTAACAAATTGCGAACGAAAAAAAAAAACACATTAAGATTATGATGGAAACGCTAAAATTAACAAATTGCTAGTCTCTTGGGTGGCAGAATAAAAACAATGTGTGCAACATATTAAGAAGCTTAAGAAAATTTATTAAAATTGAAATAAAATTAAACTTAAAAATCCAGTTAGATTGAACTTTAGGAGTACAAAACAGATATTATCGATAAAGCTTCAAATAATAAAAAAAATTTAAATAATAATTTCATATGGCATTGGTCATTGGCAAATGGCTTAAATCTACCAGACTTAAAGCTTTAAAGCATGTTATATTAAGCTCTGATAAAAATTAAACACAATTTTACGCAATATTTAGCTTGCAAAATGGAAGCTTAAAAGTTGGGCATACTTAAAAGTAAAACAATGCTTAAAATAACCTCAAAGCTCTGGATGCTTAAAGTCCGATGCCAGGTCAAAACGCAGATAAATTATAAAAATCAGATACAGTTTATTTTTAGGGCAAAGCTGAAGCACTGACTAAATTTATACTCAAAGAAATGCCAAAGTTTTAAATTGCTGCATTACCAAAAACACGGATTAATAATATTTCAAAATGACTCAGTTAAAAGCTCAGCCTAAGCTAAATTTCCAACGAAGCTTATGACATCAAGAAAGAATGAAGAAAGCATAGGTTTAAACGAATTTTTAATTTTCTATAAAGCTTAAACATCAAATTAATCTTAAAAACTGTCAAACTTTAAAGATTTCGGTAAGCTTAAACTTCTTGTCATGCATAAGGTGCTAGGATATCCAAAGTTTAACTCTGACGTAGCATACAGTTACTATAAAGTTTAAAGCTCTGATTAAACATTAAAACTAACAAAGTTCCAAGCTTGTTGCAAGCTTACAGTTCAAAAGCTCCACATATAATAATAATGAAACTTGGAATTAATTTAAAGCTTGAAAACAACTTAAAACTGTGACAAAGCTTAAAGCTTTAATAAAAATTTATAATTATAATTCAATTATACAGAACTAATGCATGTATAAACATCAACATTTCCTGTTCTCGTGTAAAATATCAAACTCTCCTTGATAGTTTCATTACGACCCTTTAGCATAACTTAAGTCGACACCGAACGGACGAGCACTTCAGCCCACGAATTTCAAGCAAAAACTGTCTACGGCCGAAATGAAGTTAACTCCGCCACTCACTCGCAGCAAATGAATATCAAATCAAAAAGTTCACTTCCGACGGCCGAAATGCTGCCCCTGCCATACCGGAAAAGCACAATTACTGAGCAAACACAAACACAAACGCAAACGCCAAATGGGCGCAAATCTGAAGAAAAAAAAACGCGAAAATAATTTGCACTTTCACCGAAATACCAAAAAAATTAAAAAAACAGAAAAGAAAAGCACATTCATAGGAAATTGCTGGTGTCGCCCTCTGCAGGGCAGACACACCAACACATACGTCGTTTTGTTTGTGTGTGGTGCGGTCGAGGGGGGCTGGGGGGCGAAAAATTGTGCTGAATCGACCGTCGCGCATAAAATTATGCAAAATTGCAACTTTGAATAAATTTGCAATTGCAAGACAAACGCCCCCTTTTGCTTTTTGGTTGCTTTTCTTTTCTTCTTCTCTTTGTTGTTGCCGGCTCTTTCTCTTTCATTTTCATTTCCATTCATTTTGGCTGTTTTTATATTTGCCATATTTTTCGGGCGGCAGCGGCAGGCCGACATATAATAAATGCCAACGCTTGTCAGAATGATATGAATTTTGTTGCGCCGCGACGAGGCGTTATGACGGCGCATATTTGGCAAAAGCAGCAGCGGCGGCGGCGGCGGCGGCAACGGCGTCGGCAAAGCGAATTCACAAAACGAAAGGAAGTTAAAATATGCACACCAAGTGCAACAATAAAACTTGCTATAATGCAGTTAAATTAAATTACAACTCGACGATGTGGAAGTACATTTTTTCTGTTGTTTTTTTTTCTCTTTTTTTTGTCCACTTCTTCTTGGCGGTTTTTATTGATTTTTTTGCCGGCGACTGACTTTCACGCCGCTGCGCGAAAGTCGCTGTTTACGACAATGACAAGGAGGACTACTACTCGCAATTGTTGTTGTTGTTTAAATATATGTACGTGTGTGTATGTGTGTGTGAATTTGCATGGGCGTTACTAATAACCATAATGCGGGAATCGTTTATCATAGCGAATAAATTTGAATGCGACATGAAAGCATGCCGCCATGTTTATTTCACTTTTTTTTCCATTTTCATTTCACCTATAAAGCATGATTTTTTTTTATTTTCGGGGGAAAGGTGCGTTCGAAATAGAATTTCGCTTTTTCCTACTTTAGAGCAGATAGCGCGACAATCATTTATTATGGCGCAATTTATTATAGCACATAAATTTGATTGTTCATTAATTTTTATGGGTTTTCTGTACTTTCTGACGCTATAAGTGAATGTAAAATTTATTTCGGGCTTTTTGTTGTTGTTGTTGTTGTTGTTGTTGTTGTTGTTTTGTAAAGGCACAGCGCTGCCATAAAACGCTATAAATAATTTCCTATAAAAGTTGGAAAATTTTCTGCAAATATCGCTGAACTTCAAAAAAAAATATTGACATGTTCCCAATCTGTCCTTAAAAAACAAAACAAAATTTGTGACTAATTGCCATGAAATGGTTAGCAAATTTGTTGTTTTTGCTTTTTGTTGTTGTTATTGTTGTTGTTTATGTTTGTTGTATTTGTTTGTTGTATTTTGTACGAGCGATAAGCGCACTTTTGGCATTTTACTATACTATCACACCATTTAATTTATAGCATCCCATTGAGTGCCATAAAAACTTCAATATTTTATATTGTATTTTACGATGTCAGACCGGGGCCGGGCCAAGCCAAGCCAAGCCGAGTCGGACCGGGCCACGGCAGGCCATTGCCAGAAGAGCACAAGCGTTTGTTTGTTCGTTTGTTTGTGTATATTGTCCATATCATAATTATTGCATGTACTCGAAATTTTTATTCTCATGAATTATGACAGGCCGTATATATATATGTGTGTGTGTGTGTGTTCGTGTGAGTGTGTGTGTGTGCTCTAGCGTAATTTATGGCATGCGGCGAAATCGCCTTTATTGCACCAGCTGTGTATTTATTATGGCAGAGTGGGTAATATGCTCGCCAGCTATTAAAATATGGGAGTGACGTTCTTTTTTTTTCAATTTCTTGTATTTTTTTTTTTTTGTGTTCTCAGCGTTTTCCACTTTTACGAAATTGTTCGTATTTTTTATGATTTTACGATGATGGAATTGTTTGCTATTTTGTAATTAAATTTATGATTGAAATTCAGTGATATTTTTATTGTCATAATCGTTGTGACGGTTATTTATGGCGCGAAGCCAATAAATGACGAGAATTTCCCTGAATGGTTTATGAGTGTTTAAGAATAGAATGGAATATCAATATGGGTTATGTGTGTGTGTGTGCTCATAAGGGGGGAAATTGTTATATTTTTATTATTGTTAATTTTACCGAGAATTTGAACTTTATTTTTGGTTTATTAAGAACCACTAGAAAAGCAATACGAAGCAGTTTTAAATTAAATAAAAACTTTTAAGCTCAAAAAACTAAAAGCATAGAAAAGCTTTAAAATGTTAAAAACTTTAAAATAATCTTTTTAAGCTTTAAGAGAGCTTCAGGCTTTTAAAAGGTTAATAACTTAATTACAAATAAAATTATTTCAATCTCTAAAAAAGCTTAAAGCTTTAAGAATTTAAAAAAGTATTAATACAGTTATTTTTATTTCTATCATTAAAGCTTTAAAATGAAGTTTAATTTTCGCAATTTTTTATTTATTAATCATTAAAAACTGACAAAGTTTAAAGCTCGTGCTAAGCTACAGCTAATGCTATGAAGAAAGCTTAAGACGCTGAGTTGACATAAAGCTCAATTATGGTTTAAGTCCGAATCAGCTTGAAAGGTTTATAAAAGTTAAGAACTAAATATTATCATAACAATAGACGGGATTTCCAGTTCACGCAAAGCTTACAGCGCTGCCGCTGACTAAACTTTAAAGCTGCTTAGAAAACTAAAAGCATAATATAATATGAAAGTTTTTACCTTAGAAATAGTTTAAAGCTCTGAGAAAGCTTCTAACATTGAAAATTAAAAGAATTAATATTAAAATTATTGAATCAAAGCTTAATGATTTTTTTAAAGCTTTAATATAAGGTTGAACTTTTGCTAGCTTTTATTGGAATTTTCTTTGGTTTTAAGGAATTGCACAATTCTTCTTTAATATATCAATGTTTTCTAAGGAGTAGAGGTTAATGCAAGAGCTATGAACTTTTTTTTATCGGTTCCTTTAAGCTTTTTCATTCAGAATTGTTGGTTACAAAATCAAAACTCATTTCAGATTTAATTGATTCAATTCGATCGGAATTTTTTTATAATATTACAAAAATTTACTAAGCGCAAGCACTAAGCTTTC